>ML681988.1:16136074-16162263 GCA_007922195.1 Podocnemis expansa | reverse complement strand
CCCGCGGCTGCAGCGTCCCCGTCCCCTGCTGGGGATCCGGGGCCTGGCTGCGGCTGCGGCAGCCCCGTCCCCGGCCGGGGATCCAGGGCCACGGCCATGGGCCTGGCCGCACTGAGCCGGGCCAGGCTAGGCTGAGCCGTGCCGCACAGCAGCACGGCCCAGCTAGCGGCGGCAGCGCCGTGGCCTCCCCCTGGCCCTATCCCGGGCCAGGGGCGTGGCCTTTTGGCTGGGGGTAGGGCCTGCCCTCCGGGGACGGGGCTGGGCCCGTGCCCCAGGTCTTTCCCCGCCCCAGCGACGCCCCTGGTGCAGACATGTTGTTTCAGAACCTGGCCAGGGTGCTGAGGGTTCCTTGGCCAGGGTGCTGAGGGGGTAGCCCTTCCTCCCAGGGTGCTAAGCACCCTGGGAGGGAGGTCACATGTTGTTTCGGAACACTTTGTTGCGAAAAAACATGTCCGCACAGGGCTGTTTCGAAACAAGCTGTTTCGAAACAACCTTGTTTCACTGGGAAACCAGGTTTAAGCCGTTCCAAAAGAACGGCGGCCATTTCGAAACAAGCAGTTTGCTTGTTTCGAAGTGGCCATGCGTCATATGTCCATGGCATTCTTATTTCAAAACAACCTTGTTGTTTTGAAATAAGAATGCTGTGTGAACACACCCACTGTAGACATGCTATTTCGCACCCTTATTTCGAAGACATTGTTTTTGTCTTTCGAAATAAGGTGTTTCGAAATAAAGAGTTATTTCGAAATAGCTTGTTTCGAAATGTCTTGTTTCGAAACAAGCCCTCTGTGTGTGAACATAGCCTTTGTGGTAATAAGGCGGTTAGAACTGAATGTATGTTCCAAAGAGTCATAAAGCAGAGCGATGCTTTGTTAACTTCTAGTCTTACGAATGAAACAGTGCCTCAGGGCATATAGCCCAAAATTTCAGTGGTGGTTATCATTGTTATTAATATGTATAATACGGTAACAGTTAGGAAAGCCAGTGAGGAATCAGGGTCTGTGCAGAAAAATATCACACAAAGCTGTTACCAACTTTGCCCACCAACTCGGGGTATGCTCATTTATTAGGGTTGCTTTCTCTATGGGGAAGATGGTAATTCTATTAGTGTGCTGCTTGTGTCACTTGTGTTTCTATATAGGTGCGTCTGAGCGGACCGGGTCTATCAGCACTCTCAGCTGACCCCTTATGTGCCCCTGAACTCAGTAGGCTGGGTCACACAGCACTTCTCTGCTGCTACCCTTATGTGCCCGTGTACCGCACCAAACTAGGCTTGATTATGGATCTTGAGCAGGCTGGGTCACACAGCACTTCTCAGCTGCTACCCTTATATGCCCCTGGACTCAATCAGGCTGGGTCAAAACAGCACTTGTCAGCTGTCACCCTTATATGCCCCTGGAGTCAATCAGGCTACTATCCCTATCAATGAGCAAACCTTACAGGGTTGTGGGCATTACAGGGATCTTTGGCTAGGTAATAGAAGCATTGCTGCAAAGTGATATAAAGAAACCAAGACCACAAAGGAGAGGGAATGATGTCTTAAAAGAGTCTGGAAACTGGCTTAATAACAAAAGGCATTTTATTGCTAGGTATCTAAAACTTGTACTACTAATAATAATTACAAAGGAGAGAAGAATACCCCAAAATACCCAGTTACAGCATTGATAAACATACAAGGAAAGAAGAACACCCAGCTACAATATTACCTAGATTCTACTGTAGCAGGCCTAGAGAGAGAGAAGTTGGGGCAGGGAGGTCTCACCACTCCGTGTAGCAGAAAGGTTTCCAGGTTGTGCAGATCAGGGTCAGAGGCTGGATGGAAACAAAGCTCCCACAGCAATCAGCAAGGAAGAAAAGCCAAATCCCAGTGGAAATGATACAGCTTTAGATCCAAGCATCAGGACTCAGGACTCAATCCAGACTCCCACAGGATTCAGACAGGATCCAATCAGGACTTGGACAGGACACACAGTACATACACACCACTGCACTACTGTTGGATGTGGGTAAAGGTTTTTTATAAGGTCTTGTCTACATGGCCAATACACATTCCTGGCTGGGTGTAATGGTTCAGAGAAGCTCACAATACAGTCAGGCAGACTCAGTATTTTGGGTATCAATTATCATGTCTGTGACTAGAATGGTCTGGTAATTGCTGAGTTTGTTGGTTTTGGTGTGAGATTCCCCATCAGGCAATGCTTCCCTGCTTCTTCAATCCCAGAGTTCAGTGTGGTTCCTGCTTCTTCAATCCCAGGGTTCAGTGCGGTTCTTGCTTTGGAGCCTGGCTCTCCATAGTCAATGCAAATGAGGCTCCATTTACTGTGCTGATGGTTTTTGGATATGGGTAGATAAGGATGTCTCCCATTTCCTACTGTTTTTGGTTTTCAGTTCAAGCAGAGGTTGGGGGATGTGGGGGGGGGGAGGCACAGGCTGGATACTATGCTCTGATTCCTCAAGAACACAGAGCTAACACGTAACAAAAGAAACCATGTCCACATAGCATTTCCTGGCTAGGGTATGACCGGTGTAGAGTCTATACTCCTATTGTAACTAACATGGTTATAATGCTAGCCTACTTATTCTACAAATGTTCCATAGCACAGGGGTTTGTAGTTTACCCTATGCTTCAGCTTTGGGTAAACCAAAACTGTTTGTGTCCTGAAGCAAATGTCCAGACTAGCATTTACTATGCAGGTAAGTGAATGTAAATAGTTGTCTATCAGTGAAAACAAAACCACACACTCTAGTCCAGACACATGTTTCATAACAGACAAGACACAGCCACTTGACAAAACAGAGGAATGGGGTGATCTTGGGTGTGAGAATGAGCCAATAAAAGGAGCAGACTTTCAGAGAGAAACAGGTGTCTAAATTTGCATAATCACGACTAAACTGTCTGTCCATCCGTCCCCCAGACAGTCATTTTAATTCATTTTCTTTGCTCCAACATCCTGTTATAAACTTGCATCTAATTTGTGGCTGACTATCATGGTTAAGTCTGTTCCAGCATGAATGCTCTTCAGCTTTCTACCTCTTGTTGACTGAGATTATTTTAACATGCTAGCTATAGCTTTTTTCCAAGCAGTCTCATTATATTATTTTCTGCCCATCTTGCTAACCTCTCTAGCTCCCTTTGTGCTCTGTCATCCATGGTGTTCTCAGCATCTACTATTTTAGTAGCACCTGCATGTTTCATTATGCCCTCTTCTAGATCAGCATTAAATGAAATCAGATTCCTGCTCTAAACCACTAGACAATGCCCCTGACCCTGTATTTTATCATGTATCATAATCCTCTGATTACAGTCCTTTGGCTAGCTCCCAGCACACAGGGCAGTGTTCATATCCAAGCTGATTTAATTTACTTTTGAAAGTCAGACTCCAAGAGAACCTGTATCAACTCACTCCACAGACAAGAGAAAAATAAAGACATGGGAAAGCAACTGGGCTACAGTGCAAGGGAACCTCTTCATTCCAGGTTATTATGCCAGGTCAAACCTCTCCACTGAGGAGAAACCATTTCAAAAACATTGGCTCCAGTTTGGCAAACCACTTGCCTATATTGGCTTAAAGTTAAGTGCATGTTAACCTTGCTGAATTAGCCGTTTTAGTCTAGTTCAGCAAAACAAACAAGGAGGCCTGTGGCACTTTTAAAGACTAACAAATTAAATTTAAAAATGTGATAAATAAATAAATTTGTTAGTCTTTAAAGGTGCCACAGGACTCCTTGGCTATGTTCACACACGGGGTTATTTCAATACAAGTTGTTTCAAAACAACTTGTATCGAAATAAGGCGTTATTTCAAACTAAGTTAATTCAAATTAAGAAAATGTTAATTCGAATGAAGGAAAAAAGCTCAAAGCGAAATAGCATGTTCAGACAACAGTTATTTTGAAACGAGTCACCGTCGTTTCAAAATAACATGTTCAGACGGGATTGTTTCGAAACAATCATTTCGAAATAACTTTGTTTCGTCACCAAATGGGGTTTAAGTTGTTTTGAAACAACAGCGTTGTTTCAAAACAATGAAACCTGTTGTTTTGAAACAACGGTACGTCGTGTGAACATGGCGTTTCTTATTTCGAAACAACCTGTTGTTTCGAAATAAGACAGCTGTGTGAACACACCCCTTGTTTGTTTTGTTGAATCAGACGATCTTAACGACCAAGCTGGCCAGAATGGAGCCTTGTTGAGCAGATCTCCACACATCAGATGTAACATCAGGCTCTGTTTCTTAAAGCCATGGTGGCAAAGCCATTTTCAGTAGGTGTGTCCACATCTCTGGCAAGAGATATGCCTCCTTGTGTAAATCTGTTATCTAGCTGAATTGAATCAAACCTCTTGTTATGTGTAGGAGCTGGAAGTGCTGCTGCTGCTGCTAATTTCTTGTTTAACAGCACTGTGATGTCCTGCCTCATAATGCCATGACTGCCAGTGTGCAGGTCCAGATTGCTAGTGATCTGGTGCCCAGCTAGTTCAAGGAATGGACTCAGATTCTGTGCAAGTCTGTTGCTTCTGCTGACGAATTAGACAGTAACTTGCTGGTATATCATTTAATAATAAGCTGTGTGTCCAGGGGCTGTAGCACCTTACAAGATGTTCAGGGAGAGATGCTGCTCAATCCATACCAATATGGGGCCTAGTAGCTCTCTCCTCAGTCAGATGAGGGCCCCATTGTGCTGGATTCTGCTAAACAAACACGTAGTAAGGGGCAGTCCCTGCCCTAAACAGCCATGCCCCACAGAACAGACAGCTATACCTGCCTGAAGATCCACTGTAGTCAACTGCAGACAATGGCACTGCACTCATGTAATGGGGTCCACCCGCTTGGAACAGGTGGCAGGCTTGGGCCTAGGGTGAATCAAGGCACAACAGGCCAGATCTTCAGTTTCTGTAAATTGACCTACTTCCACTGGAGTCCAGCCACAAAGAGAGTAGACGGGAGACAGGGTTCAGGTGGGGATTGCCGTTGTTGTTGTAAAGGCAGGAGTTGTGAGGAGTCAGGAATCACACCCTAAAAAGCCCACCTGGCCTTAAGTAGTTTGCTTGATTGGCTAGAAGAGACAACAGAACAGCCTTTAGGTGCAGCAGTTCTTGGACTACACAAAGCATCTGCCCACAGCTGTGATAGATCCTGCACCTGCTTGTTCTCAGGGGTGCTCCTGCCTTACTCCTTGCTTTGTCTCACACCAGCCTGTTTCAAGTCTCTGACCTTGGCCTCTGATTTCTGACTCCGGCTGTGACCCTTGGCCCAGGCACCTGGCCTCTAGCTCTGGCCCTGGCCTCTGATTCTGGGTTAACAACTCCTATTCTAACCGCTAGGCTGGACAGCAGCTCCAGAACTCCCATGTCCCAGCCCCATAACAGAGACAATGGATAATAGATATAAAAATTACCAAGAAACTTAGCTGGACATGGTCCAGAAGAGGAAGTCTTTGAAGCAACATCACCAGAGAAGCAAATACCCCAGAAATCTCACTTCTTGCCCTTTCTAACAAGGTTCCTGAAAATCTGGAGTCTCCAAAGTGCTTTAAAAATTATATCCATGTACCCAAGTGTTAAAATGATGAAGTGATTCTCTGGGCACATGATCAGGGGAAACATTAGCACTCTCATCATTTAAAAAGCAATTACATAGGTTGAATTTTAGCGCTTCAAATGTTCCTTCACCAATGGTTACATCATTTTAAATTATGTGATTGTGTTTATTTATTTATTTAAGAGAAATGGCTTTTTAATAACTACTTTATAAAATGAGTGGGAAAGAAACAGCAATTAAAAATCAGATACAGAACTCAATATGGGGAAAATAACCAGAAAAAAACACCAACCAGTGAACTTTCACTTGTATGTTCCTGTACCTAGAAATCTGCCCACTAGGCCAAGTATGTTACTTTCTTCAAAGTTCTGCCTAAAAACTTCCCTACCCCTCCAAAACCTACCAGTAACGTGTCCAGAAATAAACAGACTTAGTCGTCGGTTGATGCTGAATCAATGGAGCTATGCCAATTTAGCTGAAGATCTGGCCTACTATTTACAAACTTTCATATCTTCTTTCTCCCCTGATGCTCTTGATCGATCTAACTGTCTTTGCAGGGACGGTGCCTGATATCAAACAACACAACTGTAGTCATCCCTTAAAAGTTAATTTAATTTGGTTTGTCTTAAATTCTCTTCTAAAGTAAATAAAATGAAACTAAATTAAGGCCAATTTCATTCTGAATAACAGCATCCACAACTTTAGTTGATTTCCTGGATGCCCCCATGTAGGCAAGCCCTCAGCAAGCTGTTATTTATACATCTGAGAAGTTTCAAGGGCACAAATTATTTCAGCTAAATTCATCCATAATGTGAGCTCAGAAAATTAGCTCCATATTTGTCTGTGATGATAGCACATAGGAAGACCATAAGGATCTTGATAAATCTACTCCAGTTGGCAAAGATTTCAGACCTCCTTTCTGGAGACCAGCCATGGCAAACACAGATCTAGAGAGCTGTCCTCTTAGCAGACTTGCCAGCCTGGAAAACTGCTCTCTTTGCAGAATGGCATTGTATTAATGGTTCAACAGCCCAGACAGAGAGGCCGCTAGTGGTCTCACAAATGCAGTTTCCTTATTCTGTTTTGCAGGTCCAGGCTACATACATCCAGTTTTTGATAGCAATGATAGCATATTAATGATGAGCCGCAGGCTGCAGAGACAGTGGTGAGTGTGCCAGGAGAATACGTGGCTGGACAATTAGCTGCTACATTAGTTGCAAAGATTCAGCCTGCATAAAAGCCAGTGTGGATCAGGGAAGGACTACAACTTCACCAGTGCTCTGCAACTTTTGGGAAGCCTAGCATGTCTGATTGTGGTGGGAACCCTCTCATCTTTAGGTATGTCCACACGTCTCTTTTATTTTGAAATAACACTGGTTATTTCGGAATAAAAGAGATTAGGTCCACACGACGTATTCTTATTTCGAAATGATGGGCTCCATCATTTCGAAATAAGAGCTGTCATTTCAAAATAGCTTAAACCTTCTATAAATCGAAACGGTTGTTATTTTGTAATGGTTATTTCGAAATAATGCCATTCGGACGTGTTATTTTGAAATAACCATTATTTCAAAATAACACTTTTGCCCTTCTCCTTCCCAGAGTGCCTTACTTTTAGCCTATATTGGGTGGGGACATGGCCCTGGGAGGGGGGCATGTTGCCACACCTCCCATGGTGCCCCTCTCCTAAAACGAAATAGCAAGTCCTGTGTTTGGACATGCTATTTCGCTTTCAGCTCTTCCTTTAATCTGAATTAACATTTTCCTAATTCAAATTAACTTATTTCAAAATAAGGACTTTATTTCAAAATAACTCATTTCAAAATAACTTATTGTGAAATAACGATGTACGTGTGGACATAGCCTTTGTTCTGGGAACACAAGGATGGATGAGAAAGGAAAATTCCTTTTGCCTTCTAACCACCAAGTGTCAGCCACAGTCAGCAAAAAAAACCCAAGGAGTTGTTTGGCATTGTAAGACTAACAGATTTATTTTTCGTTAGTCTTAAAGTGCCACACGACTCCTTGGTGGGTTTTTTTTGTTTTTTTTTGTTTTTTTCCTGGACTAGACTAACATGGCTATCCTTTTGGAAAAAGCCACAGTTAGGCCACTGCTTAAAAATGCTCCTTTGATGGTTTGTTTCTCTCTTTGTGTATCTGACTGTAAAACTGGCCAGAGACAGGGATTCCTGCCTGGCTCCCCTACAGAGCTACTCTTTTCATTCACTGACAAAATTAGAAAACAAACATACATTAAGGCCCCAATCCTGCTAGGTGTAGCATGGGAAAGCGGAGCAGCAGGCTGTGTGAAGACCACACAATGCATACTCAAGGGCCTCAAAGGTCAGTATCAGCAATTGTAACTTTTTTGGACTCAGGGCTGAGAATTACTGGCACAAATTGGCCACAAATCTATGGCAACACAGTTTATTTTAAAATATAACCTGCCACTAAAGTATTTTAAAATCTAATTTGGAAAGAATCTGAAAAATGTTGTCTGAGTATAACTGGTTGTTTTAGAAACAGAATGTTCCTCCTCTAGAATAGTGGGGACATGGAAGAAATGACTTAAAATAAAAGTATTCGTATTAATTTTTACTTGTATTACAACAGTGCATGAAGATACCATCAGAAATCAGGGTCTCATTGAGCTAGGTGCTGTTCATATTCATAGCAAGAGGCAGCCACTTCTCCAAAGGATTTACAATAGCAATCCCTTGACACTGCATGGAATCCATTAAAGTCAGTGGGATTCCATGTGACTACTCCTATGGATCTAAGTAGGATCAGGGCCTGACTAGACAAGACAGATGAAGGTTAATAGTTTACATTAGCTGACGTGGTAGACAGGGCTTTGGTTCCCCTTGGATGTTAACACCAAGCCCTTCTATGCCCCACATTGTCAGGGTCATACATCAGGCTGCTTTAACATGTTTTGCACATCAAGTGAAACTGGCAAATTTTGGCGGGTCACCTTCTCTATTTCACAAAGAAGTGACTTTAAAGGGTTTGTCTTTTGCCAAGAACGTTTCACCATATCAGAGCTTGGCACTAGGCCAGGCTCTAACTGTTCCAGCACCCGACAGATGTAAGAAACTCCCGTTTACAGAGGCTGGATGACTCAGTCATCAAAATGTGCTCCAGACGCAGACTCAGCACAGAGGGTAGAAAAACCAGGCTACACTTCCCCCCCACAGTCTCCCCCCACCAGTAAACAGGAGCTGCACAGTCTATAAGAGGCATTAGATCAGTCCTTGGTTTATTTGTAAATGTTTATTTTTCCCACTCCTGCCGCAGCTCTGCACAGGAAGCATCTAACTCCTGAGCATCCTTTTTCCTCCCTTTTCATCAGCTGAGGCCCTGTATCAAAGCTCTGTCATCTAATTGTTTTCCCAGCAGAGAAGTGCTGTTTCCTCATCACTGCCTGGTTTACTAACAAGCGCTGTAGGGAACACTGTAAGTACTCAGGGCAGGCTTTTCTCCTCTGTCCTTCTGCACTTCCTGTACAGGTGCCATAAGTTTCCTAGCACAAGCCCAGCATGGTGCTGTGGTAAGCTGCCTTGTTCTGCTCTCCTTGCAAGCCTCAGAGTAGAGAGATTGGACTGGGAGCAGGAGAGGACATGAAGGGGTCTGTACTACATGGTATTGCAGGAATTTGGGACTTTACCATAACCCAGAGGCAGTCAGGTGAGCTGCCAAAGGTCAGAGCTGCTGAGGATTGCTCTGAATTATGCTGGGTGCCGTTTTGGGCCTCTGGTGTAGCCTACTATCCGGAGAGGCCATAAGTGCTTTTCGTCCGTCTTCCCTTGGGCTGTGTCCATCCTCCATGCCTCCTGGAGACACAGAAGAGAACTGGCTTCTCAGGCTCCAGTGCACTTCTGGACATCTGCAGCCAAGGAAGTTAAGGCCAGAAGCCAATGTCTTGCTGTGCTTTCACTCAGATGCATTTCCAATGGAATCAGCAGGAGGTTGCCTGAACAGAGACTTCCAGGAGTAGGCCGGGGGGTATGGATAAAGGAATTCCTGGTTTCAGAACAGAATGCCATCGAGTTTGTGCTATGCAACATGTGGGGCTTCAGGAGTACTTTTAATGTCTGTTAAAGCCTGCAACCACTACTCCCAAGAGGAAAACACGGGTGGGGGTAGGGATGGTCAGGGATTCCCTCTTAAGGTGGACAGAATCATCCATCTGCCATCCGGACCAAGAAAACCAAAAAGTGTGCTGCTTGCCTGGAGCTAGAATTCAGGATGTAACAGAGAATCTTCAGAGACTCATCAAGTTCTCAGACCGCTACCCCTTTCTAACTGATCCACATGGGCACCAACACAGCCAAGAATGATCCTGAGCACATCACTGGAAAGGAGGCTAAAGAGTTTGAGGTGAAGGTGGTGTTCTTGTCCATCCTTCCTCCTGATGGAAAAGGCCCAGGCAGAGACCAGTGCATTATGGAAACAAATACATAGCTTTCCAGGTGGTGTCGAAGAGAGGGCTTTGGCTTATCTGGCCATGGTATATTGTTCCAAGAAAGAGAACTGCTAAAACGGGGTGGGATTCATCTAATGAAGAGAGGGAAAAACATCTTCATAGACAGGATGGCTAATCTACTGAGGAGGGCTTTAAACTAGTTTTGCTGGAGGATGGAGTCCTATCTCCTGAGGTGAGTGAGGAAGAAGGACACTGGGAGAAAATGCAAGAAGGAATGTGCAACAGGGGAGGCAAATGGCAGGGAAAGTAGGGCTGTTGGCCTGGAATCAGGTGCCTGTACACAAATGCAAGGAGCCTGGGAAACAAGCAGGAAGAATTGGAACTCCTGGCACAGACAAGGAACTATGATGTAATTGAAATAACCAGCAGCTAAAGTATAATTTGGTGGGCCTCAGAACCCTCCTAATTGGGAGGGCCCACCTCCCGCATGTGTGGGCCCCCCTCCTGCACCCCAGCTCCTGCCACAAAAATGCCAGCCCCCCACCCCAGCTCCTGCCTCCCAAACACCAGGCCCCCACTCGCCTACCCTGCAACCTAGCTCCTGGCCCCCAATGCCAGCCCCCCACTCCAGCTCCTGCCCCCCACATGCCAGGCCCCACCCCAGCTCCTACCCACAAAATGCCTTCCCCCCACCCCAGCTCCTGCCCCCACCCCAGCTACTGCCCTCAGCCCCTGTCTGGCTGCTGGTCCCCCAACCTCCCACTGTGCCTTGCCTTCTTTCCCCACTGCCCCTGGCCGACCCCCTTGCCTGTGTCCTTTCCCCACTGGCTCACCTGACCCTGAGCCCAACACCCAGGGCCTCCTTAGCTGGCAGCAGGGTAGAGCAGCCGCGGACCTGGCCCTGGCCCTGGCCCTGGCCCTGGCCCCAGCCCGGCTTGAGACTCTGGCCCTGAGCTGGCTCTCACTGAGCATGCTCAGAGGCTCTGAGCATGCTCAGTGAGAGCCGGCTCAGGGAGGGAGATTTAAAACCTCCCAGCTCCCTGTTGCCTGGAACACTGTTCCAGAATCTGCTATTTTTAGGGGCTCCGCGTTCAGGGGGGGCCCTAAAAATAGACAATGGAACTGAAATGCTGTGTTCCAGGGCCTGCTATTTTTAAATGGTGGGCTCCAGAACTCACTGCTCCAGCCCCATTTTCTATTTTTAGGGGCCCCAGAATGCTGAGCCACTAAAAAGAATGGGCCCTGGAATGGTGTTCCCTTGTGTTCTGGATCACTTTAATTCCTGGGAATAACATAGACATGGTGGGATAGCTTGTATCACTGGAGCACTACCATGGATGGCTGTAAGTTGTTCAGGTATGGCAGGCAGGGAAGAAGAGGTGGAGAAGTAGCACTGTATGTAAAAGAACTTTATGACTACTCAGAGCTCCACTATGAAACTGAAGGCAAGTCTCTTGAAAGTCTCTGGGGTGAGTTTAGAGGAGAGTGCAACAAGGGTGATGTTGTGGTGGGTGTCTGCTATAGACTACCAGACCAGAAGAAGGAGGTGGATGAGGCTTTCTATGTACAACTAGCAGAAGTTTGCAAATCACAGGCTTCGGTTCTCATGGGGGACTTTAGTTACCCTGATATCTGCTGGGAAGGCAATACTACAGTGCACAGACAATCTAAGAAGTTTTTGGAGAGCACTTCCTTGTACAAGTGTTGGAGGAACCAATTAGGGACCTTGCACCTGTTGATCTGCTGCTCACAAACAGAGAAGAATTGGTAGGGGAAACAGAAATGAACAGTGACCTGGGCAGCAGTGACCATGAGATGGTAGAGTTCAGGATCCTGATCAAAGGAGGAAAGGAAAGAAGCAGAACACAGATCCTGGACTTTAGAAAAGCAGATTTGACTCCCTTAGGGAACTGATGGGCAGGATCAGTGGGAGACTAATCTGAAGGGGACAGAAGTCCAAGAGAGTTGGCTGTATTTTAAAGACACCCTACTGAGGGTACAGGAAGATCCCATTCCAACGTGCAGAAAGAACAGCAAATATGGAAGGCACCCAGTGTGGCTTAGCAGAGAACTCTACAGTGAGCTGAAACACAAAAGGGAAGCTTACAAGAAGTGGAAGCTTGGACAGATGACTAGGGAGGTGTAAAAAGTTACCACCTGGGCCTGCAGGGATAAAATCAGAAAGGCCAAAGGGCAGTTGGAGTTGCAGCTAGCAAAGGATGTGAAGGATAACAGGAAGGGGTTCTACAAGTATGTCAGTAACAAGAAAAGGATCAGGGATGGTGTAGGCCCCTTACAGAATGGGACAGGTATCCTTGTAATGGATGATATGGAAAAGGCTGAAGTATTCAGTACTTTTTTACCTCAGTCTTCACAGGCAGGGTCAGCTTCCAGGCCACTGCACTGGGAAGCACAGAATGGGGAAGAGACCAGCCCTGGTGATAAAATGTCAGGTTAGGATTCACTAAGAGAAGTTGGATGTGCACAAGTCTATGGGGCCGGATGAACTGCGTCCGAGGTTGCTGAGGGAGGTGGCCAATGTGATTGCAGAGCCACTGGCCATTATCTTTCAGAATTTGTGGCAATCAAGCGATGCCCCTGATGATTGGAAAAAGGCAAATATAGTACCTATCTTCAAGAAAGGGAAAAAGGAGGAGCCGGGGAACTACAAATCAATCAGCCTCACTTCAATCCTGGGAAAACTCATGGAGCAGATCCTCAAAGAATCCATTCTGAAACAGGGTGATCAGGAACAGTCAGCATAGATTCATCAAGGCCAAATTATGGCTGACCAATCTGACTGCCTCCTAAGGTGTGATGACTGGCTTTGTGAATGCAGGAATAGCTGTAACTGTGATATACCTCAACTTAAGAAAGCTTTTGATATGATTTCCCACAGCATTCTTGTCAGCAAGTTAAGAAAGTATGGTTGAGATGAATGAACCGTAAAAGCTATGTCTAAATCTAGAATTTTAGTTTGGACTTGCAAGTCTGAACTAGATAAGTCCAAGGTTAGTCCAAACTAACCTCAGGCTAGTTCACCCTAACCCGGCCTTTTATTTCCAACTAGCTGCATGGTCTAATTCGAACTAATGTTTTAGTTCGAACTAGAACACACAGCTAGTTTGAATTAACCATCTAGTTCAAACTTCTTTAGTCCAAATTAAGCCTTAGTTTGGATCTTGCCAGTGCTTAGTTCGAACTAAAGTTCAAACTAAACACGGCAGTCTGAACTAACCAAGGGTTCTTACTAGTTTGGACTAACTTTTGCCTAGTCCAAACTAAGAAATTTCTTGGTTAGTTCAGACTGCCACCCTAGTGTGGCCATGGGCCAAATTAGTCCAGACTAAGCTTCTGTAATCCGGACTAATTTGGCAGTGTAGACATAGCCAAAGTGAACAGAAAGCTGACTAGATCATCAGGCTCAGTGGGTAGGGATCAGTGACTCAATGTCTAGTTGGCAACCAGTAACCAGTGGTGTGCCCCAGGGGTCGGTCCTGGGCTGATTTTGTTCATCTTCATTAATGATCTGGCTGATGTGATAGACTGCATGCTCAGTAAGTTTGTGGATGACACCAAGCCGGGGGCAATGGTAAATATACTAGCAGCCAGTTCCTGGGCGCCCTGAGTCAGCTCCTGCCCTGGCCACTTGCAAGCTGCCAGTCCCCGCTGCCTGCAGAGAGGGGTTAGGAGTCAGATCAGGCTCCCAGCCTCTCTCCACAGGCTGCACAACTGGCAGCCAGAATCCCTACCTGACCAGAAGACTCTGTCTCCTGGCTGGTTGAGAGCTCCTCTAGAACTGGGAGTTTTTAAAACCCCTGCCCAGAGAAGCTCTGACAGAGCATGCTCAGAAGCTCTGAGCATGCTGTCGGTGCTTCTCTAGCTGAAGGATCTGTGGCTCAACCATGCTGCTCCAGCGACCAGGTAAGAGTGCAAAGCAGGGGGGTCTGGCTGGCTGGGGGGTTACTAAGAGAGCAGGTTAGTATGGAAGGAGGGGATCGGGTTGGCTCAGTGGGGCTTACCGGGTGAGCAGGGGGGGCAGGATCAGGCCCGTGGGGGGCAGGAGCGGGCTTGCAGGGTGGCCTGCACCGTAAGCAACATGAGTTGCTCAGCTGCCTCAGGGCCTTAGAGGGAACATTGGTTGCCAACCTCCACCGCCTGTGGAGAGGGGCTGGGAGCCAATTGGGCTGCCAGGTCCTCATCAGGCAGGAGCCAGATCAGGCGCTGAGGGCTGGACCAGGCCCCAGAGCTCGATCATGGCCCGGGGCAGGGAAGGGGGCAGGGCCCCAGGTTTCCTACCCTGTAAAGTCAACTTAAAAGCTTAAGTTGACTTAGAGAGCAGGAGTTATTAAGTCAACTTAAGCAATTGCTTAAGTCAGCGTAATAGTTTCTAAATATAGCCTGGGCTTTGCTTAAGTTGACACCTACCCTTTGTGCCCTATGATTCTATGGTCCTGTGACTGACTAAATGCAATTGGCTGCAATGTTTCAGATGGAGCTTCACCAATTTCAATCAGAATCCATGCGGGTGCAGAGTCAGATGGAAGTTGGCACTTAAATCAGAACATTTCCTGCCTTGCACGTAGGCAGCAATTTTTTCTGGATCATCCTGCTTACATTTCACACCACACAGTTTAATTGTAACTGCAAACAATGTTCTGAGACGTCTGCAAAAACTAGGCCCACCAGACCAAGTCTAAGAGATGCATTTAACTTAAATCTCCAGTCCTTCATTGCTTTAAGTCAAATTCATTACCATTATGTTGGTAGGATTCTTTTGTAATTATGCAAAACTTCATTAGGCCCATCCAAATAGATATTTATATATTCTTCTTTGGTGTCTGATGTCCTGCTCTGAGCAGGGGGTTCGTATTAAGTGGTCTCCTCAGGTCCCTTACACACTGAAAATCTTATATATTGTACCTTTTGCAACATCAAGAAGCATACAATGTAAAGATCCAATTCTGCACATCTTCCACAGGCAGCAATCTCTCACTGATGTCAGTTGCAAGACTGAGTCCTATATCACCACTGTGGTGGTAGGACATGAGAGAAAGAACAAAGGAATGTGGTTTGGTTTAGGGAAGGAAGATTGAAGGCATAAGAGGAAAGATCAGTTACAGAAGGAAAATGAGAGGAGGAAACTGAAAACTATCATAGAAGATCTGTTACACTTATATGGGACTAAAGTTGTTTGTAGGTCCATTGACTTCGACCATGAGATTGAGGCTGAAAAAGCACCAAAATGGGATTATAAATTTAATGGGGGCGTGTCCTCAGTTGGAGCAAATTAACACTGCTCCATTGTAACCTTAGTCTGGTCTTCAATGGTATATGCTGCTTTATGCCTCTTTAGGTTCTGACCTGTTCAATCAATAAACCCATTTGAGTAGTTCAGTCTCCGTCTCATCATGGTTGATGTTACCAACTCCACTGCTTCCATCCAATTCAAGAGGCACCTTTTTGTGCCTTAATCCTCTAGCGGCGGGGTAAGTATCGCAGAAAGAGACTTTATTTCTTATGCACGCAAAGTTACTTTATTTTCTCCGCACCTGATGCTCTACTTTGTAGTTTTACAGCAGCTTATGTGCACACCCCAATAAATAAATAAAAAATAAAGCTCTGTTTGTGATTCTTGGAAGCCTAGTAAAGTTCAAACACTTCCTAACAGCACAACATAAAAACAAATGAAAGCTTACCCGGTGAATCAGTTCATTGCATTTATTAATGTTAGCTCACCCATGTTCACTGGCTGCTTTCCTCTTCTGAGAGGTCATCAGCAAAGCCATATTTCCTATCAAATGTTTTCTCCTCCTTTCAGTTAGAAGAGACCTGGGTGACAGACTCATCATTTAGAAAAATAAAGTTAGAAAAAGCCTTCTGCCATTAAATTGTTAAATGACACCTTTTCAACACAATTTGAACAGTAGGTTTTACCAGAGTAACTGACTAGCTCAACAAACAAGGCTTTCTTTCTGTTGCAAAAAGGGAAAAAACAAGATTGCTGAAGTTTAATGCTTACATCCTTTACTGGCAAGATGGCTGTTTTTCTCTGCTAACCAAAATATGTATACCTGGCTCAGCTCCAGTGCCCAGTGGTGGTGCTGTCATACTCTACTTTGCTCTGACTTCCCAAACCATCACTTTTTCTAACATACCAAACTAGACGCTGTATTTTGCCAAGTCCACCACTTGAGCAGTCAATGTTTATCCTTACAAAACTTGGCAGATGGAAATGACAGAACTGGAGTACTCATCACTAGCATCTTTATGTTTTTTCATGGTTTGCAATGCCTTTGGAAATAAAATTGCTCCAGATGGGGTCTTCAACAACTTCAAATTGAAAGTCAAAGAAGGCAGACGGCTCAAATCTCCTGTTTAGAAGTTTCCCAATAATAGACTGTTTGACTCAGAACAAAGAACATCATTGACAAAGGGCTCTCACCAACTTGAAGCCAGCAGGAGTCTAGCTGTTGACTTCAGTAGGAGCAGGGCTAAAATGACCATAACGTAATCTTTCTTTGCTTCTAATAAGATTTGTGGGCTTCTGTGCATGGAATTTTGCACTTCTCAATCCAGGCTTACCAGCCCTGTGATGTCACTATGTCTGGAAGCTTTAAAGAAAAATCATTCAAGGGAGTGCCTTTGACTTTTATTCAGATATGATATCTACACTCCCAATTAGTAAAGAAAGAAAGCTTTAAAAACAGCTCACTGTACTTACGCTGTACTTTCCTAAACTGAGAAACATCAGGACTGACTTTTATTAAGTTAACTTACCCATTTTCAAAGGATTTCACCCTTCCTACTGAGTCATGAAGTCTGACATCACGCTTTTGGTTGTATTCATTCTACATACCATCTTTTGCTCATTTCTTTGCTTGAAGATAATGGGTCTGATGCTATGCCCCACTAAAGCAAATGGAAATCTTTCTATTGACTTCAATAGGTTATGGATCAAGCATATAGCAGCATTCCACTGACAACCTGTTTTGAATCTCCTGGGTCCTTAATACTAATCACACAGAATAACTCAATTCATACTATCCCCTCTTTTTTAGTCAATGTGAAGGAAAATGAGGTCCAAGAAAGGAAAATCAGCACAGAAGAACTAATGGATATAAACTGGCCATCAGCAATAGTAGACTTGAAATTAGACACAGGTTTCTGTCCATCAGAGGAATGAAATTTTGGAACAGACTTCCAAAAAGGAAGGAGTGGGGACTACAAAAAAAAAAAATCTAGCAGGTTTCAAAACTGAGCTTGATAATATTCATGGAGGTGGATGGTAAAACAGGACAGCCTACTTTGGCAATTTACTGATCTTTGGAAGATAAGCTTACAGGACAGTTAATGGGCTAGGTTCTGACTTTTTATTTAGAATTCTTTCTTGGGTGTCTGACTGATGAGTCTTGTGCACATTCTCAGAGTTTAAATCATTGCCATATTGAATTTTTCACCCAGGGCAGAGACTGTGTTTGTTTTTCACCTTACTCTTAAGTGTGGGGTATGATTCCCTTGCTAGTGGATTTTCCATACCTTAAAGTTTTTAAATCATGATTCGAGGACTTTAAAAACTTAGTCCTAGGTTAGAACAACATTTCCCATGCTGTGTTCCACGGAACACCGGTGTTCAGAACAATGTGAATTGGTGTTCCATGAAAAAATTTCAGTGATATTTTTCCTTTGAACTTTTTAAAATCAACTTTTGAGCAATATGTGAAGCAGTTTTTCAGTATAGACACCCCCCCACACACACACCAACTAGCATGTATGTGTTCCATTAATATATTCCAGGCCCAAAAGTGTTCCATGGGCAAAGTAGTTTGGCAAGCGCTGGGTTAGAGGTTTATTGCAAGACCAAGTTGTGAGGTTCTGTGGCCTGCATTGTGCAGGAGGTCAGACTAGATGGCCATATTAATCCCGTCTAAACCTAGAGTCTATGGCTATGTCCACACCCCCATGTTTAAATTGATTCAAGTTGAATTGATTTAAGCTAAATCGAAATAAAAATCATTAAATCAATTTAACTTGAATCGATTTAAGCAAAAACACTGATAGCAAGTCCGGACGCAGGACTTGCTATTTCAATTCAGGAAAGGGGCACCCTGGGAGGTGTGGCAACATGGCCCCCTGGCAGGGCAATGTTGCCACCCAATCCCCTGCCACTGGCTCTCCAGAGCCAGTGGCAGGGGGAAAAAAGTCCCTGGGGGCACAGATGGGGCCACCTCTGTTCCTTGCCACTTTCCCGGCAGCAAGGAAATGATCAGGGCACCCCTCTTCCCCACCACTTTCCCAGCAGTAGACCAAAGGATCAGGGTGCCCCTCTTCCCCACCACTGGCTGGGTGGCAAGGCAGAGACTGGGGTTCTCTGCATCCCCACCGCTGGCCACGAGGTGGGGGCAAACCCCATAGGGTGCCCCGAAGCCCCCACCGCTGGCCGCGCAGTGGGGGCAGAGCTTGCAGGCACCCCAAAGCCCCCACTGCTTCCCAGGAATCTCAGCCCCTGCCTCCTGGGAAGCGGTGGCGGCTTCGGGGCGCCCATGAGCTCTGTCCCTGCTGCCCAGCCAGCGGTGGAGGATTTGGGGCACCCTGCGAGCTCTGCCCCTGCCACCTGGCTAGTGGCAGAGGATTCGGGGCACCCTGCGAGCTCTGCCCCTGCCACCTGGGAAGTGGCAGAGGATTCGGGGCACCCTGCGAGTTCTGCCCCTACTGCCTGGCTAGCGGTGGGGGCTTCAGGGCACCTCATGAGCTCTGCCCCCACTACCCAGCCAGTGGTGGGGGCTTTGGGGTGCCCCATGAGCTCTGTCCCCACTCCCTGCCCCCCCCCCCCCCATCTGGCCATGCACCCTGGGAAGAAGGCCAAACCTTTGAATTGAAACAGTGCTGTTTTGAAATAACGCGACTGAATGTCACTTTTTCAAAGCAACCCTCTCGATTCAAGGGCTATGTCGATTGCCTACAAGGTTTTAGTGTTTTGAATTAAGGTTCATTGTTTCAATATAACAGGGCTCATCATTTTGAAACAATGAAACGTTGTCTGCACATGATTTTTTGTAAAGCAAAACAATGGTTGTTGTTTGTCTTTAAACCTAACTTGTAGACATAGTCTATAAGTTTGTGAACATCTATAAATTGTGCAGGAGATCAGACTAGATGATCCCAGATTGGAAGTTCCCTTCTGACCTCAAAATCCATAAAAAGGGATAGGGGTTAGGGGCAAGTGCTATGCACAGCATTCGCAAGCATCGTGAAAGGAAACCTGTCATTAGTGGCTGTGAGTAGTTCTCTCTAGATATAACAGAGCGAAAGCTAAGTAGTCAGCTGTTGGTGCAAAGAACGTATAGGAGAGTCTTGGCACTGTAAGATGGTATCTGCTATATGAAGATAGTAGGGAAAAAAACTATGCAAACACGTGGGGAAAACATCTGCTTAGCATGCATTAGACCACTATTAGTGCAACCAGCGAGGGGCATGAAAAGAAGAGGCAAGGAGCCAGTAAGAATAGGAATGGAATAGGGACATACCCAGATGCTTGGTGAGTAGTATAACTGCAAATCACGTAAAGGATAAAAAGAGAGGGAAACAATTACCTGTTTTTGCAGTAACTATCATCACTTTCCATGTATTTACACTTCAGCAACCGGGTGGAGAATGCAGCAGGCCTTAGAAAACAGTGCTGCAGATGTAAAAACTCAACCCCTTTGGCTGAGTCGTCTGCTGGGATTGACACTTGTAACCTCTTGATGGCAAAGCCAGAATCTCAGCTACATGAGATAATGACCTGCCCTGTTAGAGTGGTGACAACAGAAGACATATAGATCTAGACACCAGAAGGAGACAAACAGCTATGGTAGATTATGCAGGCAAGATGGAACAGCCACAAGATTCAGTAGAAGATGGTGATATCCTTATTTTATATGACAAACTGGCAGTGGTTAAACTACAATTTGACAGGCCCCAGAACCCTCCTAATCTCTGGGCCCCCTTCCCATATTGCCTGGGCCCCTTCATGCATGTGCAGGCCCCAGCCCAGGTAGGTATTTGCAACCACTTCTCAGTGCCATACACATCAGCTATCGCGCTATAAAAATATGGTTATTACTCCATAAAAATAGTGGCCCTAACTCTGGTCTCACACACTGCCCCCTGGCCATCTCCCTGACTCCCTTCTCTGACTGACCCCCTCCTCCCTGGCCCCCTTCCCTGACCTGCCTGCCTGCTGGCTCCCAGATCCCCTGTGTCTCCCCCCAGTGGTATACCAAAAGTGACTGGTGCCTGCGGGCCAGACCCACATTTGCACCCCCCCACACAGAAGGAGTCCTGGCCCCCCACACCAGCTGCCCAGGGGAGAGTGGGTCTGTACCAGCAGGGGAGGGACATGATGCTGGGGGGATGCAAAGCCCTACCCTGCACTTCCCTCCCCAGTAGTTACCCAATATGTGGCAGCCACTGGTCCCCTGCAACAGCCCTGCCGCCTGGCTTGGGTGAGACAGGGCAGCCTCACCTCCACATCCCAGCTGGTGAGGCAAGGGGGGCCAGATTGGCTCTTTACCACATGAGGTGGGGGGCACCTCCGGCATCCCCTCTATTCCCTTGAAGGGCTGGCCCAGCCCAACAACCCCACCCCCATCACTTACTGTCCCCTGCTGCAGCTGGGACCCAGTCCCTGGCTGGAGCTGGGTAGCCTCGTACCCCCCCCCCGACCCTCACCAGAGGCGGAGAGAGGAGGGGAGGGATGGGGTCGGCCCTTCACAACCCATGGCAGGGATGCGGGTGAGGATGTGAGGGTCCCCTGGATCAGATCATAGAATCATAGGGTTGGAAGGGCCCTCATGAGGTCATCTAGTCCAAACCCCCACTAAAAGCAGGACCACTCTCACTAAATTATCCTAGCCAGGGATACTTAGCTGATCAATCCCCGGCCTGCAGCAGTACATGGGATTTTCCGTCCTAAGTGCAGGACTTAGCACTTGTCCTTGTTGAACTTCATGAGATTTCATTTGGCCCAGTGCTCCAATTTGTGCAGGTCTCCCTGAATCCTACCCCTGCCCTCCTGCGTGTTTACCATTCATCCCAGCTTGCTGTCATCTGCAAATTTACTGAGCATGCAATCTATCCCATCATGAAGATCATTAATGAAGATGCTGAGCAGAACCTAACCCAGGACCAACACCTGGGGCACTCCACTAGTTACTGGTTGCCAACTAGACATTGAGCCATTGATCCCTGCCTGCTGAGCCCAATGAGCTAGCCAGCTTTCCATCTACCTTATGGTCCATTCATCCAAACCATTCTTCCTCAACTTGCTGACAAGAATGCTGTGGGAAACCATATTAAAGCTTTGCTAAAGTCGAGGTATATCACATCAATAGCTACTCCTGCATCCACATATCCCATTCTCTCATCATACAAGGCAATCAGGTTGCTCAAGCATGATTTGCCCTTGGTGAATCCATGCTGACTATTCCTGATCACCCTATTTTCCTCCAAGTGTTTTAGGATGGATTCTTTGAGGACCTGCTCTGTGAGTTTTCAAGGGACAGAGGTGAGGCTGATTGATCTGTAGATCCCCGGCTCCTCCTTTTTCCTTTTCTTGAAGATAGGCACTATATTTGCCTTTTTCCAGTCATCCAGGACCTCCCCCATTCCCCATGAGTTTTCAGAGATAATGGCTAGTGGCTTTGCAATCACATTGGCCAACAACCTCAGCACCCTTGGATGCAGTTCATCCAGCCTCAGAGACTTGTGCACATCCAACTTCTCTTAGTAGTCCTTGACCTGACCTTTCACTACCAAGGGCCGCTCTTCTCCCCATTCTGTGTTTCCCAGTGTAGTAGCCTGGGAGCTGACCCTGCATGTGAAGCTGAGGTAGAAAAAGCACCAAGTACTTCAGCCTTTTCCGCATCACCCATCACAAGGATACCTGCCCCATTCTGTAAGGGACCTACACCATCCCTGATCCTCTTCTTGTTGTTGACATACTCATATAACCCCTTCCTGTTATCCTTCACATCCTTCACTAGCTGCAACTCCAGTTGCTCTCTGACCTTTCTGACTTTACCCCTGCAGGCCCAGGCAGTAACTTTCTACACCTCTCTAGTCATCTGTCCAAGCTTCCACTTCTTGTAAGCTTCCCTTTTGTGTTTCAGCTCACTGTAGAGTTCTCTGCTAAGCCACACTGGATGCCTTCCGTATTTGCTGTTCTTTCTGCACATTGGAATGGGATCTTCTTGTGCCCTTAGTCAGGTTTCTTTAACTGCATTACAGGCTCCCTTGGATGCCTTTCCCCTTCAGATTAGTCTCCAACTGATCCTGCCCATCAGTTCCCTAAGGGAGTCAAATCTGCTTTTCTAAAGTCCAGGGTCTGTGTTCTGCTTCTTTCCTTTCTTCTTTTGATCAGGATCCTGAACTCTACCATCTCATGGTCACTGCTGCCCAGATCACTGTTCATTTCTGTTTCCCCTACCAATTCTTCTCTGTTTGTGAGCAGCAGATCAACACGTGCAAGGTCCCTAATTGGTTCCTCCAACACTTGCACAAGGAAGTTATCCTCAGTGCTCTCCAAAAACTTCCTAGATTGTCTGTGCACTGCTGTATTGCCTTCCCAGCAGATATCAAGATAACTGAAGTTCCCCATGAGAACCAGGGGCCATGATCTGGAAACTTCTGCTAGTTGTCCATAGAAAGTCGCATCCACCTTCTCCTTTTGGTCTGATGGTCTATAGCAGGCACTTGCCATGACATCACCTTTGTTGCACTGTTCTCTAAACTTAACCCAGAGACTTTCAACAGGCTCATCTCCACTTTCATAGTGGAGCTCTGAGTAGTCATAAAGGGCTTTTACATACAGTGCTACTCCTCCCCCTCTTCTTCCTTGCCTGTCCTTCCTGAACAGTTTATACCCATCCATGGCAGAGCTCCAGTCATGCAGGCTATCCCACCACATCTCTGTTATTCCAGTTACATGATAGTTCCTTGTCTGTGCCACTACTACCAATTCTTCCAGTCCTATAGCTTCCCTCTCACCAATTCTTGTCTGTGCCACTGGTATCAATTCTACCAATCCATGTCCTTCCCCTCCCTTTCCTTTGCTGCAGAGGCTCCAGTGCTGTGCCACAGTTAGATTCTCACTCGTGGGTCCTAGTGCTGGCTGATTTCATTTCAATGTGGGCTGGTCAGCCCGGCATACACAGACAGGAACCCTGCCAGCGCTCGGACCCAGGAGGCAGTTCCCAACTGGCTTAGCCTGAGGCTGTTTCTCTGTGCAGGAGCAGCCCAGCCTGGCTGCAGATCCTGGGCCAGGGCAGAGTGGAATGTGGGTTCCACCTCTTTTTTGCTATTTTTAGGGGCCCCGGAAGGCTGTCCCTCAAATTTGTAGGCCCCAGTATTCCAGCCTACTGTAACCTCTGCAAACTGGGGGCGTATATCTACATCTCTTTGACATTCTCAGCCCTCCATACTCCTCCTAGGGAGGAACTCAGCACCATGCTGTTTGGGGCCTGAAGATAGTAGTCTGATTCATTATTATCTGATGGCTTTGCAGTGATCTTAGGTCGTTTGAAAAGATCTAACACAGCTCACCCCATATCTGTGTCAAATGTACTGGGGTTCAAGGGTAGGGATTTCCCAACTCATAGTCTCCCAGGAGATGCCCCGTGCTTTGTGGGTTTATGCCCCAGGAGGCCCAACATAAGTGAAGATCTAGGTGGGATCTACCAGTATTGCTGGCTTTTTTAGATGCAAATTGAATGTGTACGGCAGACTCCTAGATCAACAACACTAACATATCCATAGACCAATGGAGATGCTTGCTTCCCTGGACCACTCTTCAGATATACCCAAACCTTGGTCAAGATGAACTTCTGGTACAAATGGAAGGGTTTTGACTGTCCATTCTCATTTAGTCCTGACCTCCAGCTAGCAAGCTAAAGCAAAATGTGTCAGTGTTTTTTGTTGTTGTTTTGCTTTTTTTTCTAGGGGGTCTATTTAGATTTTAAAGACCTATGGCTGCACAGTTTGTGAATTCAGATCCCACACCATCTCAAGGTCACTCTGGTTTCTGTTGTATCCAGGAACATCAGTTTGCAGGCAGAGAGAATGTTTCTACTGCCCTCCTTGATCTACCACAACAATGTTCCTCTTCCCCAAACATGCACTCTGTTTTAGCTTTCATTGCCTCCAAAGAATGCTAAGTAGCCCTACCTCCTATTAGGTTACTGGAGCTGATTGGCTTTTTCTCTGAAAGGAATTCTGGGTATTCACTTTTCTTAAACAGAGTCTATGAAGGGACTGCTTAGTATGAACTATTGTTTACCCAATTTTCACAAGAGCATGTGAGAAAAGAGCTGGGATGCACGTGTGAAAATCTTCTTAGTGGGTCTTCTTCAGCAGGGGTTACACTAAGGACCTTTGGATCATGAGCTGAGAGAACTAACTTGAAGGCAATATCTTTGTGGGGTCCCAATTATCATACAGGGAGCAAGCCTCACAGTACTGATTTCTCTCTCTCTCTCACTCACACACACACACGCGCACGCGCGCAATCAGTGGCCCACAGATGATGCATTGCTTTGATGACCAGATAAAAAGGATGCTACACTTATTTTTACTTGATTCACAGGCCTGCAGGCATAGCAGGTCTCCTAAAGAGGCTATCTTGAAAATCTTGCATGTCACTGATAACCCGGAGGAAATATTTTTGGGCAGTAGTCATAATTCTTTCTGGACTGCCAGCATCTGTTTGCTAAAGCCTAAAAACTTCCCTGGAGTTTTGAGGTTTATAGCATTATTTAAGATGACATATTAAATATTTTGAAAATGTGCCTCGTAATCTACTGGCAGCCTCCCCCAACTTCCAAGAATGCTTCATGTTTTCAGATTTTGCCCAAAAGAGTTGGTTCAGATGGTTTTTTAGTTCCTTAAATTATGGGTTTCAATACATTGTTGATTAAAAATGAACTCAAGCACCAGTGCTTGGAGGAAATGAGACAGCTGAAAAGCTAAAAGGCCAACTTTGAACCAGCCTCTGATGGGAAAATAGGGGTTATTTCAGTCATCATCTTCTGGGAACTGGGATTCTTTGTAATACTTACTTGAGCCACAATGTGCGGGTAAACAGGTATTTCCCTTGCCTAAGTGTTCAAAAAGTTAAAATACTTTTGAAGGATGTGGCATCCTCCAGTCAATGATCAATATTTACAAAGATTAGTAATACTTCTTTCAACAAAACAAACAAGGAGTCCTGTGGCATTTAAAGACTAACAAATTTATTTATTGCATGAGCTTTCATGGGAGAAAATCGCACTTTGTGAGATGCTTTGAAGATGGGGGAACTTTCGGAATGGTAGGAAATAATGCATGGTGGTGTAAGTAATGGGACCAGGTCACACTGTAACAGCAAATCAAAGCAGTTGTAAAGATTCAAACACTGGGGAACAGCATACAGAGGAAGATGAAGTCAAATCACCAGTTGTAATGAGAGAAAAATCCAGTGTCCCTATTTAGTCCTGAAGCAATGCAACCAAATTTGCAAATAAACTCAATCTCGGCAGCTTCTCTTTGAAGCCTTGATTTAGTATTCATTTGTCTGAGCAGAGCAATTAGCAAATCATTAATGGAGTGATCATGAAGACTGAACTGCTGACCCACTGGTTTTAGACTGTTGTGATTTCTGATGTCAGATTTGTGCCCTTTCAACATCATTGACAATATCCTCTCTTGTGCTGGCGGGGAACAAGAACACTGCTTCCCAACCAATGTGCCATGGCACACAGGTGTGCCTTCAGGTCTGAGCTGGTGTGCTACAAAATTTTTTGAAAAACTACTCAAAGAGCTCTGGATTGGCTCATGGGCTCAAGAATATTCATGAATTCATTTGGAAATTATTTAGCAGTGTGCCTCAAATTAATTAAAGATAGCAAGGTGTGCCACAGCAGTGAAAATGTTGGGAACCACTGAACTAGAAGCTGAGGTGTGAAATCTTTAACCTCCTGCATAGTTAGACCCCTTGCTAGGGTTGACAAAAGGCTGGACCGGTTCCTTTCCCCATTCTCTGCTCCTCTGGCATTAGATTTACACTGCTCCATTTTGCTGTTCTAAAACCCTGCCAATTTCCAAAGGGATAGCCGTGTTAGTCTAGTCCAGTAAAAAAACAACAAGCAGTTGTGTGGCACTTTAAGACTAACAGATTTATTTTTTGCATGAGCTTTCGTGGGAGAAGAT
>ML681988.1:16044636-16135674 GCA_007922195.1 Podocnemis expansa | reverse complement strand
GGTGGGGCTCAGCCCTGGGCTTCTCCCCCGACCCCGCCAGCGGGTCCGGGGCGCCGGGCTCAGCCGGCAGCCCGGGCTGCTCCCCCGACCCTGCCGGCGGGGTCTGGGGGCAGCTCTGGCGGGGGGGGCTGAGCCACCCCGCAGCGGCTCACCCCCTGCTGGTGCCTGCAGCCCCCTTTCTGGGGCTGCAGGGTGAGCCAGCAGCGGCTCACCCCCAGGGGTAACGAAATAGCATGTTCACACAGTGAACTTGCTATTTCGTTTCCCGCTTTTTTTCTTATTTCGAATTAACATTTTGTTAAGTCGAAATAAGATATTTCGAAATAAGGTGTTGTTTCAAAACACGTTGTTTCGACACAACTTGTTTCGAAATAACCCTGTGCATGTGAACACAGCCTTTGTGTAGCCACAGAACCCAAATCCAGTTTTAAGTAGATATTACAGAAAAAAACAAACAATTGTCCAGGATGGTTACATGACTCCCTTTCTCGGCTCTTTATTTAACCTATTCCTTTCTCTGAGCTACACTGTAACGTAAACTTGTGCACGTACGATGACCTCTTTCTTGCACTGCAACCGGGATTACCCAGACTTAGGTCTGCACAGGAAAGAATAAGCAAGCTAAATACTTTTGCTAGTCTCCATCCTAGACCAGGTGAGCAGGAAGTGGCTGGGGAACAAATGACGTTTACTGCCTGGTCTCTCACTCTCTAAACAAGGCTCTTACAGCCTCTGGGGGGATTGGAACAAAGAATGTTGGATCATCACATCTGTGTTATTTTCTGTTTCACTGAGCAGAGCCAATGGACAGGGCAGGACTTCTGTATGGCTTTGGGAGAATAGTGGCTTTTTTGGTAAGAGAGAGAGAGGGAGGGATGGAGGGAGAGAGAGAGATTTAAGTACAAGTTTAAAGGGGGCATTTTTTAGTCCAGGAGTGGTACACAGATGAGGGGCCTGTTCTTCAGAAAAAATCCAGCTGTGCAAATTTTCAGCAACTGGAATGATACTGAGCCCAGTTCAGTTCAAAATGAGCTCATTACTCTGTAGTCTATGCCAAGTCCTCTTTCTCTCTCCCCAGAACAACAGCCATAAAATTATGATGAGTAAAGACTGAAAGACAACTCCAATCCAAGATAACTCTTTCCCAAACGTAACTCAGAAGGTCTGATCCATTTCACACTTCACTTTATTGACATCAGTGGAATTTGTTAAGATTTACAACAGGATAAACAAGACCAGAATCAGGCCCTCCAGCTAGCCAACTGCCTCTGTTTTGGGGCTCAAGCCTGCATCTAGCTACAATATTTGTATGTCCTCCTCATTTCTGCAGTATCTCTGCATCTTACAATCAACAACACTATTACGCTCCACTACATTAGTGCCCTGGTACTCTTCTTGGAAAGATGGGGAACTGAGGCTCAGAGAGGTGAAGTGATTGTCTCAAGGTTACAGAGGAAGTCTTTGGCAGAGCAGAGAACTGAATGCCAGTTTCCTGCATCTCTGACAAGCAAACGTGTTTAACCTTGAAGGCAGTGGAAGCTGTGTGTACTCAGAGCCCTAGATAACAGTGCCCTTTATACCAGAACCTGGAATGATGCAAACAATGTCAAGGAGAATAAGCAAGGAGTCCTGTGACACTCAAAGACTAACACATTTATTTATCACATGAGCTTTCATGTGAGAAAATCCCACTTTGTCAGATGCTTCTTCAAAGCCTCTGGTGAAGTGGGATTGTCTCCCACAAAAGCTCATGCGATGAATAAATTTGTTAGGCTTTAAGACCGAAAGAGCTCCTGGCTTATTTTGCTGAACTAGCCTAACACAGCCGCCCCTTTGGAAAATGTCAAGAAGGATCATCCTGTGCAGGTAGTAGACCGGGCCTTAAATTTAGCTTCCTGCTCTAGGGCAGACATCCTATGTGACCCAGAGCAAATCACAACCTCTTCATGCTTCAGCTGCCTAAGAGCTGTCCTTAGGGGGGTGCTGAAGTTGTGTGCTGCCCCCTCACTGCAGTGCTGTTCCCTGCCCTGCAGAACAGCCGGCCCACGGGGCGGGCAGGCCAGCCAAGAAATTGGGCTCTACACTCCTGCCCCCTCCCTGGACTTGCTATTCCACCCTGAGGGGCAGGAAGGGTTGGCCCCGAGGTGGGCCAGGAGAGTGGAACCCAGCCTCTGGGCTGGCCCGCACTGCACCCAGGCCATCCTGCACTGCCCCTGGAGACAGAGCGGTTAGCCCAGCCTGTGGCCCAGCCCACCTTGCCACCCCCAGCATGGGGGGTGGGGGGCTCCCACAGATCGATTGACCCCAGGCACTGTCCCCCCCAAGGATAGCATTGGCTGCCTCTCTGTGAAATGGAGTTAATGGTACTTCATTTCTCCTGCCCTGCGTCTGTCTACCTATTGAGCTTGTGAATTTTCAACAGGGATTGTCTCTCACTATGCATACGTGCAGCACCTAGCACAACAGGGCCCCAATCTTGATTGGAATGCAAATAAATCAATAATAATTACTATTACTGAACAACAATCAAAGGCTCACAGAGAAGAAAATTTTAGCACAAATCACACATTTCTCAGCTTCACTTTTGAAAAATTAAGCACGCTGACATTCTGTAATCATTTTCTTCTCCTTTCACATATTTTATCAAAGACAGAAACCCTTATATGTCCTAAGAGTAATGGCATGTAGCCCTGTAAGGAACACATATGGCATTGGGTCTAATTAGCTTCGTTTTTGTCTTTTCTACTTTCTTTCTTGAATCAATATTCCTAGAAGACAAAGCTAGTTTCCCAGATTCTGTTAAATCCTGTCAGTACAGAAGATAAAGAGAAAATACTACTTTGATTTCAATGGGACCAGTTCTTGACTTTTAGAAATGATTGAGGATTAGACAAAATAACAAGGGCATTCAGTGGGGTTAACTAGTTGGTATGAAATGGAGCCATACCTTTCCCCTTAGGAAATTCATCCACAAGACCAAATGCTGCTGTACAGTCACCTTATTTATTTGATATATGCAGAACCAAAGGGGTTAACTTGGACACAGAGTTAAGAATCAGTCATGCATCAGCAAACAAGCTAAACAGGGCCCCCAAAATTCAGTGTTTCCAGTAGGCCTACAGTGAGTTATGCCAATGAAAGCCCTAATTATCATTCATATTGTCACACAAAATTCTAAGGATCTGACTTGTCTCTCCCTTTTACCCAGTTTAAATCAGAAGCAGCTCCAAAGAAAAATAAATAAACAAACAACGAGTCCTGTGGCACCTTTAAAGACCAACAAACTTATTTATCGCATAAGCTGTTGTGGGAGAAAATCCCACTTCATCATACCTTTGAAGAAAGCTCATGCAATGAATAAGTTGGTTAGTTTTTAAAGGTGCCACAGGACTCCTTGTTTGTAATACTGAACTGGACTAACATGGGTACCCCTTTGGAAGCTCCAAGGTAATCAATGGAATTATAACTGTGTAAAACCAAAATATGTGAGAAAAGATTCAGGCCCCATTTTATTAACCTCTGAACATGGTGGCTATTAATCAATCAGTCCATTAGATAATGCTCAGGGTCCTGGTGATAGGTGGCAATATAAAACACTAAAATTAATAGATACTCCATAACCTGGTATTTACAGCAAGCATGCATGGTCCTTTCCTCATGCCCTATTCAAAACCCATGCAACGCCTCACTGGAAATATTAACTGTCAGACTTTAGCATCAGTGATTTTTACTAATGCAATATCCCTCTTCAGTTACTTGTTTGGTGGATAATGTCACCACAACCAGTTATGTGCCTCTACCCACCTGTAAAATCTGAAGGCAAGGCCCTGAACAGCTCCAAACAACTGGATAAAAGAGGGGGAAAAGTCTCCACAGTTTTGTTGAAAATGTTTTTCATGCATTTGAAATTCCCAGGAAAACTTGTGTCCAGATTTCATAATGTTTGTCATTTAAAGAAGCTCTATGATTAGTTAAAAAATAAGAGGGAGATGTCACAATAACTAGAGGGGTAGCCATATCAGTCTGTGTACAGCAAAAACAACAGGAGTCCTTTGGGATCTGATGAAGTGGATTGGAGCCCACAAAAAGCTTGTACCTGAAGAAATCTGTTAGTTTTTAAGGTGCCACAGGACTCTTGTTGTTTTTACAAAATTCCAGTTAATTTCCTTCCCCACTTTTCCCCCCTCGTCAGAATTTAAATTTTGATAAAAACTTTCAGTCATCTCTGATAGAAGGAAATAAAATTCCTTTCGCATAATGGAGATTTTTTTTTTCTCTATTCCAGCAGAATGCGTTGGATGGTTTCTGACACAATTATCTGGCTCTGTGGACCCACTGACAAAATGATCCAATCAGTTGAGTACACTTCTTCAAAGACTGCAGACACAGCGTGCTTTGATTTCCCCCACCTCCTGCCCCACACAGCAGACAGGATCACTCTGTAACCAGAATTGCCATGAAAAGAGGAAAATAAATCAGTCCTTGACTTGCCTAAGCATGTGTTGACTACAGAGGACAATTTTCCCATAAAACTCCTGTGCAGAGCCCAAGGCACAGGTAATGCAGGTCACACTCTGTTTAGACATGCTACGCTAATCTAAAGCCCTAAAAGTCCTACCGCTCCTCTCATTTCCCCTTATTTCTGGTTCCTTCTGGAATCCTGCTTTTGCCTAGGTTTACATCAACAAGCTAGTGGGTGCTCAGCTCCTTCCTCAGACTAAATGGCTCAGATAACAAGAGTAAGATTTTCCAAAGTGGCTAATGACTCCACATTTTGATGATTCTATGTGAGAGACCTGAAAGGGGCCTCATTTTCAGAAAGTGCTAAGAACCTGGTCTCTGAAAATCAGGCTCCTATAAGGGGGTCTCGAGATGGGCACTCTCATTCTTTTAGAAAATGTAGGCTTCGGTTCGTCGGTGGCTTGCAAAATATCCATATATGAAAAAGCACATTTGGACACTGAGCTAGGTCTCTAAGAACCAATACTGTGCTTCTGTCACACCCTGGGCATGTTACAGGTTCCTTGCTATGCTCTTCCACGGAGGATATGAGTCTGTTACTGCCCCAGCTAGGGAGACTCTTTAACCATAAGGACCTGAAAGACCTTCATGCCTTCAATAGTTTGAATTAAGTCTCCTTAATTCGAACTAACTTGCAAGTGTAGACATACCCTTAGTCTATGTCCATGCTTAGGCAATTAAATCGACTTAAGTTAAATTGATTTAATAAAATTGCTATTAAATCATTAAATCGAAGTTAAATTGATTTAACATGTCCCCACTAGAAACTCAAATGAAACTGGAATGTCCATGGACAGGACTTGCTAGTTCAATTTAGGAGAGGGGCACCATGGGAGGTTTGGCAAGATAGCCCCATAGAAGGGCCATGCCTCCACCCAATATATAGAAAAAGGAAAGAACCTGGGAAAGAGAAGGGCAAAAAGTGTTAAATCAATTTAACAGTTAAATCAAAATAACATGTCCACACAGCGTTATTTGAAATAACAGTTTCAATTTAACCGTCATTTCAATATAATACTAGGTTTTCTTATATCAAAATGACTTTCCTTATTTCGAAATGAGGGAGCTCCTTATTTTGAATTAAGGAAATGTAGTGTGGATGTGCAATATTTTAAATCGAAATAATCAGCATTATTTCAATTTAAAGAGTAAGTGTGGACATACCTTTAGTGTTCAATTACAGAGCTCAGAACTGGCTACCATTAGACCAGCTCCCCCACTGCTTCCCTGGGGAAAGCTGGGGTCAGTTCTCCCTCACAGACACTGAAGAACAGGTTTCTTCTGATGCTGAAAATGTGACAAAGTTACCTTGAGGCTAGGATATTTTAATGATAGAATACAAAGCCCTATTCCTGGGAACACTGAAGGCGATCATAAACCTGTACTGAGACTGAGAAGTCATCAAATGTGATCAATATGCATTCCCGCACCACTGCTAAAAAATCTACAAAACAGGATCCGTCTAGACAGGAAGGGGTAATTAAATGCACTGATGACTCTGACTGCACAGTTTTGTAAGGATCTTTGTTAAAGCAAAGGTTCTTATTCATTGCAGGGAACATTTTTAAACAGATATTGCTATCGTGCCCACTCCTGGCCTTTTAGGCCCTAGATTTGGATGGAAGAATGAAGAAGAGGCTCTGATAACCAGGCCTTCAAATTTACTCTATTATGTCTCAAACAGCTTTATCATGAATCCAAAGCGTGAGATCTCCCTCTACATCTAACTAGTAATGGTTCCCTGCTTTGTATAGTTTTTGGCTTTCCCTCAATAGACTTCACACAGAGTTAGGCCCTGAATGAGCAAGGTACTTAAAGTTGTGCCTAAATTTAAACCCATGGTTTACAAATTTAAAGTTAGGTATCTGTTTAAATACTTCGCTGAACTGGGGCCTTGCAGACCATTTTTATTTTAATTTTTAGTCATTTAGCTTAGTTGTCTAAATACCACACTGGATCCCTGTGGTACAGACGAGCTTCTAAGGTAAATAATGGCCTAGGGTGCCTTTCAGCTGTTGGTTCAAGTCCTTTTCAAGAATAAGTTCCAAAGGGTAACTGTGTTAGTTTGGTTCAGCAAAAGAAACAAAGAGTCCTGTGGCACTTCTGAAAACTAACAGGTTTAGCACATGAGCTTTTGCAGGAGAAAATCCCACTTTGTCACTTAGTCCCACTTGGTCTTTAAAGTGCCACAAGACTCCTTGTTTGTCTTTCAGAAATAGAGATCAAAAGCCATTTTCTTGTAACCTGCTGGTTACATGAAATGAGCTTCTCCTTCGAGCGCTGCTCACATCATTCAGCTACAGGTGTCTACATGCCGCAGCGCACTTTAGCTCGGAAAGTCTTTAGCATTAGCCTATCAGGGCAGGGTGCGTGGCCAATGCCCCCTCCGTGCCACGGCTATACAGGTGACCATGACCCTGACCCTCCCAGTTCCTTTTTCCACCATCGGTGTTGGTTCGGATCAGCGTTATCTTGTGAAATGCAAGGGCCTGTCTTTCGCAAGAAACTCGAAATGCCAGGATTCAAGCCATGCTTAGGATGCTGCAAGGCTTTCCCGATAGACAATCTGCACGAGAAGTTCCTTGCTTGCTTGGGTGGGTCCCACCTTGCAGCGGACTGCCCCATCTGCCAATCCTTCAAGTGGAGGACTCGGCTGGAAAGGGAGCGTCGCCTCCGCCTAGTTTCAGGGACCGGAGCCGCTTCACTCGAAAGCGGCCAAGCCACCAGCACTCTGCCGGATCTTTGATTGGCCTGGGTTCAAGATTCCTGCCGATCCCCGGTACCAGGCCCAAGATCTCGGCCTTCCACGGTACCTCCTAGGCACCGACCTCGGCGGTCTCCTGGTAGCCTTCCAGCTGCCCCGGGTGGGGCCCCGGCTCAGGCACCGGCTCGCCAAGGGCATTTAAATCCAGTTTCGGTGCAGAACGAGAGGCAACCAGCCACAACGGCACCGCCTCCCTCAGTGCCGCTGTGCATGGCACCTCCCACAAGCCCAGCACCACCAACAGGCCCAGCACCGCTGAAGAGCCCACTACCGCTGAACCCGGCACCGTAGCCGATAACCCTGCTTCCAGTACCATTACTTCCGGTACCGTCGGATTCAGCACCAGCAACACCTGCACTGATGCCAGCACCGTCCCGGGCCTCCTCACCCCTCTCCGACCCAGCACTGTTAAACCCAGTACCGGGCCCAAGTTCTACGGCCCAGCCTCACCGCTTCTCCAAGGAATTCTCTGTACCAGACTGCCGACTGTCAGGGGGGAGGTCATCCAGGTCATCCTCAGAAGACCCCTTTCTTCACCCCCAGGAGGAGCGCCTGAGAAAGTGAGCCTGGAAAAGCTCCGTGTCGCCGAGCTCGTGATGAAGGCACCCATCGGAGGAAGCACCTGCCCCCCTCATGACGCCTATGCTGCCGTCGAGGTCCCCGCACAATGAATGGACCCTTGACTGGCTGAACGTGATGGCAGATGACACCTCCTCCCACTACGCCCGCTCGCCTGCACCGGAGTCTTAGGATTTCTCCGATGATGAGCCAGACCCTGATTCTACATAACAAAGCAGATCAAGGGCCCCATGGTCTTTGTCGCCCGACAAGCGATTAATTGACATGTCAGCTGACCATGAAGGGGATCTTCGCGTTGAGCAGGACCTTCTCCCCCACATGGCGGCAAACCTGAAGCTCAAACTAGGGGTGATCCACGTGGAGGATGATTCTCTCTTTGATGCGTGTCGTCGAACCCCGTCTGCTAAGGTCAGAATTCCCTTGCACACCGGGGTGTTCTGCATTGTCCAGGAATGCTGGCAAACGCCTTCCTCAATTCCGTCAGCGTCCAAAGCTGCGGACAAGAAATACTCCATCTCCCTGGAAGGATTTCCCTTCCTATTTCATCACCCAGCCCCAGGGTCCCTGGTGGTCGACGCAGTCAACCAAAAGGAGAGACAGGGTCAACCTAGCACCACGCCCAAGAACAAGGAGGCTCGACCTGCTGGGCAGGAAAGTTTACTCCTCTGCCGCCCTCCAGCTGCACATCTCAAACCATTCAGCCTTGATGACACACTACATCTTCAACCTGTGGGAAGCTCTATGAAATCTCTGGCCAGTCATCTCCAAGGATTGCCTGTGAGACTTTGAAGTGATGCTGGACGAGGGAGAGAGAACATCCAGGGATGCGCTTGCGGCAACCTGGGATGCGGTGGACAAAGCAGCACGCACAATGGCATCAGCAGTGGTGATGCGCTGATTGCCCTGGCTCCAGAACTCCGGCCTTTCCATGCAGATGCAACAAATTATTCAGGACCTTCCCTTCGAAGGTCCCGACCTCTTTGCACCTTCCACAGACGTGAAGTTGCATGGTATGAAGGACTTGAGGGCTACTCTGAGGTCCCTCGGGATCTACACCCCGCAACCTGTTAGGCATTCCTCGAGGTCGCACCAGCTACAACAGCAGCTACAGCAACTGAAACAACAGCTGCAACTGCAGACCCAGTTTCCGAGATCTCTCCAGTTTCCCCAGTGCCACTTCAGGGACCTGGACAAGGCTAAGGGCCGATCAGGTAAAGGGGGAAACCTGGGTGCCTCCCAGTCGGGGCGGCGCGGACAGGGGTCGGACCGTTTGTCGGGCCGCAAACAGCATTTTTGACGGTTCCCCCAAGGGCAGTGCTCCACAACCCCTGTTCTCCCCCCACCACCTCCACCACTTCACCCCACGATGGACTCGGGTCATGTCGGACCAGTGGGTCCTCAACACAGTGGCAAGAGGATATCACATTCAGTTCCTCTCAACTCCACAGGACAGGAAACCACCCCCTCCCATGATCCCAGAGAACCCCAATCTGCTAGGCAAGCTCGAGACCGAATGCCAGAAGTTACTCTCCCTCAGAGCCATTAAAAGGGTTCCCAAGGGGGAATGTGGCAAAGGGTTCTATTCCTGCTACTTCCTGGTCCCCAAACCCAATGGGGACCTATTGCCCATCCTAGATCTCAGAGCTCTCAACATAAACATAAGGAATATAAAATTCTGCATGATCTCCCTACCGCAAATCATCCCTTCCCTGTCCCCAGGAGTGTGGTTCGCAGCCCTCGACCTAAAGGACGCTTACTTCCACATAGCCATCCGGCCCCACCACAGGCAGTTCCTCAGGTTTATAGTGGCACGACGCCATTACCAGTTCACCACCCTCCCCTTCGGGTTATCGCTAGCCCCCAGGGTGTTCACAAAGTGTGTCGCACCAGTTGCAGCCTTCCTACGCAGGAGGGGTGTAAGGATCTACCCCAACCTAGACGACAGGCTCATAGTGGGCAAGTCAAGTCGACAAGTACAAGACCATGTCGACATGGTAATGAACCTGTGCGAGTTCCTGGGCTTCCGCATAAACTTGGAAAAGTCCAAGCTTTGCCCCACTCAGGACATAGAGCTCATTGGGGCACACTTAAATGCCGAGCAAGGCATTGCATCCTTGCCCCTGTCAAGATTTCAGTCCATCTGCACCATCATCATGGAGCTCCAAGCGCCCAGGCTGACCACAGCACACAGATGCATGCAGCTCCTGAGTCACATGGCAGCGGCCACATCGGTAATCCAAACAGCCCGCCTGCAGATGCTACCGTTCCAGCTCTGGTTTGCCACAAGCTTCCGACCAGAAAGGGACCATCTAGACAAGGTGATCTCGGTACCACAACATGCCCTGGAGTCCCTCCAAATTTGGAGGGACCCCGACTTCGTGATGGGGGAAGTCCCATTCAGGGAGTCCAAGCCTGCAGTGACCCTGATAACGGACGCCTCCAACTGGGGGTGGGGTGCACACCTGTCCGGGGGCCTCTCCATGCAAGGCGCCTGGAGCCCCGAGGACAGTCTCCTCCACATACATGTGAAGGAGCTCAGGGCCATCAGACTGGCCTGCATGACCTTTCTAGACTAGATCCAGGGCAGAGTGGTCCAAATCCTCTCAGACAACACAGCAGCCGTGTTCTACACGAACTGCCAAGGGCGAGTCCGCTCCTCGGCACTATGCGAGGAAGCGACCAAGCTTTGGCAGCTAGCGATAGACCATCACTTCATGCCAACTGCCACCCATCTTCCCAGGGTGGACAATGGCATAGTGGATTCACTCAGCAGAAAGCCACTGGCGATTCATGAGTGGTCCCTCCACAATGAGGTTTTCTCCCTGCTGACAGCCAGGTGGGGAACCCCTCAGATTGGCCTCTTTGTCACGGTGCGGAACCACAAATGCCCCCGGTTCTGCTCCCTCCGAGGTCAGGAGAAAGGTTCTCTCAGCGATGCCTTCCTCCTCAACTGGTCGGGACCCCTAATGTATGCCTTCCCACCAATTCCCCTGATTCACAGGGTGCTTCTGAAGGTCCTTGCGGACAAGGTGCTCATCCTCCTTAGCCCTGGACTGGCCCAGGCAACACTGGTTCCTTCTCCTTCAAGACATGTCAGTGAGGACCCCACTCTGCCTCCCACGGTGGGTGGACCTTCTGACACAGGACTCAAGACGTCTTCAGCACCCCAACCCAGGCCTCCTTCACCTGACAGCCTGGACGCTCTCTGGCTCAGAGAACAAGAGAGACACTGCTCGGATAGGGTTAAAAAGGTCCTGGTTGGCAGCAGAAAACCCTCCACCAGGTCCACCTACATGGCAAAATGGAATCACTTCTCCACTTGGTGCTGTGACAAAAACATAGACCCTGTCTCTGCACCAATTCAGGCAACTTTAGATTACCTTCTTGACCTAAGGGAGAAAGGTCTATCCCTGTCCTCACTGAAAGTGTATTTGGCAGCAATCTCAGCCTTTCACCAAACAATAGATGGGGTTCCTACTCTTCTCACATCCCATCTGCCATAGATTCCTGAAAGGAGTGGAAAAACTTTTTCCCCACATCCGTAACCCCACTCCGCAGTGGGACTTTAATGTGGTGCTACAGGGTCTGACAGAACCACCGTACAAGCCCTTAGACTCAGCCACCCTGCTCATGCTGTCCTGGAAGGTAGCTTTCCTGGTAGCTGTTACCTCAGCCAGAAGGGTCTCAGAGCTACGAGCCCTATCCTCTGAACCCCCATATACGGTTTTCTTCATAGACAAGGTGGTCCTGCGTCACCACCCCTCCTTCTTGCCCAAAGTTGCCACCCCCTTCCACATGAATCAAGAGATCTGCCTGCCGGTCTTCTATCCAGACCCACAGGTGACAGAAAACCAGAGACGGTGGCACACCCTGGATGTGAGGAGAGCACTCCTAATCTACATTGAGTTCACACAATCCTTCCGCAAGACCTCCCAACTATTCTTGGCGGTCACGGAACGCATGAGAGGTTCTCCGGTATCTTTCCAATGCATCTCCAAATGGATTGTGAACTGCATTAAAGACTGCTACGGAAGGCCAAACACACCTCTCCCAGAGACTGTGAGAGCCCACTCTGCCAGAGCTCAGGCGTTTTCCACGGCCTTCCTCGCGAAGGTCCCGATCCAAGAGAAGATCTGCAGGGCCGCTACATGGTCATCGGTACATACCTTCCTGATGCACTACGCCATTGCCCAACAGGCTAGAGATGATGCTGTCGTGGGCAGAGCTGTACTCAGTGTGGGTAGACTGTAACTCCTCCCACCGTCCTTGGGTACGGCTAGCAATCACCTGTAACTGAATGATGTGAGCAGTGCTTGAAGAAGAATGGTTCGTTACTCACCGTAACCGTCCTTCTTTGAGATGGGCTGCTCACATACATTCAGGCCCCTCCCACAATCCCGACTAATGGAGTTGGCGAAGGTATATGGGACTGGGAGGGTCAAGGTCACGGTCACCTATATAGCCACAGCCATGGCATGGAGGGGGCATTGGCCGTGCGCCCTGAGCTGACAAGCTAACGCTAAAGACTTTCCGAGCCACCGTGCGCTGTGGCGTGTAGACACCTGTTACTGAATGTATGTGAGCAGCCCATCTCAAAGAAGGATGGTTACGGTGAGTAACCAACTGTTGTTGCTCTGGTATCTATTCTATGACACAGCACTTCCTCCACATTGTATACCAATTTCTAAAGTGGCTGGCAGTTGCAGCATCAGGGCCATGGTCTGAGCAGACAAGGGGAACAAATGAATGAAACTCTTGCCCACAGCGCCCCTCACTCCAGGTCACGACTAAGGCATCCTGTCTGGGCATTATCAGGAAGCTGATGCTGATGTTGCTTTGTGCCATTCCTGTTTTATAAACTCAGATTTCAGCCTGAAAGTGTCTTAAACTGACATCTTTAAAAGCATAAGAGAGAGAAAGCTGGGGAAACTGAGTCTTTGGAACAAATTCAGCCCTTACAGGCAGGCGCAATAGCTCTTGATTTGCAACAGACTAGTTTGGTTAGTCACTGTATTTCTTGAGCCAAATTCACTAGCACTGTAAGTCAATGAAACTCCCTCCTCTTTTGTCAGTGGTAAATTTGTCTCTTGATTTTACAACAACTTGCTGACTATGCTTAGGCGTTTCAAAGTGAGATAAGTTAGTTTGCTCAGATTAGTGCACTGGACCCTTCTGAAAGTTTGCCCCATTTGGTAATTTTTCAAAACTAAGCCAAAAGCCTCCAGTGACAAGGAAACCCTGCAATTGTGCAAGTTGCTTACTTGGAAATTCACCACCCCTCTTGTGGGGTTTGAGTGATAGTCATGAGAGAGTGTGGCGACCCTTTCTTATCTTAGGTAAACAATGGAATGAGGTTATGAGGCGGCCAGTTTAACAGACTTTGAAATCTGTTCTCAGAGGCTACAGTTCTCACTATTACAGCTTTGAAGTTTCTGCAGCTGAAAGCTGCCCTAAAAACATTGGACTAAACCATTGGCAGATTCCCCAGGCTTACATTGTCCCCCTTCTAGCTCCTACATTGGGATGGTAAGATGGGGAAGAGACTCTGCTGTAAGAACTGGAACTGTAAATTTACCCTAATTGTTAACTGTAAAAAGTCTGTGAAAATTCATAAGATGATGATGATAATAATAGTAATAATAATAGTAATAATAATAATGAAGCTTGACCAGAAAAGGTATGCACAGGATAAAAATTAAATAAGTCCAAACAAAAGGACCTACTGATATGGTTCAAGAACTGTGTTAAAATCATACTTGATAAAAACAGAAGATATGAAACCAGAAATTAATGAACCATATATAGGCGGTGTATCTGATTTTAGACCTAACTGGTGGACAAAATAATGAGGGGTAGGCTCTTGATTCATTACACCCTTGTTGGTTCCTTAAAGCAGTAGTTGGAGATGGCTGGATTCAGCAGGGGAAGAGATGGGCTGGTTTGTCCTGTAGAGTTGCAATATGCTGCCAAATGTGTTGTGACCCACAAAAGGTTGAGAACCACTGCCTTACCGAAAAAGGAGACTTTGGGGGAAAGATAAAGAATAAATGGAGGTAGCTTGAGAACAATAAATAGAGGCGAAAGAATAAATAGATAGAGGATAGAGAAGAATAAATGGAGGTAGATAGAGAAGAATACATGGAGGCTACTGAAACAAGCCTCTCCATCACATCTGCTACCTGCCACCATTTCCTGGGTTCTCTGGTCTCTGTCGCCCTGAGAGATGTCCTCACATGACAGGGCCAAAAAGGCAGATCCAGATGATGTCACCCCACCACCACCACCACCTCCACCTGAATCCCAAAAGACATCTGGGTGAAACCTGATACAACTGGAACAACAGCAACAATGACAGCTCCAGCCTGTCTCCACCAACTTCTCTTTTCATCATCTTGACAGTTATTGCCATTTTTGATGCCATCTAAGAGAGGGAAAGTCATCTAAGAGACTATCAAACAAGCGTGAGTTTTCCTTCTAAATCTCTCCAGCTAAAAGGGAACAAAGGATGTTGTTAAAATGAAAGGCTTATTTAATATTTTACATTTCAAATGCCTAACTGTTTTTTCTTCTTTGTGTACTTTGACTAAAAGGTTAAAAGGATTTTTGATTATATGTTTTGCCATGGTGCTAAGCAGGCTGGGCTCTCTGATGCCAAGCCTGGGGCCTTGTTTAACACTGGACTGTAACTAGGTAAGGTTAACAGCTATGGCCCAAGTATTCCATCTGAGTTGACAACAGCTCCCATCACCCTCTAAAAGCCATGGCACAGGATGGCTGGCCCCACTAAATGACACACTTTGACAGATGCTCCCAAACTGGGCAGTTCAGAGGGCAGAACAGCACCCTGGTGCTATAAAAAAAAGACCCAGCATGAGATGGAGAGAGCCCCAGTGAGTCTGAGCTGACAGGTTCACTCAAGAAGGGCAGGATTAAACTCCAGATGGAAGGGTGGGCGGACTGTCCTCATATAAGGACAGAGAAGACTGTACTGGAGAAAACATGGTAAGAAATGCTAGTGCTGGGCTAGACAGCCAGGGTGAGGTGAGATACGTCAGGTAGTATGTTTCATGTACTGTTTTGACTATGATGGGAAATTCTGGACTGTGGCTGTTGGACTTATATTACATGCAGGGGATTCTTGTAACAAACAGACCCACCAAGGCTTATACTTGGGAAGATGTTCTCAGAAGGAGAGAAACTGAGGCAGGCACATTATACATGATGTTGTTCTTCAGGGGAAGATGTCACTCTGGGTGGGCACCCTTCTTACAAGTCACATTTGTTCTGCTCTTCAGCAAACAAATAGCACAACTGGTCCAGAGTATCTGGGCCAGGGTTCAAGGTTTGCTAGACAAGTTCTCCAGACTGAAAAGACAGTCTCCCCATTTCCGGTGGATGTCTGGGTGGCCAACTGGAAGGATTGGTTGAACAGAAAAACAACTAAGCTGAAATATTTTTGAAAATAAAAGCTACAAGGTGACTCTGTTATTGATGGGGTCAAATTATTCTACATTTGCAAGTTTTTGGACAAACAGATAGATCCAAGAGCTCAGCATGACGGATTCTTCATCTGACAATTCATTATGAAAGGTTATTTGTCATTTGCTCCATGGCTGCTAAGAAACGTTAGTCAACCCACTGGGGAGCAAAACCAATACCTGTTAAATTAGAGCGACTGGTTTTGTTCTGTTTTCCACCAGCTAGCAAATGAGATCCTGGCCCATAGCTAGGGTTCCTAAGCGCCAGGATAAGAGAAGGGAATAGTAGTGACAGTCACAGGTGACTAATGGCACACCATGAGTAACAGCTATTCAGTGTGGATAGCTCATGACCAAATCCATATACTGGAAGTTGTTTATCAAAATGAATACATTCACACACACCAGAATCAGTTCTGAAGGAGTCACTAACCAAAACATGGGGCAAAAATAGTAATAAACATCCACAAAGAGCAGCTCAATCTGTTCTGTCAGCTAGACTGGACTTCAGTGCATTTGGCTATGTCTACATCTGGCAGACTTAGTTCAGACTTGCTAGTCCAAACTAAGAAGTTTGAGCTTAGCTCAAACTACTCACAGGTTAGCTCAAATTGACTGCTTGCCAGTTAGTTTGAACTAGAACACATTTTTAGTTCGAACTAACCACTTAGTTCGAACTTCTTAGTTTGAACTAAGCGTTAGTCCAAGTTTTGCCCATGCCTGGTTCAATATAATTATATATATGTCATGTAAACTTTATCCCTGCTCAGAACTCACTATAACATGATAATGGTTAGGCATGTAGTGAACTGTGAATACTGCTCATGGTTAGCTAAGAATGACACACACATATATAAAGCAATATATATGTTACATATTATATATAAAGCAAGTTGTGTCCCGAACACTCAGTTTTAGTGAACCATACTTTACTGTCTTTGTTATGAGTCATATACAAATTTTATTTCCAACTGTACATGGTGGATATGTTACAGTCAGGGGTTAAAGTATAATTTGGTGGGCCCTAGAACCCTCCTAAATTGGCAGGACCCCCTCATGTCTGTGTGGGCCCCCCTCACACCAGTGCAGGGCCCTCCATGCTGGTGCTGGCCCCCCCACACCCCTCTCCTGCCCCCCAAACACCTGCTCCACCCCAGCTCCTGCCCATACACACCTGCCCCTCACACCTACAGCTACCCCAGCTACTGCCCCCCAAACACCTACTCCTTACCCCAGATCCTGCACCCCGCACTCCTAGCCCCCTTCCTGGCCACCATGGGGAGGGGCCCCAGCTCAGGCTGAGGCTTCAGCCTAGAGCCTGGTCTCACTGAGCACACTCAGAGCTTCTAAGCATGCTCAGTGAGAGCAGGCTGAGAGTGGTGTTTTTAGAACTCCCTGCCTTGCCCAACGTGGCAGAACACCATTCCAGGGCTCACTGTTTTTAGGGGCTTAGTGTTCTAGCCCTAAAAATAGAAAATGGAGTCAGAACACTGCTTCTGGGGCCTACTATTTTTAAATGGTGGGCCCCAGAATGCTGTGTTCCAGCTCCATTTTCTATTTTTAGGGGCCCTGGATCACTGAGCCCCTAAAAATAGTGGAACAGTGTTCTGCCACGTTCTGCCTTACTTTAACCCCTAGTTACAGTTCTTTCATATGCCAATATCTCAGTGTGATCCACAATTGACTGATGATTTATTAGCTGCTAGCATGACAACCCTTTATTATTAATTCACAATGCTACAGATTTTTTACTATTTTGGCTTGTTGCCAATGGGCCTCATTCAGGAAAGTGCAGCTTCTGGGTATAATTTTTGACAAGTAAGACCCTGTGCTGATATGTTCTTACAACCAAATTTTCATTCCCCAACTCAGTTTGAATAGGGCCTTACTCTGTGAGTACTCCCATTGATTGCCCAGATATCAGAACCAAAGCCTTAATACTTGGCTTTTAACGCCACTACTGAATGAATCACAGGCAGAAAACACCAGTTGGTGCAGCACTCTTTAGACATGGACCTATGGAGGATCTAGCATTGACTTCAGAATGGCAGCTGATGTGGAATGGAGGTTACATGCCCCATTTGACCTCATGTGGGTGCCCTCCTTATGCATTGCTGAGATTATGGTAATACACAGGAATGTCAGACAAGTATTGTGGGCAGTGAGTTCACTATAACCCATGACAGTGCAGCTACATTATGGTCCTCAGAAAAGAACAGGAAATGATTGAATCCGCAGCTTTGAGCAATAGAGTTTCTGACTGAGCAGGCATAAGTAGCACGCTCAAAGGATTCAATTACTCAGCTTATGTATTTAAAGGTTCAGCAAATAACTGATCTGTGGGATGATGTCCCAGACACATTAATGATATTTTTGTCAAAGCTCCTTTATACAGAAATAGACAGAGGAGGAAAGAAAAAACATTTATTCAAAGTGTGTGTCTATACAAGCCCTGCTAGCTGGTGTTTTACACAAATGATTGAGGTGCTCTAGGGCCAACTCCACCCTGGCTTACAGCTCAAGGCAATCCTGTTGATTTCAATATTTATGGGCCAGATTTATCTCTACGCTACTGGAAGTGCATAGGAGAGACAACGTGCATCTCTGCTATTCAGGGTCTGCTACCCAGCTTAGAATAACCACACTCAGAGCCATTGCAAGGTGCAGAAATATGGATACAAGGACACCTCAGCAGCCCATCCCTACCCTGCCATGGAGCTTCCTCTGGGCTGGGACCTTTTCCAGTGGTAGCATGGAGACCCCTTATATCAGAGGATCCCCAGCAGAATGCTTGCCCGTGATGCTGCTCAAGTCAGTATAGATGCTCTTCTGTTCAAGCTGGCAAACTTGTCCCATCTCCTCAGGAAACGTACTCTGCCATTTGAGGGAGTTGGTGCAGACCGGCCCCTTGCCATATACATGAAACCCTCATCTCCACTGGAAGCAATTCTTACTTGTGTAGGACTGGGCAGGAAAAGCCTCCAAGGAAAGAAGAAGAGGGACATCTGAGGGTGGGTTGAACAGTGGTGGACCATTAGTTTCCCGCCAGCAGTATTTGGATCTGCAGATCAATTTTACTGATCAACAAAAAGCAGCCAGATCCACTGGGGCTTACACTCAGATTAGCTATTCTTCCCATGATCTCTCTCACACACCCATCCAATTTGTTTTGGAAAATAATCACTAATGATTCATATCACAGCATATTGTCAGTAAGGCTATGATCTTTGGTACAGAGCTGCAAGTCCTTGTTGTATCTTTGTCCAAAGGAGAGAGAGATGCCACAGCAACTGTTCTGCTTCTGATAAACAAACAAAGATATCTGCCAAATGTGGTGCAAAGGACAATAACATTTGTCTCTGTCCTCAGGGAAAAAACATGCTAGAACTGTGTGAGATATTTACGGTGGATTCTGAAGTCATGTGGGTTTTGGTTTTGCTACCAAACTGAAATTCAGAGCCAGCTTGTCCGGAAAGCTTCCCTAAGGTTTAAACTTTTAAGTGAGTAGCAAAAACAGCGAGAGTCCTGTGGCATCTGACAATGTGGGTTGAAGCCCATGAAAGCTTATGCTCAAAGAAATCTGTTAGTCTGTAAGGTGCCACAGTTCTCTCGCTGCTTTTGCTATGCACAGAGTAACACGGTATCCCTTTGGAAATTTCTTTTTGTTGATCGCATTTCTGATGAATCTTGACTGATTAGTTGTTGGTGCTGAAACCAAGTGAAATTTGAAGCAAAACGAATTGCATTTTAGTGATTTTGACTGAGTTTGGAATTTGAATTTCTGGTTCCATTCTACCAAGGGATAGAAGAGGGGTGTGACTCCTGATGAAGCTCGAAATCAAGGAAACACAACACAAACTTTGCTGAGCCAAACCAACAAGGTACTTACAGCACTAAAATGGCCATGGCTACTAGAGAAACAAAACAGGCTATACTGTATCACTTTTCTAGTATGGGCTTGGACAAAACGCAATTTCCTTTCTTTATTTTTCCTCTATGTCTCATTAAGAGCACACTCTTCAACAAGACATCTGGCAAGCACAGCTCAAAAGTAAATTAAAAGGAATGTCTGTGCACTTTGATGGCTGTACCAAGGATTTGCCCGAGTTAATGGTTCAAAGCTAAACACAGACAAGCACAGCCACTGTGTCATGATTTGCACTGGTGCAGCTTACCCCAAATTCAAGCAGACCAAGATTTACTGGGGCACATTGTGACTTATTGCAGCTTTACCAATCGTCCCTATCCAAGAGCTGATAATCCTTGAATGCTTTCCCATAGTTCCCCCACTGTGCTCAGAAGGACAGATGAGTTCTCCCATAATCCACTAGGAAAGACTGAGCACCTCAGCTTACTGAAGCAAAGTACAAAGAACCATGGGACATACTCTCCAAAGTCCTACTGAGGTACATGGGTAAGTGCAGCACCACTAAGGACCCAGTAACTTGAGTAGGGATTTGATTACCCCATGCAAAATTAACTCCTGTGCTCAGACCCAGATGCCAAACACCTGGGCTACCAAGGCAATAACACACCAAAGTGTTTACACTGATGCTGCAGGGTATGTCATTGATAGCTGGACTCTCCAGTGTAACAAGGCCTCCTTCTCTTTTCCCAGGGTCTATTCAACAGCAGCAAAATGTGTTAGCAGAAACAGCTGGATTTACAGGGCCCAAGGTGATAATGAGACAGATAAAGGCTAATCACCATCTCTGTTTGACTTCAAGTGCTCTGTTAGTTGCATATATTACCTCCTTGAATACTGAGACCCATGCTGTAATTATCACTTGCTGTTATCACTTCACATTAACCCCTATTTTATCGTGGAGTGTAAGCTGCTTTCATCTTAATGTCATTATCCAGAAAATTAGCAAAATAGGTGCCAGCATTTTGCCCATAACAAATGGGGAAGTGTTATTTTCCAGAGGGGTATTTTTCAATGTCCTTAATATATTTATGCTTTGAAGTCAACTGTATTGGGAACCACAAAAATACAGAAAGACAGGAACTAGTTGGTGTTATAGTCCATTATAAGGTAGTCACCTCAGGATATCTGAGTGTTTTACGTTATCTATGTTAAAATGTTTCAGAAGAGCCACTATTTCATAGAGCACGGGCAAAACAAACAAGGAGTCTTGTGGCACTTTCAAAGACAAACAAATTTATTTATTGCATTATTTGGAATATTTCATAGGCAATTTCTAAAGGGGTAGCCATGTTAGTCTAGTTCAGCAAAACAAGCAAGGGGTATGTCCACACACGCTGTTTAAATTGATATAACGCTGGTTATTTTAATTTTAAAAATGGTAGGTCCACACAAAGTTCCCTTATTTCAAAATGAGGAGCTCCCTCATTTCGATATAAGGAAAGTCATATCGACATAATAAAACCCAGTATTATATTGATATGACAGTTCAATCAAAACTGTTATTTCGAAATAACAGAGTGTGGACATGTTATTTCATTTTAACTGTTAAATCGATTTAACACTTTTTGCCCTTTTCCTTCCCAGGTGCTTTCCTTTTTCTATATATTGGATGGGAGCATGGCCCTCCCATGGTGCTCTCTCCTAAATCAAACTAGCAAGTCCTGTCCATGGACATGCTATTTCAATTTGAGTTTCCAGGGGGGACCTGTTTAATTGATTTTAACTTAAATCAATTTAATTGTTTTTACATTGATTTTATTAAATTGATATACCTTAAATCAATTTAACTGTGTAAGTGTGAACATAGCCAAGGAGTCTTAAAAACTAACACATTTATTTATCGCATGTGCTTTTATGGGAGAAAATCTCACTTCTCCCACGAAAGCTTGTGCGATAAATAAATTTGTTAGTCTTTGAGTGCCACAGGACTCCTTGCTTGTTTCATAGGCAATATGTGTTTGTTTCTTCTTCTGGTTCATTCTGCGCCTACTGAAGTCAATGGGCATCCTTCTACCAGCTTTGTTGGCTTTGGATAAGGACCCAAACTGGGTAGATTCATAGATTACAGTGCCAGAAAGGACCATTGTGATCAGCTTGTCCAATATCTTGTGTCACACTCTAAAACAGTTTCTTTTCAGCTAAAGCATATCTTTAAAAAAACCCAGTCTTGATTTTTTAAGATTGCCAGTGGAGAAGACTCTACCATAAACCTATGTAAATTGTTCAAGAGTTAATTATTCTCAGTGGTAAAGATGTGCAAATTCTTTCCAGTCTGAATTTGTATAGTTTCCACTTTCATGCCTTATATCTTTGTTATACCTCTGTCTGCTAGATTGAAGAGACCATTATCAAACATTTGTTTCCCATGTAGTTACTTTACAGACTGCGTTCAAGTTGCCCCTTAACTAGGCTTACCAAATACCAAAGCACAGAAAGGAGTACAGAGAAGTACGAAAAGGAGGACATTGGAGGACACATGGAGAAAATGTTGTATTAATATAATTCATTACCATATTATGTCATGGAAAATGGGTAATGATTAATGAACGCAGCATTAAAACTGAGCAAAGTCATGTGTTTTTTAAATTATTTTAAAATATAAATAATTACCAAAGTGTTTTCTTTTACTGAAAACTGGATTATTTCAGTAAACAAAAGTTTTTCAGCACCCTTTCATTAATCTTCATGAGACTAAAAAAGTTAAAAAAATAAATTTGCAAATATAAACTTGAAAAGTACTTAAAAAGTTAAAAAAGCAGTTAACTTGCCTCTTGTTTTTCACTTTCCGCAGCAGCCCATTCTACAATTTAAAAAAATTTGTCCTAACTTGTTTCAAGCCAGTTCAAATGTGCCCTTATATTTGTTTCACTTAATTGGTCCCTGTTAGTAATTTTATTGACACAGTATACTTTATTTTCCTTCATTTTATTAGTGTTTGCTATATTTTTTCCCCCCATGTAACCCTTTTGCAGGGAGCAACAGGCCAAAAATCAAAGCACCCACCACAGGGCGCAAACCCACAACCCCAAGGTCAAAAGCCTGTTTTGCTATCAGCTGAGTCATGAGAACTGCAGTTAAGCCTTTACGAATAAGGGAAACTGCATGCTCCACTCCCCCTTGATTTTTCTGCAGACTGCTCCTTGTTCTCCATGTGTGTGGCAGGCTCTTAACCTCAGGGTAATGGGTTTGAGCCCTGTGGTGGGCACTTTTTAAAAAAAAAAAAAACATTCTACTCATCAGAAGTAAAAAGCTGGACAAAATCACCTATTTTTAGAATGCCTGCCAGACAGAGGACATGAAGATAAAAAGGAGGACATGTCCTCCTTTTGCTGAATGTCTGGTAACTCTACCCTTAGCCAGGGCTGGATTAATGCATGCTGAGACCCTAAGCTATGTCAAGACTCAGAGGCCCCATGCCATAAAAAATAAAGAGAAAAAAGTGTATTACACTATAACAGAAAGGGTAATTAAAAAATAAATGATAAACCATTATATTTGCATATATACATGGACAAAGATGCAACAAGAAACAACTAAATAAAACATACATCTTGTAAAAAGCTTTATTTTCATTATCAGTTTCAATGACAATAAATCTGATGCGTTATCTCTGACCTGTTTAGAGGTCCCTCACAAAAATGAGGCCCTACGTTATGGCTTACTTGACTTGTGCCTAAATTCAGCACTGCCCTTAACCTTCCTTTTGTTAAGCTAAATAGATGGAGGTGCTAGAGTTTGTCATGAAGGCATTCTTTCTAATCCTTTAATCATTCTCATGGCTTTTCTCTGAACCTGTTCCAATTTATCAATATACTTCTTGAACTAGGTAACAGACCTGGGCACAATATTCCAGCAGCTGTTGCACCAGTGCCAAAGCAGAGGAAAAATAACCTCTCTACTTTCTACTCAAGAGCAATGCTGGAACTAGGAATTTTGGCGCCCAGAGCACATCCGGAGTGGAATGTGCCCTTAGAATAAGTGGGGCCTGGAGCAAGTGGTGCAGAATGTGCCTTTTGATGGAGCAGCAAAATGGAGCCACTCTGGGGTGCCCGGGGGAAATCCCTGGTCTCCCTGCCCTAGCTACGGCCCTGCTCAAGAGTTTCTTATTTATGTATACAAGGATTACATGATCCCTTTTGTCTACAGCAGTGGTTCCCAACCTTTTTCAGGCTGGGGACACCTTTTTAACAAAAAAAAAATCTTTGGAGCCCCCTGGCTGATTATGTAATCTGGCCCGTGCCACTCTGGTGGTGCCATTGGGATAGCCGGCGAGTGGCACTGCTGCCACCATGGCCCACACTGCTGCAGATCTGAGCCATGGTGCTATGGCCCCCTGCCCTTGCCCCTTCAAGGGAGCCACCGCGGCCTCATACCCCTGCTGGGATCCAGCCACAGGCGGGGAGAGGCAGCCCTGGCAGTGTGCATCAGGGCTGCAGCTGGATTCCAGCCCTGGTAGGGAGTGGCTCTGCAGACCCCCTGCAACATGTCTGTGGACCCATGGGGGTCCCCAGACCCCAGGTTGGGAACCACTGGTCTACAGTATCACACTGGGAGAACTGATTATCCACCAGGACCCTGAAATCTTTTTCAAAGTCACTGCTTCTAAGGGTAGACTCTGTCATCATGGAAGTATGACCTACACTCTTCATTCCTGCATGTATGTATTTACATTCAGCCACATTTAAGTGTTTGCTAGAGGACTGTGTAACTATATTTAAATGGAAGATATCGGAAGATCACAGTCAAATAGCAGTGAAACAAAGAAGTATGGGTTAAATGCACTGCACCCCGTTGTACTCGGAAATCTGTCTACCAGACTGGGAAATTTACTGCTCTCCACTCCCTATTGCACCAGGCAGTAAGCCGCTTCCACTCACAAGTAAATTGCCACCGCTCAATTCACAACATGAAGTTAGCCCTGCTTTTGGAAATGATGCATGTCTGCTCAGAAAAACATTTTCAAGAGACCATGTTCAATAATAATAGAGAAATATGGGCCAAACCTTTTGCTGGCCTGATGCCACTGAAGTCGATGGAGTTGCACCAGAAGAGAATTTAGCTGTATAGTCATACAGCATTACTGCTGGAAAATGTTTCCCAGGGGCAAAATAGAAACCAAGAGAAATATTTTGATTGAACAAGTTTCTTTAGTTTGTTGCTAACAGAGTCCTGTAAGTCAGTGGCACTTAAATAAACTCCACCTTTATGCACAGCTCCCAAGCGACCAGCATTCTGACCTCAAACTTCTGACCTTCATGGACCCAGCAAATTCAACTCAATGGAATGGTAGGGTGAGGGGAAGTACAGCCTGTTTTCTTTGGTCTCCTCACAGTTAGTCGTTTCTTAGGAGGGCAAATTCATAATTGTTTTACTTAGCTCAAACACGGAGGACAGGCTCTACATTGGGATAGGCAGCCCCTGGCACGTGTGCCAACGATGACACACTAGCCCATTCGAGGAGGCACGCAGCACGCTCTGCAGCACCACAGAAATTGCCACTCCTGCCACTGAATGCCACCCCAGGAGGCTTCTTTCAAGGGCAGCTGGGACTGGGACGTGGGGGCAGGAGTCAAAGTACACCAGAATGGGGTGGAAGGGTGTTTCGGAGGCCACTATTTTTAGGGGCTCAGCATTCCAGGCCCCTAAAAATAGAAAATGGAGCTGGAATGCTGTGTTCCCGTGCCCACCATTTAAAAATAGTGGTGGATTTTGGGTGGGTATTGAGGACTGGGGTGATTTTGGTGACAGGAGAATAGATATTGGGGGCAGTAGCTGGGGTACATGAGGGGGGCCCAGACCCACATGAGTGAGGACCCTGGACCTGCTGGACGGGCCCAGACATTTAGGAGGGTTCCAGGGCCCCCAAATTATACTTTAACCCCTGCGTGGGAGGTGTACACCATGCCCACATCCCAAGAATGCTGTGGATAGAGGAGCTGCCTAGAGCAGCTTCTCTCCGTGGCATGCTGCTACCAAAAGAATCTAATCCAGGCACTTCTTTCTGAGCATTAATGGGGACCCCTGTCCCCACGCACGCCATCAAGAGGAGCCACTCTGGGTTGCTTCTTTCTGTGAGTGGCTCCTTTCAGTGGCATGCTTGGGAAGCACCCACACGCACCCACACAGACATATTCAAGCAATGACTGCTTCCAGATTTTCAGGTGACTGCTGCTTTTTCTCAGCTGAAGGGGCCACTGGCACCAGCTGAGGGTCCCAGAAGATGGGCCAGCACAGGGGTTGGCAAAGGTAGATTCTACATGGAGGATTTGAAGGGAATTGCAAGGAAAATTCAGCACAGAAACTGTTCACAAGGTGAGACTGAATGTTTGATGCTTTAAAAGAATATGTATGCCACCCCCTAGAAGCTAAGATTTAGGAGATTTTCTGGGAAGAAAGTCCATGCATGCAACAAAGGGTGACATTCCCATACAAGGTTTATGTACCGCTCAAGTGCCTCTTATGTGCCCTGGGGCAGTGTTCACCCCAGAGGGCACATGGGGTAAGCAATCCCTCCTTAAACCCAAAGTACAGAGTCTTGACTGGGGCTTGAAAACAGGACAAGCTTCTTGTCCCCTTTCCCCAACACGCTGATAAAATGGCTTCTCCACTGTCTGTGCCAATTCTTGTTGAATTTCCATGGATAACAAGTGTGCCCCATGCTTGGTGAAAACATACTTCCAGAAACGGAATATGTGAGTGACATTAGCCCACTGCTATGGATGGTCCAGCGCAGGTGCAGCCAAACTGAGCTCGGGAGCTGCATGTGGCTCTTGAATGAAAAAGTGTGGCTTGCAGAAGAACATCAAGAAATCAGTTTAGGAAAGCAGCCCCAGCCTAGGAGTTTTAAATCTCCCACCATGAGCATGCTCAGAGCATGCTTGGTGGGAAGCCCCAGCCTGCTCCTAGCCACTGGAGTGGCCAGGTAAGGAGGCTTGGGGGTGGAGGGGGTCAGCCCAGGGGAGCCAGCATCAGGGCCTGAGGGTTTGGGAGGGAGTCGGGATGGCAGGGAGAAGTGCAGCATGTTCAGGGATGGCGGGGAAGCGGTAGCATGTTTAGATTTTCTCGTAGGCCCTAATACAGTTGACTTGTTAAACTGTGTTTTACAAGTCCTTCTAAACATGACGTTGCATAATAAGAATTGAAAATACAAAGAAGAAAATAGATACTATATGGCTACATGCCTCAGCAGCTCTCAAAGGTTTAATAATCAACTTGTGAGGCTCTTGAGTTCTATAAGTTTGGCTATCCCTGGTCTAGCCAGTAGCAGCAAGAATTTCAGAAAAATGCTCAGTCTGATCAATGTGGATGCATTAGTAACTCCATGGAAGATCGAGGGCATGTTGAGACATATGGGGAATCCTCATACTTTTTAGTTTTGCTGCCTCACCAGTTCCTAGAATACTTGCACCCTGGGGTAATCCATCAGATGTGCTTAAACTATTACCAATGACTTTGTAGCATTCCCAACTCTGAGAGCATTGTACCTGCAATTTGATATATTCTTATCTTTGCAGAACTGAATAACCAGCAGCAGATTTAGATGTCCTAAGGCAGCCAGGTTTCTTATGTTGCACAATGGCCTCCTGGCTGTAACAATCCTTTAAGAGTCTGCATTTTGCCAGAGGAGTCATGGAAAACGACACCAAGTTTCTTTGCATGAGCTCTTGATATACTTCAAAGAAAAGGTTTCCTGTTGCATCTGTGCTTTGGAGTCTGTGAGTCATCACAGCAGAGACATGTAGGCTGAGAATTTCAAAGCCACCTAAAGGATTTGTATTGCTATAGAACCGCTCCCTGCCCCCCCCCATGTTTTTTTAAACTAATTGGGGATTGAAATGTCCCTCAAATAAAAAAGCTCTTAAAACTGAGAATCTCAGGATGACAGCATGTTTGGTGCTCAAGTTAATATATTAATCATTTAATCAATCAATAATGGTGCACACAACAAAGAGTAACAATCTGTAAAATGTGCTCAATTTTTCTTCGTTTGTGAGAATTGCATCTGTTCTTTGCTGCTAAATCACTCAGTCTTCTGAAATCTGTAAACCCATTTGAACACTGGCTGAGGGATTGAAGTCACTGTCAGCATCAGAAAGATAAACACCGGTAAGAATAAGGGTTCACATAACCAGCTGTTCAGAAAGTTGAGGTTCTATTGTAATTGTAAAGGGAATTGGTTGTTCAAATCCCCTAGGCACCTTTGACATTCTCAGTGGTACAATAGAAATACCAACCTGCATTTGCAAAAGTGACTAGTGATGCAAGGTGCCTCAGTTTTCCTCTGCCCAACTTGTGATCTGCTACTAGTGCCTGACTTTCACAAAGTGCTGAGCTTGAGGCTACTGAAATTCAGCTTCCTTTAAAATGTTTAAATATTAGCTCACCAAAATGAAGGCATCCAGAATCACTGTAGGCCAATGTTACCAGCTTTAACTATCGCATAGCTCATCAGGAGACCAAAAAGACACTCAATGAAATGTTACTCCCACTACTCAAACAGCAAATGTTACCGGCACTAGACAGTAGAGCATTTTTTGTCTTCCCTCTCCAGGAACGAGGCAAATGCGACAGACAGCTTGCTCTTGTTTCCCATGGTATTTGGTCTCACTGCTGCAGAACTCAGACTCACCACCTCTATTGAAACAAGAAAGGAGTCCTGTGGCTCTTAAAGACTAACAAATTTATTTATTGTGTAAGCTGTTGTGGGGAGAAAGTCCCACTTCATCAGATGCTTTGAAGATGCAGGAACTTACAGAAAGGGAGGAAGATAAATGCAGGAAAGTGTAAGTCGCGGGATCAGGTCACACTGTTACAGAAAATCAAAGCAGTTGTTAAAATTCAAACACTGAAAAATAGCACATAGAGGAAGGTGAAGTCAAATCACCTGTTGTAATGGGAAAAGAATCCATAGTAACAATTTAATCCTGCTTTCACACAATCAAATCTGCATGTCATTTCCAATTCTGCTGTTTTGCTTTGAAGTCTTGATGTGTTACTGACTTGCTTGAGCACAGCTGTTAACAAATCATCAGTAGAGTCATTAGGAAGAGTGAAGTGCTCAGCTACTGGTTTTTGAATGCTGCAATTCCTGATGTTAGTTTTGTGCCCATTTATTCCTCTGCTCAGAGATTGTCCTGTTTGGCCAATGTACAAGGTGCGGGGGCATTTCTGGTACATGATGGCATAAATTACATTGGTGGATGAGCAGGTGAATGAGCCCTTGATGGAGTAGCTGACTTGATTAGGTCCTATGATGATGTTTTTTGTGCAGACATATGGGCAAAGTTGGCAACATGGTTTGTTGCAGGGGTATGTGCAGAAATGAAATGATATCTTGTGACTTAAATTCCCCGCATTTATTTTCCTCCCATTTTGTAAGTTCCCCCATCTTCAAAGCATCTGATGAAATGGGAATTTCTCCCACAAAAGTTCATGTGATAAATAAATCTGTTAGTGTTTAGGTGCCACCAGACTCCTTGCTTGTTTTGCTGAACTAGACTAACGTGGCTGCCCCTTTGGAACTTGGCAACACCTCTAATAAGTTCTCATACAAAGGACATAACTCAGAAATTTAAATATTTCCTAATAGGACCCACTTGTCAATCCCTCTTCTTCTGGTGCAGTTCCTCCTCTGTTTTAATGTGTGTCTTTAACTATGACTGAACTCATTCACACCATAGACAGACGTACCATTTTTTACCTTTTTAACATGGAAAAGATATCATGTTTCTGTCATAAACATTTTGTGGAATCTCTCTGCATACATTTCAGGTGAGTCCCAAGGAACCAATGATTTGTAATACTGCTTTATTTGCCAGATATGATTCACTCATTTTTCCCTCAGACATTCTGTTCTGAGCTTGGTGCATTTGTTTTTCAATCAGGAGGGACAAGTTACTGTAAGGTACCTGTAATAGATGTCTTATTCTGTTAGAAGCCTGAAGCAAATAGTTTGTTTGTTGAATTTAAGAGGATGCAGGAAGAGGGAGGTATCACAAATAAACCAATGTTCTTGTTTGTTAGCATTTGTGCTTCCCAGGATTATGGCTCATTGTCAAATAACACCTTGTTCCTATGAGTGAGCAGTGAATTTCCAGCAAGGGTAGCCCAAAGAGAAAAATGTGTTAGTCTAGTAAAGCATAAAAAGAGAAGGAGTCTTGAGCACTTAAAGACTAACAGATTTATTTATCGTATGAGCTTTCGTGGCAGAAGATGCCGCCTTGTCAGATGCTTTGAAGAGGGGGGATTTACAGAATGGGATGAAAATAAATGCAGGGGAGTGTAAGACATGGGATCAGGTCATACTGCAATAGCAAATCAGAGCATTTGTAAGGATTCAAACTCTAGGAAACAGCACATAGAGGGAGGGTGAAGTCAAATTACTTGTTATAATGTGGAAAGAAGAATCCATAGTCACAATTAAGTCCTGCTTTCACACAATCTAATTTCCATATTAGTTCGATTTCAGCTGTTTCTCTTTGAAGTCTTGCGGTCCCATTGATTTTCTTGAGAGCCATCATTAACAAATCATTAGGATTTTGTCTCAGCAATTTATTGTAGAGAGTTGCAAGGAATAAAAGTCATTTTACATCATGCTTGGGCATAAAACTGACATCAGAAATCACAACACAAAGAAACAGTTGCTGAGCACTTCCATCTTCCTAATCACTCCATTAATGATTTGTTAACGATGGTCCTCAAGAAAATCAATGGGATGTCAAGACTTCAAAGAGAAACAGCTGAAATCGGACTAATATGGAAATTAGATTGTGTGAAAGCAGGACTTGTCTGAATAGCAAAACAGTGCTTTGAACTATTCCTGGAACGTACATATAAGAACATAAGAAGGGTGATGTTGTGTCAGATCAATGGCCCATCTAGCTTAGTATCCTGTTTTCCAACAGTGGCCAGTGTCAGGTGTTTCAGAGTAAATTAACGGAACAGGTAATCAAGTGATCAATGCCATCAGCCATTCCCAGCCTCTGGCAAACAGCAATCTCTTTCTATCCTAGCCAATGGCCACTGATGGACCTATCCTCCATGAATTTATCTAACTCTTTTTTTAATCCTGTTATTGTCTTGGCCTTCACAATGTCCTCTCGCAAGGAGTCCCACAGGTTGACTGTGTGTTGTGTGGGTATCCGCAACCTTCCCCAAAACCTCAGTCAAATTAATGTGGAGAATTAGGAATATCTGAATAATACCCATTCTGATCCTATGTAGTAAGACATTTCCATGATCTCTAAGGTGCACATTTGCAGTTTGATGGGAGGTATTTGGACAAATCAAGCTCTGTTGATGTTTGAACAGACAAAGTTTTTCAAGACATCCTTTTCTTGCAGGAAATCTCATGTTTTTTAATTTGAATCTGTTGGTGGATTTTCTTGTACAGTTTGAGAAGAATCTGCATGACTCTTTCTGAGTTATTCCAGTGCAAAACTGTTTCATAACTGATTTAAAAGAAAACTGGCTGAAACTTCTAACTGAGCATGCATTTAGTTGTAAATATGGGATGTTCATGGTAGCATATTTGGAGAAGAAAAGATGACACTCTTAGTAACAGATCAATTATTTCTTTTGTGCATTTGTGTGCATTGTGAAACTGCTGCTAAATGTTATTTTCACCAATCCCAGTAGTACTGTAGGGATGCTTGAAACTCTGCTGTACAAACACATGTTGTCTGTGACACTCAAGGACCAGATTTTGCCATGCTCTCAGTTACTGGTTAATACCTTACTCCTTGAGCAGTCCCACTGAACCCAGATGTTCTTCTCATTGGAAGGGCAGCATTGTCCGATATATAGTGATTGGGGCAGCTCTGTTGCACAGAATTGTGTATTTCCTCCATCACCATATACACACAGACTACAGCTATTCATTAACCACATTCTGACCTCCGCCTCACAGCTGTACACACTGCTACACCTATATAAACAATGGTCTCTGTGTGTAAATATATGTGCAGATAGTACTGGTTCCATGTGTGCAGAAAAACATCAGCACCTATGGGTGCATGTGTAATGTGGAATCAGGATGCATATGCACATATAGCTACCTGTTAGAATTGTACACGTCATAGACACACCTTGGCAACCATGAACTGATTTTATGTGGCCTTTTTTTTTTTTTAATGTAGCCTGTTTTCACCCTGTGTTAGAGGCAGTTCATCCAAGTGAGAATACAGGCAACTTTCTTATAGGGAAGGGTGTCTACACCACCTTTCTTCAGCTCACTAAAGAGAAGAGGTTTGGACATCCTTTCCTAGCTGAAACATGCTCATATTCTCACTTGCATATACAGTCTCAGACAAAGGGTGAAATTCTGACCCACTAAAGTCAATGGCAGAAGTCCCTTGGCTTCATTTGGGCCAAGATTTCATGCACAACATGATGCATAGTTACCCTCATTTAGACACCCTGTATTGTCCATGCTTTGATGAACCTTTCAGTCAAACCCATCCCCTGCCCACATACTGGGAATCCACACCAAATCACACACCCACACAGAGGTGCTCAAGTTCCACATATGTTGAATCAGTATTATATCCACATATATGTATACACACCAACTCACTAACCATATAAATGATAGGGCCTTATCATATATAGAGACCCTTTCTATATATTCATTTTGTTACAAATTCTCCATATTTCTCTCTCAGGTATTTCTTATTTTGTATTGTCCTCTTTTTCTCTCTGTTTCTTACATTTTTAAAGAAATATTCAAAAATTCAAGCCAGCTTGGTGCAGAAAAACTACATTGTTTGTTAAGATCACACAGCTAAGAACACAAAAGTCAGATAACACTAAATTACAGATCATCCTTTAGAGCCTGTATTTGAATAAAGTTATCTAACATTGTAACTAGATACATTATGATGCACAGGCATAAGGAGTAAGAGTTTATGTTGTGCATTTCAATATAAAAGTTAAAATATCTATATTTATGTATATTTTCACCACAGATTTTAAGTACTGTTTTTATATAGAGAAGCATATTCTATTGTCACATTTGAGAAATCATAAAGAATCAGTTATATTCAGTATTGTATTGCAACTACACAAAGAACAGAACTAAGATTGAATGACTGTTTACTGGTATCTCATCATTTCCTGAGCTGTGTGTTGCGTAAGTGTGCAGCCCTTTGTACCCAAAATATTGCTGATTACAAGTGTGCAGTCTGAAACATCATTAACTTTAAAGCATCGGACTGCTGTCTGAAAACTTTACCTACTATTGGTACATTTACTTATGGTTATTATAAACTAAAGGGACTGGAGGAAAAAAAAATCAGTTTCAGTAAGGGGCTTATGTAAGCCAGAATGGCCCAGAACACCGTTCCAGGGCCTGTTATTTTTAGGGGATCAGCGTTCCAGGCCCCCTAAAAATAGAAAATGGTGCCAGAACACTGCATTTCAGGGCCCACCATTGAAAAACATGAAAAACAGCAGGTCCTGGAATGCAGCATTCCGGCACCATTTTCTATTTTTAGGGGCCCGAATGCTGGGCCCCTAAAAATAGTAGGCCCCAGAACATCATTCTGCCGCACTTTCTGGCAGGCAAGGGAGTGGGGGTGGGCTCCCTGCGCATGCGCAGGCTGCAGTTTCCCCACCCAGTGTGCTGCCGGTGAGTACTGGGGTGGCTCCGCTCACACTGTTGGGGGGAGTATTGGGGGTGCCTGAGCTGGGGGTGGGTATTGGGGATTTTGAGGGCAATAGCTGGGGTGTGGTAGGGGGGGCCCATCCATGCAGGAGGGTCCCCCCCCCTTCCTGATTAGGTGGATTCCAGGACCCACCAAATTATACTTTAACCCCTGGTTTCAGTACAGCATTTTACTGTACTTTATTCAAGGGAAACAGGGAAACTGACTCTACACAGTTGGTTTGCTTTGTTGTGTATTTGCATAGCAACAAGCAAGAAAACACATCTTGGAAAAACAGGAAAACATCATTGTAAAACCATCAAAATTGGCAGATGATGTAAGGGGTATTTGAAATAGTTTTTTTTCTAATTGACAAGGATTCAAGTTGATGGTCTCTTTAACACTGCATTAATGTAGCTTTTGCCTGGCACAGAAATATAACATGTTTCCATCGAAGAATTTCTTCCCAAAGGACTTAACAAATGGAACAAATGAAAATATTTGAGTATCTTTATGCATGCAGTGGTCTCAACTCTATGTCATTGCTTGCCGGTAAAGTTACTCATCTGCTAAGCGTTTGCATGACTGAGACCTATCTGCAAAGATATTTCCCACACCACTGAAATGAAGTCACCACTAAGAGAAGATATGGGAGCTGTATAGGAACCATATACAACAGTTTAGGTCATGAAATAAAAATAGCATATTTGATTAAATGTACAGAGCAATTCAGGCAAACGTAGGAAGGCAGCATATAATTAATAACGTTAGAATTTGGCCAGTCACTGGGCAGAACACTTCTCTTACTAATGATGCGATGAGGTATTTAACAGTAGGCCCACAAATCACCAGGATCTTGACTTTACATGTCACCTAAAAGGCAGGCAGCTCCCCCCCCCCCCCAGCTCCCCACAGCATAATGTCACAGGGCACCATGCTGAGCCATGGGGTTAAGTAATGACCGACAGTATCACTTCCTGCAAGTTTTCCACTGAAATACTTATCCAACCTGACCATTACCTGACCAAGAGATACAGCTACAGCTACAGTAACCTGCAGGGGCATGTGCTGCCTAATTCCACCCAACAGACTACGGAAGTAAAACAGGTTTCTGTAAGAAACCCTTTGAAAGGGGCAGTCTGAGCATTCAGATGATATACAATAGTTTAGGTAAAAGATAACCTGAGGCTGTTATCACCCTGTAAATCTCAGACTGTGTGTAACTGTGCCTTGCCAGGTAACTCAGCCACAATTTGCAGAGAGAGTGGTGAGATTTAGCCTATGTGTTGCTAACGCAGGATTGGACTCGGTCTCTGGCCTCTGCCTGTCTCCAGGAGAATCCCATTGTGGATTTTCTTTTTGTCTCACTGCTGATTTGGAAGACAGTGACATGAGAACCAGAGCCACAGGCACTTCTATATGGAAGATATTTTCTGGTTTGTTAATGGGCTGTGTAGCTCTATGCAAAGCACAAACAGTTACCCAAACAAGTACGTCCCAGTATGTCTATTTTGATGGCAATAGATCAATTCTTTGGGATTGACTGGGTGGCAGTAGAGACCCACTCAATTGATCCAGATGGATTAATGGCATTAACCTACCCCCACAAAAAGTTTAAAGCTATGTCGATGAGAGGGCATTTCCCATTGGTACAGCATGGTGGCAATGCTATGATAAGTAGAAGTTAGGAAGTTAACAGGAGATAAGCATGCTACTCTACATAGCTTGCGTATCTCCTGCCAACTGCCATCAAATTTCACTGGCAATTGCAAACCAAGTTTGAACACTAAAGGAAACTCTTTCTCCATAAACTCAGTTCCTTTATAAATTGCTGCTCTTTGCAGATTCTTCTGCGCAAGGAGGAAACAAGCACTTATCAATAGATGTAATTCAAGGACAGCACAAGAACTAGGTACTCAGTAAGCCTCTCGTATGTGGTTTATCACCTCTATGGTAACAGCTCTGAATTTTGCCCAGGGTTAGAAGCCATCAAAAAATAACAAGCACTGCAAAATTACAATCTCAGAACATTAAAGGGCAAAATAGCAACTGTTTACCTGGGTGTTTGTTATGGGACAGCCAGGCTCCAGTGGGATTAATCACGCACCACTTTTCTGTTTGTACAGCACCCCATATAATGAGATTTCAGTTCTGACAGGGGCTTTTGAGCACCCCCGAACCATAAATATTTACCTCTCCTATCAATAAGTGGCAAAAAGGTAGCCCTGTTAGTCTAGTTTAGAAGAACAAGCAAGGAGTCCTGTGGCACTTTTAAAGATCAACAAATTTATTTTTCACATGAGCCTTCATGGGTGAAGTCTCACTTCATAAAATACTAAAGAATGAAAACAACATACAGTATTGGAGGTAAGCTAAATCCTGTGGTTACATTTCACTGCATCAGGTCAGATTACTTGATTTGCTGAAGGAATCTGACCCTGATGCAGTAAAATGTAATCACAGGATTTATCTTCCCTCCCTGTTTTTTTTAATTTTTCTAGCATCTGAGCAAGTGAGACTTCACTCATGAAAGCTTATGAGAAAATAAACTTGGATTTAAAAGTGCTACAGGATTCCTTGCTATTATGTTTTTTTAAATCAATAAGTACTTTGCTGGATCGTGGCCTAAAGCAGGGGTGGGCAATAATTTTGACAGGTGGGCCATGGGGCAGCTGGCCCAGTACGGGGAGGGAGGGAGCAAAGCCCACCCCAGGAAGCCAGTGGAGAGGTGGCACAGAGTCAGTCCCAGACAGCCAGCAGAGAGCAGACAGGGAAGATGATGGGAGTGGAGAGCTGGTTGGGGGCAGTGCTGGAGAGTCAGCCCCAGGATCATGTGGGGGCATGGAAAGCCGGCAGGGGACGTGGCCGGGACAGAGATACCCTGAAAGCTATATTTTGTCTACGCCTGGACTAAAGTAACAATCTAATCTTAGATCTTAGATATTTCTCAAGCCCTTTATAAGACATTGTGTGTACACATCATGCCTCCAAGTTTCTGTGTGGACAACTGGTTGCACATTCATTTCTCCAGGCCTGAAAAGCAGCTGGCAGTGTGACTCAGATATATATGTTTAATCACCTTCATTCTGCTTAACATACTGTCCCTGAAAAGTAGATCACACACAAGACACACAGCTCATCTTGTCCTATCAAAATGCCATCATGGCTGTGGGATAGAAAGTGCCAACAAATCCCAGTAGCAAGAGAGTTATTACACTACCCATTCTGATATTCTGTTAGGACACTTTATCAAAGAATCATGGTCATTCTGTTCTTTTTCCACACCCCCTGCCAGCATTGATAAGAGCTGGTGACTTAACTGAACCAGCAATCTCGGTGGCCACAAATGTTATTTTAGGAAGACTGGTTTCATTTTGACAAGCTGAAACATTTGTCAGTTTCAAAATGGAATTATTCACTTTCATTCTGATATTTTTATAACACGGGCTTTAATACCTGGGGTTTAAGTTATACACGGTTTGAACTCTAATTGGAAATGGCAGACTTTTAATGACCGGCATTCCTCCAAAATTATGAAACAGTTGCACTTATTGACTCACTGGGGTCTCGTTACATCCACTGGAATTTCAAACTATTTATTAAGTCTAACTAAGTTCTGCACCCCAAGATAGGCTCACTTCCTGTTTGGGCAAGTACAGTGGGGATGATGAATCACTTAGCATTACAGGATCACTAGAAGACAGAATCAGCCAGTTTAGAGTTTGCCTCATACCATATATTGATCCTGGGGAGTATTAAACCAAGTCACCCCAATGCTTCTCCTGTTTAAAGAAAAGAAAGGTCAGATTTCTCACTTTATTTTAGCCTAGAGGGTGCTGTGGCAGCTGGGGATTGTGACATTAGATTTCAGCCCTGCTCACTCCCTTCTCTGCCCAGTCTCCTATCACTGTGGAATTCATGATGGGAAGGCAGAATGAATTATGTTCGGAAGAGAAACAGAAAGTTACTGCATCTAACTCTCAGCTGATGAGAGCTGGTCATTAAACTCTCCTTTCATGACAGAATACAGACTGGCAGCATGTTAAGCAGTGGACCCTTGAACCTTTGCAAAATAAACCTTGGCATAGGTGTCCTTAGCTAGATGAAACAATTAGCAAGATGAAACTAACGTGCTTGGAAAATGCTTCCAGGATTCAGAGTTAGCCAGACAGACAGCGTTTAAGTTTCTGGAACGACTGAGCTGAAATAATTTTTTGGTGGGGAGGGGAGGAGGGAACAGGCTGACACCATTTTAAAGAGCAAAGTGTATGTTCTGCCCTATGAAGAAGCCAATCTCTCATGGTGGAACTACATTGATCTGAAATGCGCTGGCAGAAAGGGCCTGGTCCCACTCCCACTGGACCAGATTCTGATATTCTTGATCACAGTGAATAGAAAGATTATTTGGGTATAAATGCTACTTTGTACTAGTGCTTCAGAATCTCAGCTATCAAAGTCAATGGTAGTCCTTCTGTTGATGGCAGTAGGATGAGGACCCCATTATAGCATCTCTTGATTCCAACTGATATGCCTAGAACAAAGAGCACAATAGGTTGTGGGTGCTGGAGAAATAATTCAGTCGTTACATGAAAACTACTGTTAACAGACACCAAAGATGTGTGTTTATTTTAATTTAAGCATTGTGTAGCACGGGCTGTGCCCCCTTGGTTAGGGGGCGTCCTCCCCTCGGGTCTCTAGCCCCTGTTGGGCGAGACTACCCGGTCCTTTGTCCCCTTGCCCTAGGCAGGGGCTCAGCCCGCCCAGAGTGGGGGCGGGCCTCCTAGTCTTTCGTCCCTCAGTCAGGGTCCAATGAGTGAGTATCACTGTCTCAGGAGTGGGGGTTTAGGGCTCTCTCGCGTCCGAAAGGGTTGCAAGTCGGGGAAGGGGGTTGGTGCTTGGTAATGGGATCAGTGGAGGTGTGGGGTCCTCCCACTCCACTGTGTCCCAGCTCAGGTCCCCAAGGGAGGCTAGAGCTGTGGGGCCTGGGTCAGTGGGGTCCGGGCCGCAACACACTGACCGCCGAGTACCGGAGGCTTCGGTGCATGGGTCAGCGGGGTCCCGGCCGCAACACACCGCCCTGGCCTCAACTGAGCTGCCTGCCTCTCCCTTTATACTTCCTGTCCCGCCCCTCAACTTCCGGGCTGACTCACAGCCCCGGGCTGACTCCGCCCTCCGGCCATTTTGCAGGTTTAGTTGACTTTTCCCGGAGGGTGACCACCTCTCTTTGCTACACATTGTCATCACATATACTCTGGGTATATTACCAGAATGAGGTGGGTTTTGTTAGTTTGTTTTTTTCTCTTCCTGCCAGTGGCTTGCTACAAAAATGCATCACAAGTACTCCTGCACAAATAAGAGACCCAGCAGGTTTGTATGGCATTTCTGAATGTAAAGAAACATACGGTGTTTCTGTATGTCAGAGGTCCCCAACTTGTAGCCACCACAGCAAATGTGGTTTTGGGATTCATAAAAACCAGTGATGACATGTGTTGCTAGTTGCCACATTATAGGAAGTGAGGGCCATGATGATCCAAAACATGTTTTCTGTTGCTGGTGAATTCAAACACACAACTGATCTATTCATCTTTTAAGGAAGAAAAATATAAACCGGTATTATGATGGGGTACATTGAGTGTCTGAGCTAAAAACCATTGATGCTAATGGAAAGATTCAACCTTTACTTGGATGGGCTTTGGATCAACCCCCTAATGTGTATTAAAAAAAAAAAAGCTATACCCAAATTGAGAGCCTCAAACACCTCCTGAATTGTCAGTGAGACCTTTGGTACTGAATGACCAAAGCACATTATTTGTTACTGTCGTTCTTTAAGCCATCTTTGCCTGCCCCTTGAGTACCTCAAATTGACTTTGATTTAAGGAGTCACGTTGAGAGCATTCATTCCCTCCCCCGTCTATTTCATTAAGCCAGATGGAGTCCTAAGCAGAACTTAATGATGCTGTGTGGTATACAGTAATTTCCTGCTATGTTCCAACATAGAAATAGCAGCATTTAGATGCTGGGTGAGAAAACCAGGTAGTTATACAACAGTAACAGATGTTTTTAGAAAACAGATAGGTAGCTACCTGGTCTGTAAATTGCTCTGGGTTCCTCACCAATAAGAAGGCTGTAATAAATTATTGTTATTTGTTATTAAATAAAAATACAGTTTCATATTATAATACACCTTAACCCCAAACTTCTAACCATTTCTAGAATAAAACTTTCCGGAGGTTCTGAAATATTCCACTAAATGTTTTTCTATTTAGCCTTTCAAAATGGGACAACTGGGTGCTTTTGGCCAAAATCTTGCAAGGAAGTTTCTTCTCAAAGTGTTTCCATCTGAGACTGGCAGGACATAGTACCTTTAGGCTGAAAAATAAGATGCTTCCAGGCGATTTACAGCAATGTTGTGTTTTGCACAGGTTCTGATCATTTGGGTGAGTAGTCAATCTATCAAATACTAGTGCAAGCAGAACCTAAATTTTAAACTTTCTTATTCTGGCCCACCCCTAACTATAAGTATTATCAGGATGAGAGGAATTATTCATCTGCCAGAGTATTTTAGAGTTACTATTTAAACTGTCTGCACATGCTTTAAAAACAGTCTTGAAAGTTTCAAACGCAAAAGACAGTAGGGAAGAAGTGACTTTTACTATATTGACCCAGCAGCCTGGCATAAATTGCCTGAATGTTACGATAATAAACTACCATTACCTCATTTTAAAAAAATATTTATCTATTGAAGTTCTGTCTGGTGCAAAGCAGCCATCAATTTCGTGCAGTTTGAAGCATATTACATTTTACAATGGAAGTCCTCAAACACCTGCTTTATCTACCAGGAATTTGCATGAGGGTGTTATTCTTTTATTAAGAATTAGCAAGCAAGGGATTTGCATGTTTAGATTACCTTAGCACAAACTGGTATGTGGCAGCTGTGTCCATTTAGGGCCTGTCCAACTGCAGTTGAGTTTTCCCAGTGGCTTCAGGGGAAGATAAATTAGGCCCTGATTCAATAACCCTAATGGTATGGCTACACTTTGAGGTGCAGGGGTGCAATTCCCTGCTCAAGCAGACATATCTGTGCTAGTTAGAGTACAGCAACAGCAGAAAAAAGGGCTGGCTCCCTTGACCAAGAGTCTTGTCTCTCTGCTAGGTACAACTGTTGGGCAGTAAGCCTCTCCCATTGTTTGCATTGCTGTGACTACACTGCTAGTTTTAGTGACTGGCCGACTCAGAGCTAGCCTAGGTACAGCTCCTCAACCTAGGAATTAACCCTTAGCTCAAAGTGTAGACATACCCTTACCCACAGTGAGCAAAACCTGCTCCTGCAAGGGTCTCTGTGTTGCTCAGCCCCAGTAAGGATGCTTTGTGTTGCTGTGGTCACCTAAGTAACCCCATTGCAATTCCCCTGATGCAAAGCAGTCTCCAAATAGCACAGAACAGGCATAGCCAGTTCTTCTAACCCCCTTCTCAGAGTCCAAAGCTGGGGACATACCTGGAGTATGTCAGAGGGATGAGAGTCCTGGCCTTTTAGAAGAGGCCATCATCCCTCTTTTCTTTCCCTAAAAACACAAGGGGCAGTGGGGCTTGGTAGACAGGGCTCAGAGCTGCGAGCCAGGACACCTGGGTGGATTTGATCCCTGGATATGTGCCTAAGCTACTGTAGGATCTTGAACAAGTCATTTGATCTCTCTGTCCTCTTGTTCCTTTCCCAACCTTTATCTGCCCCAGCGATTTGGGGCAGAAACAGCTTCATGCCATGTGTCTGTAGTTCCTAGCACAATGGAGACTCTGATTTCACTTGGTCCTTCTCGGTGCCAATCAAGTAAGACCACCCTAACTGGTGCTGGCATCTGCAAGAATCATGTGTGTAAACATGAAGTCCTTTAATAGTTTATTTATTAATAACCTAGCTAATCCTATTTCATCTCACGGGCTTTAGTTCTGGTCAGATCATCATTAAGTGAATTGTGGTGTCTGCAAGGTACCATGAAAACGTCAGCCTGCATGCATCCTATCTAAGCTGACTTCATCCCACTTAAAGGATCACTCTCCTTCTAATCTGACCTGAACAAGCCATTTATCCTCAGGATGGTCTCAAACCCCCGTGCCAAGCCCCTCACCCACCTTAAAACAATCTCTTGCTTTACATCAGATAAAGCTGTTGCAGGGAGACAAACTCTTTCCATCACAGAGAAAGATAAGTGGCAGATGGCTGGTAGTAGAAGGCGCTGGAGTCGGCAGGATATCCTTCAAGACAGTGAGGGCATTCTCATTGCTCTGTGATGTGTGGTATTAGCAGGGATGCATCAGGTAGTTTGAGTGGAAGGGAGGGAAATGCTGCTACACAAAGCAGGGCTCACTTTCCTCATTTCCTATTTCTGTGATGAGTCAGCACTTGCAGGTTATTTGTGAGCAAAGCTGAAACACTGGGGTCTTGTTGTCCCTTTGAAGGGAATGAAAAGTGACTGCTAATTAATTGGGCTAGTCATCCCTTCTGCCCTAGGGTTCGAGAAGAATACCAACAGCATGCCATCAACCCTTTGTTTGGGACAGCAAAGGCTATGTTCACACATAAACTCTTATTTCGAAATAAGTTATTTTGAAATGAGTTATTTCAAAATAAAATCCTTATTTTGAAATAACAAATTGAAATAAGCAAATATTAAATTGAAATAAGGGAAACCTCAAAACGAAATAGCATATCCGGACACAGGACTTGCTATTTCGCTTCAGGAGAGGGGCAGCATGGGAGGTGTGGCAACATGGCCCCCTTGCTGGGCCATGCCCCCCCCCACTATCTATAAAAAGGAAGGCACCTTAGGAAGGAGAAAGGCAAAAGTGTTATTTCAAAATAACCGTTATTTCGACATAACATGTCCGAACGGCGTTGTTTTGAAGCAATGGCTATTTCACTTTCAGGTGAGGTTTTATTGTTCTGAAACAACGGATGATATTTCAAAATGACGGGGTTCCATCATTTCAAAATAAAGAAATGTTGTCCGGACATGACAACTTTTATTTCAAAACAACGGTCATTGTTTTGAAATAAAAGCCTCGTGTGCCATAGAGATCCTTCTAGTGGTACTGCACAGGTTAAATGTGGGAGGCACTGGGGCTGCCACCCAACACATTCAGTAATAGGAGCTCTCTATCTAGGTATCCACACTCATCATAAAAGCTGATTGAAACAGCTGATGTGGGGTACCTTTGGGAGACCATAGAAGTGAATAGGGCTGCCCAGCCTTGGAGATATTTAGCACTGATGTCTGCATGTACTGCTTAATTGTGTGGCCTTTCTCAAGCCCCTTCCCATGAGTAAAAGATTTAGAGAAATAGCCCTAAAGGTCATCGTCATAGGATTTCCTGGGCCCCGACCCCCTCAATGACCAAAGGAAAGGAGCCATAGCCAAAGCTGTGGTCATCCTCAACCATACACTGGGCCTGATCTTGCCCAACTTATATATTCAAAACTCTTACGCAGCGGTGTGTAGTAACTGGGATTTCTGCTTTACTGGAAAGCCTGGGATTTCAGACTTCGTTCTAAACTGGAATGAAGCCAACAACAACAACAAAAAAATTTCCTGTGAAATGAGATTCGGGGTTGGGGGGTGAATGTCATTTCAGGTCAATCAAAACTTCGTTTCAATAAGTGAAGCATATTGAACACTTTAAAAAAAAGTCTTATTTAATATAATGAAATATAAAATGGAAACACTTTGGAATGACCTAATTTTGAAATAGCTTTTCATTCCTCCCCACCCCCCACAAATAAAATTAATCACAGTCAGCATATTCCTAAAGGAAATATCAATTTTGGCAAAATGTCACTCCCATGGAAACGTGTTCCATCAGAAAATTTTGACCAGCTCGACTCTGAGCAGATTGCATTCTCACTTTTTAGTTCAGGAACTTTGGGGCAGCTTCACACAAGGATGAACAGCACTCAAAATGTTCCTGCCTCTGGTTTTCTCAAGTATTGCTACCAGCAAGAAAGACTAATGCCAACTCTGCCTGCATATCATCACAGGACCTAATCAAACCAGCTACTCCATCAGGGACTCATTCACTTGCTCAGGGGTAGCCGTGTTAGTCTAGTTCAGCAAACAAGAAGTCTTGTAGTACTTTTAAAGACTAAAATTTATTTTATCACATGTACTTTCATGGGAGAAATCTCACTTTGTTAGACACTTGAAAATGGAAAAAAGTATGGGGAGGAGGAATAAATGAAGGGAAGTAAGTGTAAATCACAGCATCAGGTCTGATTGCTGAAGTAATCTAACTAGTTGAATTGATTCAAACTAAGGGAACAACAGATAGGGAGGGTGAGAGGTGACAATCACCATTTATAATGAGAGCCAAGAAATAGCCCTATTCAAACCCAAGTTGATGGTATATCAAATTTGCATATGAATTTAAACTCTGAAGTCCCTTTGAAGCCTTGATGGAGAATAAATCTGTTTAAAGACAGCCACAGATAAATCCAGCACAGAGTGCTTGAGGAGATTGAAGTGATCTTCTACTGATTTTTTAATGTTGCCAGTTCTGATGTTAAATTTGTGTTCATTTATTCTATATCCATATTCAGAAATGCCTGCTTCTTGCTGTTAAGTGGTGAGGCCTACCTCTTTGGTGCTTCTTGCTCTCTCTACTTTTGCCTGCTTTCCTTCCACCTCACATTTGACAGAGAAATGAGAAAATAATAGAGGGCTACTTAACTGTAACCCTCTTCAAAACGGGCTGCTCACATACATTTCCATTCAGGTGTCCATGGCTACAGAGCATAGTTGCCTGGAAGTTTTTTGCCCTATCTTATCCCTGTAGGATCAGTGGCCAACACCCCCTCTGACCTGCACAGAAAGCTGAATTTGTCCGTAGGGACATGGTATTTCCTTTCCATCCCTTTTGAGACTGGTGGAACCAATGATGGTTTCTGCCATCGGGTGCAGGCTGTCTTTAGCACCCCCTCATGCATGGGGACCACCACGCTAGCTGGGGTGGGGGGTGGCATCACCCAGGTCAAAGAGGGAGTCAGAGTCCTCTCTGATTACCTCAGTTGGCAGGTTGAGGTTTGCGGCCATGCGTTTTAGCGGCTCTTGGTCTGCCCTTGCGTCTTCTTTAAAGGATGAGGACCTTTGGTAGGCTACCTCATCAGGGAAGTAAGAGGATGTAACACTGGAGTCATTTCTACCTAGGCCCGAAGGACCCTCCTCTGGGTCCAAGTCCTCATCTGATGCCTCTGGATCCCAACCTCCTTGTGAAGTGACAGGTCTTGAGGACCTGGGTGATATCAGGTCCCTTTGGGGTGAGTCCTAGGACTCCCAGTCTGCCTACTGCACCGACCAGTCCTTGAAAGTTTGTGGCACCAAGACCTGTGCTGGGATTGGCTTTCTTCCCTGTGCTGGGGATCAGTCAGCTGTCCTCCACCAGTCAATGTGTGGGGAGCATCCCTTCCTCCACATTGGCACCGGAGACACCCCATACAGGGAGCAACAAATAAGTGCAGGTGAGGGTGATGCTCAGTTTTCCTGTGCTGGGAAAATGATGGCAAGAGCTTCCTCCTGCGCTTTCCTGCTGGGCATGTCAAGGCCAGTGCTGGTGGTGGGGATGTCAACAGGCAACTGTGTTGCTGCCAAGTGTCAGAGTCCCCCAACAATGGGACCGTTATCTGATGTGGTGTGATTTCTGCGATGGCACCAGCGATTGTTCTGGGATGAGGCCTCTGGTGAGAGCCACAGATAAGCCCTTGCATCCCCTGAGCCCAAGGGGGAGGATGCCCTTTGCAGTGAGCATCTGTGCTGAGTCTCCCTGGATTGGTTCAGCTGAGACAGTGGCACTGGTGGCAGGAAAGGGCTATGTTGGCCTTCCCTCATGGGGAGCAGGATGTTGAGGCCTGATCCCAGAACAAACTACTGCACTCTTGGTCCCAGTCCCACATTGGTTCTTGTTGTGCCGAAGGGCTGGGTTTGATCTGTGGTGCTGGTTTTCCCCTTGACGCTGTCAGTCTGGGTGGAGTGGGGGTCGGCAGTTGCAGTAATGCCCTGGCTGCCTCAAAGGCCTTGGGTGTGAATGGAGCTGCCAGAGTTTGCGGTCTCTGTGCCGATGTTTGAAGTCCCCTCATCCTTGTGCCAGGGACCCCGAGCCGTGCTGGTGGTGGAGTTTGTCCTTTGGAGGATGAGCACTCAGTGCAGACTCCAAGCCCGTGCACAGTTTCCTTGGCTTCCCAGACAGGGACCTGTACCTAGGTGGAGCCGGCACAGACTGCATGCTCTGCACCTGGACTGTCTGAGCTGTCAGAAGCAGGCTCCGCACCGAGGCTGGGCACAGCGCCTCTTCTAGGGCAATGGAGTATGGGCAATTTTCCCCCCTCCTTCTGCGTCCTCAACTTAAAAGACCACAAATTTGGCACTAGACGGACTGATGGCCTTCCCTAAGGGATTTCAAGCATTTCTTGTGGGGGTCACTGACTGAGAAAGCCTTATCGCATGCGGCATAGAGCTTGAAACTAGACATGGTCAAGTCTGTGCTGGGCCACGTATCACCTCTGGGACATGAAATAGAGCTGGTTTTTCCAGTGCAGTCCGAGCGGGGAGGCAAGATTGATGAAAATAGCTATTAAAGAGTTGAGTGATGACAGCAAAGTAGTAAAAGATGAAGAAAAGGACAGGCACTTGCTAACCAGAAAGAGCGTGCAGTTCCAGAAGCGGCACAATGGATGGAAAGAAGAAACTGAAGGGGAGGTAGGGTCAGGGCCACCTATTTACCATGCAGGTGCACAGATCAGAGAGAGCATTGGCCACTGACCCTACGGGGACAGTCTAGGGCAAAAAGCTTCCAGGCAACCGCGCACTATGGCACTTAGACACCTGAATGGGAATGGATTTGAGCAGCGCTCAACAAAGAACTGGAATGTATATAAATAGGCTGTGTCAAGCCATTAATCTCTGGTTATGCAGTTATACTCGGGGGGCTCATTGCTCAGTAAAAACCTCCAATGAAGCCATTAGTTTGGCTTCTGGCCTGTGAGAGTTTAACCTGAGAAAGAGTTGCAGAACCAGGTCCTAAATGAACCTTACTTCAACAGCCCATTCAGTGAAGATGATTAGCACTTGGTAAATGACCTTGCTGTTGTGACATAAGACCTGACCCTACCAACTTTTACACTCATAAGTGCAAACCTGACAGTCTTTGCATTACAAATCTTTGCTCATAGAGGAAAATCCAACTCTTTCAAATAAGCATCACTTACATGGTTTTTTTAAATATACATTTTAGGGGAAACTGATACAAAATTCTTGAATGAAGATAAAGATTTATTACCATTTATATGCAACAGTGATAGGAGCCCATCCTTCCCTTCTCCCCCACCACTACCCAGTTTTAAGTTACTAGACCGCAGGGGTGGCCAAACTAGTGGAACTCAAGAGCTGCACAAGTTGATTATTAAACCTTCAGGAGCTGCACTGAAGCATATAGCCATATACTTTTACCTACTAAATTGATTTGCCGACCTTCTTCCGCAAGCCACACTTTTTCATTCAAGAGCCACATGCGGCTCCCAAGCTGCAGTTTGGCCACGCCTGTACTAGAGCATAGCATTTTAGAAGAGACAGGTATTTCTGAATATTTTCGCTACCAGTTCGTTTCCTGGTAACTTTTCTCTGCCCTGTTTCACACACATCTCTTGGTCTCTATGCTGCCTTCGTTATTTCTGTGCCCTTATTTTTATGTCTCCCTGGCTGTGTTCACACACAGGGGGTTATTTCGATACAGTTGTTTTGAAACAACTTGTATCGAAATAACGCTTTATTTCGAAATGACTTATTTTGAATTAGCAAAAAAGTCACTTCGAAATAAGGAGAAAAGCCGGAATCGAAATAGCAATTCCGGACAACAGTTATTTCGAAATGACTCACCGTCATTTCGAAACAACATGTACAGATGACAGTTGTTTAGAAACAAGTTGTTTCGAAACCACCGTTGTTTCAAAACAACACGTTCGCATGGCGTTGTTTCGAAACAACCGTTGCGAAACGTTGTTTCGCCCACAGACTAGGTTTAACTTGTTTCGTTGTTCCGAAACAACCGTGCGTCGTGTGAACAGCCGAAACCTTATTTCAAAACGACCTCCGTTGTTTCGAAATAAGGAGGCTGTGTGAACACAGCCCCTGATTCTTATCTGTTCCTCTTTGTTAATTGTATTGCAGTGGCACCTACAGATTGAAACCAAGATTGGGGGCTGTGCATACTCATAGGAAGAGACTGCCCCTGCCCTAGAGTGTGTGCACTCCAATAGAACATAGAGACACAAGGGAAGCAGAGGCACAGAGAGGAGAAGTGACGTGCCCAAATTCCTATAGCACATCAATAGCAGAATTGGGAACAAAACCCAAGTTTCCTAAGCTCCAGTGCTGTGGCCTCTGGAACACACTGCCTCTTTTTCTTCAGTGTCTCAGCTTTATAACAGGAAAAAAAAAAAGAACAAATCCAAAAGAGAAGAATGAAGGCAGCTACTTCTATTCCTCTCCACCACACTTCGCAGTATGAAATGTGTCCACAAGCCAGACCCTTCAAACACAGGAGGCTTACACATGCTCTGAAAAGGAGATGAACTGTAGCTGGTAACTTTCCAGTGAGTGGAATTTATGATGTTTGTTTGAAACTAGCGATCCTATGGAAAAAATATGACACTGATGTCTTAATGAAGTAACCAGCAAATGAGCTGTAAAGCCCATCACCATGTCAAAATAAAATGCCTGCCAGGATGAAAAATTAAACAAAAAGTTATATGCCAGTATCATTAAGATTCAGATAGTCTGAATCTAAAGAATATTCTGGGCCAAATTTCCTGTCTGGTGCAGCTCCATGCTGTTCAGATGGAGTGATGAAGATAGGAAACTGGTGGCAGCAATTAAGCTAGCCAGTCACCTTCCACCTATAGCCAGTGAAGGGAGAAGGATAGGACACAGTGGAATATGGTCCTCCCTCTCTTACCGGCATAAAGTCACATAGGGTCAATTTTCACTGCAGAGTTAAGACAGAATCTTACTCAAGGGCTGCCCCAACCAGACCAAAAAAAAAAAGCCACCTCTCACTTCAGTTTAGTGGTGTTTTCAACCCAGGCCAGCTGGCAGAGCTGGTGTATGGGACTAAATTCCAGGTTCCACTTCCACTCAGGTAACCCACCCACTTTGCAGTGAGGATGAACCACTCATTCTCTAGTGCATTGTAACAATTCCCCCATGCGAAGGAAAAACAAGTTCTTCGAGAATCTTCTGGTACAGAGAGGGTTACTCAGCATGTTGCATCTGAAAGAACCATGGAAGGTGCCTGGCGGAGAATGCAGCAAATAGGAGAATGCAGCGATAGGAAAGAGATGGTAACGGTTACTGATGTAACCATCCTTCTTCAAGATGGGCTGCTCATATGCATTCAGTTACAATTACAGGTGTATACGTGCCACAGTGCACGGTAGGTCAGAAAGTCTTCAGCCTTAGCCTGTCAGGTCAGGGCAGGTGGCCAATACCCCCTCCGTGCCACAACCGCGGCTATATAGGTAGCCATGACCCTGACTCTCCCAGTCCCTTCTTTTCGCCAACTCCAGTTAGGAGGAATGGTGGAGGGATCTGAATGTAAGTGAGCAGCCCATCTCAAAGAAGGACAATTACATTGGTAACTCACTGTTCTTCTTTGAGCGCTGCTCACATCATTCAGTTACAGGTGACTGCTAGCCATACTCAAGGATGGTGGGAGGAGTTACAGCTTACCCACACTGAGTACGGCTCTGCCCAATGCGGCATCCTCTCTAGCCTGTTGGACAATGGCGTGCGTCATGAAGGTATGCACCGACAACCACATAGCTGCCCTGCAGATCTCCTGCATTGGGACCTGAGTAAGGAAGGCAGTTGACGAAGCCTGGGCCCTGGTTGAATCAGCCCTGACATTCCTCAGGAGGGGCATATTCGACCTTCTGTAGCAGTCTTTAATGCAGTTCATTATCCACTTGGAAATGCACTGTGATGACACTGGAAGTCCTCTTTTACATTCTGCAACTGCCACGAGCAATTGGGAGGTTCTGCAGAATGGGCGTGTGCACTCCATATACGTTAAGGGGGCACTTTGGATGTCAAGGGTGTGCCACTTCCTCTGGTTCTCAGTAACCTGAGGGTCTGGGAAGAACATTGGTAGGCAAATGACCTGATTAAGGTTAAATGGAGAGACCACCTTAGGAAGAAAAATGGATGTGGGCAGAGCATCATCTTATCAAGAAAGAACCTCATGTACAGAGGTTCTGAGGAAAGGGCCTTCAGTTCGGAAACCCTTCTGGCTGAGGTAATTACTACCAAAAAGGCCACTTTCCATGACAGGACCAGCAGAGTGCATGAGTCCAAGGGTTCATAAGGAGGCTCTGTTAGGCTACGGAGCACCACATTAAGGTCCCATTGTGGAACTGGTTCACAGGGCTGCAGCAAGACTCTTTTGAACCCCTTTCAGGAATCTGGTGGGGGTAGGGTGGGAGAAGACAGGAACCCCCTCCACCTTATCATGGAATGCCAAAATCACTGCCAGATGGACTCCCAGTAAGGAAATGGAGAGGACCTTATCCCTGAGGTGTTGCAGGTAATCAAGGATTAAGTGTATAGGGGCTGATGTAAGCATAGCCCCCTTACCTAATGCCCAGCAGGAAAAGTGTCTCCATTTGGCTGTATTGGTGGCTTTAGTGGAGGGCCTTCTACTACTGATTAGTACCGTCCTGACCCTGTCTGAGCAGAGTCTTTCCTGCTCACTTAGCCAAGGTGTCTACAGGCTGTCAAGTGTAGGAGACTGGGGTTTGGACACCACAGGTGCCCTGAATTCTGTGTTAGGAGGCCCACCCACAGGGTAAGGCAGAGTGGTGCATCTATGGACAGATCCTGTGGAATCAAGTACCAGTGTTGTCTGTGCCAATCCAACACGCTACTGGGCACAGCTGACTCACTACTTTGATGCTGTATTTGAACTGGGCTCTTGATCTCCCTTTTATTAGCCAACCATCTAGGTACGGGTATATTTTCACACCCTGCCAGTGCAGGTGCCCAACGACTGTCACCATGCACTCTGTGAACACCTTGGGGGCCAAAGAGAGCCCAAAGGAGAGTGACGTGAACTGAAAATGTCTTTCCCCCACCACGAACCTTAGAAACCTTCTGTGGGGGGCGTGTATCACTATTTGAAAGTAAGTGTCCTTTAGATTGAGGGCCACAAACCAATCCCTGAAATCCCGAGATGGGACGATCTGTGACAGGGAAACCATATGGAACTTTATTTTCCTTATATGCTTCTTTAGAGCTCCAAGATCTAGAATGGGTCTCAGATCTCCACTTGACTTAGGAACTAGAAAGTAGTGGGAGTAAAACACTTTTCCCCATTCCAATCTTGGGACCCTCTCTATGGCCCCGAGGAAAAGGAGTTTCTCGCACTCCCTCTTGAGCATCAGGTCTAGTTCCCAGCTCCTGAGATTCAAGTAAGGGGGCAGTTTTCTGTCCCAAGGCATGGACCAGAATTGTATGAGATACCCTTTCGAGACCATGTCCAGTCCCCACTGGTCAGTTGTGATGTTGGCCCAGTGGTGGGCGTACTGGGCCAGATGGTTGGCAAAGGTTAGGGTCGAGGCTGTGGTCCTGCTGCCCTCAGGCTGACCATAAAAACAATTGCTTCCTTCCTGCTGAACGTGAAATAACTTGTCCTTGATGGCTGGCCTGGGAGGCCTGGGATTTTTGTCCTTTACCTACGTGGATCTTATCCCTATCCAGACCCCCGTATTGGTGCTGGGGGTACTGGTAGGACCGGTAATGGAAGCCCTGAATCTGGGTCTGCTGTTTCACCTGTTGTAGTTGTTGCTGCAGCAGCTGCTGGGGCTGGAAGGAATGCCTAAGAGGTGGTGGCATGTACACACCTAGGGATTTAAGGATGGCCGTAGAGTCCTTCATCCCATGCAGCTTTGAGTCCGTGGACTCGGCAAAGAGGGCAGGGCCTTCGAATGGTAGGTCCTATATGATAAGTTGCATCTGCTGGGACAGGCCTGAGCCTTTAAGCCCTGTCGCTTGGCTCATAGCCACAGCGAAGGCCATGTTCTGCGAGGCTGTGTCAGATGCATCCCAGGAGGTCATAAGGGCATCTCTAGAGGCCAAGACCCCCTCCTCCACCATCACTTCAAAGTCTCTCAGGTGGTCCTTAGGGATTCAATCACAGAAGCCCTCCATAGCCCTTCAGATGTTGAACACATATCTTCCCATGAGGGCTTGGTGGTTAGCAACGCACAGCTGTAAGGCGGAGGTGGAATAAACCTTCCTGCCAAATAGATCAAGTTTCTTTGCATTCTTGTTCTTAGGGGTAGAACCCAGTTGGCCCTGCCTTTCCTTCTGGTTAACTGCATCCACCACCAGGGACCCTGATGTAGGGTGATGGAAGAGGAATGCAAACTTGTTGGAGGGAACATGGTACTTCCGATCTGCCACCTTGGACACGGGAGGGATCGATGATGGGATTTGCCATCGTGCCCTCACAATACTGTAAACCCCTTCATGGAGGGGAACAGAGACCTTTGCAGGTGGGGCAGTGTCACCCATGTCAGAGAGGGGGTTACACTACTCCTTGACCACCCCCAAGTCCAAGTTAAGGTTTGCTGACATACGACAAAGCAGCTCCTGTTGTGTGCAGGAGTTGTGTGCAGGAGTTGTCTCTGTATGTCAGGTGTTTTTGAAAGGTAACCTCGTCTGGGGTGGAGTCTGGGTTGGGCTCGTTGTCCAATGAGTAAGGAGTTTGGGTCAACAATTGTATTGACGAGTGCCAGGAAGCGTGGTCATCATCAGCCATCCAATCCAACCATTCCTGTGATCAGTTGTTGGAGGAGCCTAGGGCCATGGATCGATGGGAGCAGGAGCGGCCCCTTTCCCACTGTGTACCCACCGGTCCCTCGTTAGCACATGTGGAGCTCTGCTGTGTCACCCACACCAGGGTTGCCGGGGCCATGCCTCCTCTTGATGGGGGCATCAGGGAATGCTTTTGGTGCCACTTACCCGCTTATCCACTGGTACTGGAGCTTTGGTCTAGAGCTTTCGGAGAGCCAGGGCACCAAAGAGAGCAGGAAGAGGTCAGCGAGGACGAGTTAGACCTCTGCCTTTTTCAGCCCTGGGAGCACGGTACTGAGGGCTCACTGGATGAGTGCCAGGAGAAGTGGTCATCTGAATGGTCTTTGGTACCATTCTGCGGTGCCAATGGAAGGCTCAACGGTACTGTAATAACCCTTGGGGAGGAAGGGGTTAACACTCTGGTCAGTGAGTCCCAGGACAGCCAATAGGAACGAAGCACAGCTTTTTGAATGGTAACAGCAGCCTGGCCTGGGCCTGTTTTGGATGCAGCAGAGCTCCTGGAAGGATCAGGAGGAGGCCAGAGGGGCCTGAGGAAGAATCCAGCGACATCCTTACCAGAGATAAGTTAAGTTTGGTACTGACCAGGCGTGAGTAGAACAGGGAATGTTTATTTAGACGCGGTCAGGGTATTTTCTTTGTTTTTCTTCAGGAACACCCTCTAGGAACTGTTCCAGTCTTATTAGGAGAGAGAGCTCCTCCACAGTTTTAGCTTGTGCCCCTGATACCCAGGCATTCCAATTTTTATCAATTTGGTAGGCATGTTGGGTGAATGCCACGCCTGGCTTCCACCTAAGGGCTCTGAACTGGTGACGGGCATGTTCAGGAGTCAGCCCCATCCTCATTCTGGCCCTTTGTTTAAAGAGCTCATAATTGTTCATGGTTTCTCTAGGCATTTCAGCTGCCACTTCTGCTAAGGGCCCACTGAGCTGTGGCCTCAACTCCACCATGTAGTGGTCTGGGGAGATGCTGTACCCAAGGCAGGCCCTTTCAAAATTTTCTAGGAAGGCCTCCACATCATCTCCTACCTGGTACACTGGGTATTTCTTGGGTTGGAGAGCATAAGGTGGGATAGGAATGGCAGTAGAAGCAGCTGTGGTAGCTGCAGCACCCAGTTTCTCAGCTTTCTCTAGCTCAAAGCGCCACTGCTTTTCCTTCTCCTCTGCTTCTATGCGCCTCATCTGTAGGAAGAACTCCATCTCATTCTTAGTTAGAGATCTTCCTGTCTTGAAGACATCCTCCCAGCTTGGCCCTTGTAGTATGGAAGGGACATAGCTGCTCCTATCCACTCCTGCCTCCACAGGCTTATTATACGCTTCCTCATCCCCACTCCACATGTCTGCCTTGGAGTTGGACTTCTGGGACTGATCTGGGGCTGGTGTCTCCATGGCTCCTCTGCCCCACCGCAACTGCATTCACTGGGCTGCTTCCCTGCCCTACGCTGGCCTAGCTATCCTGTTGCCCGAAAGCTAGAGAAAAAAAAAATAAACTGCTTGTTTTGGACTCCCTGGCTTTGCCAGTTAAACCCCTTGCATGCCTTTTTCCCAGGCAGCAAAAGAAAAAAGAAAAAGAAAAGCCAAAAAGCAAGACAGGAAGGTGAAGAAAAAAAATTCTCCCAAAATATCCACTACCCCACAGGAGAAAACAAAAAACAAAAACAATGTGTCCTTTAAAAAATCCTGAGGTTTGTGCTTCTGGTTCAAAAAAGTCCACACCGCTATGCCACCATGTCAAGGCTTTTTCCCCACTCTGGCACTCTGAGTGCAGAAGGTGGGGGCCCGCAACAGGCCAGAAAAGCCACTGCCCTTAAAGCCTGCTCTTAAAAGTCTCCAAGGCCTCCAATTCCTGGCCTTGGAGTGGTATCGCTGCCACCACCCAAATGCAAAAAAAAACCTCTTGAGACCCAGGAAGGCGCACTTGGGAATTCCTCCCTGTGAGGTACTGGCAATCCTGTTTATTCCTCTCTCAGGAAAGTGACTGAATTCCAGCTGCAATATGAGCTGGAACTGGAACAGGGTTCCCTCTAGTAGCTGCCTGTGCAGTCTAAGGCACAGGCACACAAACCTCTTGCCCCTCAGGACACAGAACCAGAACTTGCTTAAAAGGTAAACTCTTTAATCAAAAAGAACAGATGATAAACACAGAGAGTTGCTTCTCTGGGAATTAACTTAGGTAGTTACAGGGTAGTGGGGGGGAGGAGGATTACATGTGCTCAGCACAGAGAAATCCAAAAAACAAGCCAAAAACAAAGAAAATACCCTGACCGCGTCTAAATAAACATTCCCTGTTCTACTCACGCCTGGTCAGTACCAAACTTAACTTATCTCTGGTAAAGATGTTGCTGGATTCTTCCTCAGGCCCCTCTGGCCTCCTCCTGATCCTTCCAGGAGCTCTGCTGCCTCCAAACAGGCCCAGGCCAGGCTGCTGTTCCAATTCAAAAACCTGCACTTCGTTCCTATTGGCTGTCCTGGGACTCACTGACCAGAGTGTTAACCCCTTCCTCCCCAAGGGTTATTACAGGTACCAAGGCCAGGAGCGGTACCGAGCCTCTTGTTGTCCACTCCTTGGCCAAAAGCGCTGGTTTGCCCTTGGACCAGGCTTTCTTAATCAGTACCAGAGCCGGTGCCTGGAGCAGGGCCTGAGCTGCTGCTAGGGCCTCCGGTGTCAATGGTACCGAAAGATGCCCCAGTCCCGACTCCTGAGGAGGTGTGTCCAGGGAAAATGCTAAATGGCACCATACCGGTGCCGAATTGGATGCTGATTGCAGCTTCATATTCTGAGCAAGAGAGCAGTGCCAGACAGGTTACAGTGCAGAATTCACACACAGTACCAGCAGAGCATTCAGCATGTGAGGTGTACCAAGCACTGGGTGAGATGCCCAACCTTGGGTAAGGCTGTGCAACCTCCGCTCCCTGTCCTTGCGGGTCCTCCACTTGAAGGACTTGCAGATGGAGCAATTTTCCATGAGGTGCAACTCAATGAGGCACATAAGACATTTCTCATAGGTGTCATCTATGGGGAAGGCTTTGCAGCACAATGAGCAAGGCTTAAACCCTGGCATCATTATCATGAATGAACGAGGACAGGCACTTGCTTCCGCAAGTTTCAGATGTTCCAATATACCATTGCTGAGGGTGGAAAGAAGGAACTGGGAGGGTCAGGGTCACAGCCACCTATATCGCTGTGGTCGCAGCATGGAGGGGACCGTGGCTGCTTGCCCTGACCTGACAGGCTAAGGTTAAAGACTTTCCAAGCTACCGTGCGCTGCGGCATGTATACACCTGTAACTGTAACTGAATAATGTGAACTGCGCTTGAAGAAGAACTAGGGCTTTCAATTGGGCTGCTCACATCACAAAGAAGCTGACCTCTGTTGACTGTGGACCAGTCTTTAACAGCTCTTTGCAGGTCCGTCTCTTAAGACATGCATAGGTGTCCATCAGCAGGAGTCCAAAGCTGTATCCAACCATTGGATGCTATGCAACACAAGCAAACCAGAATACACTTGTAAAGAAGGACTATGTCCCATGTGGAATACAAGCCACTCCTACTTCCACAGATAGAAAAATCCAATAAAGCAGAAAGTGAAGCCTACGTGCCCCTATGAACGATTTGTGCTGTCATCTTCCTCTATATTTAAGAGTGTTCTTAGGAGTACTGATGCCACAGAGTAAGTATAATGTGGACTCTGATTCCCAGACTCACCAGAAAGCTCATTGATAATTAGGCTAGCGAGAAGAGGTAGGACAAAAAACGGTAAGAATGTGGATATCTACTCCACCTTTTCTCCAACTGGGGTCTCTTGTGGGCCGATGGGTGCAGAGGAGGGGTTAGCAAGGCGAAGCGCAAGCTGTGAAAGAATTTAACACAACGTCTTGCAGCTGCTATCTATTCAGCCAGTAAAGCTTTATAAACAGGATATGCTTTTTAACATGAGGTACAAAGAATGAAAATCTTGAACTGCCTTGTTTGATATCCCTAACTAGAGTTATGTGGAAAATATTAAGTGTTTTCTCTGAAGCAAACAACGTTTTTCATGGATAGTTTTCAGTTTCTCAAATGAAACATTTTAGTTCTACCCAAGATGTGTTATAGCAATGTTAAGAGTAGGATACTTTAAAGAAACAAGAAGGGTGAGTATTCTTGGGCAGTCTCATCTTCTCAGCTTTGTAAATACCAAAAAGGTTCAGTATCAGCCCATTTGTTCATCATCTTGGCAGCATTAGAGGAAGCCATTAAGCCTCTATTTTTTAAATGCCTTGGATTTCCCCCTGCATCCACACTCTGCTTCTCCTGTTATATCTGCTTTTCACTGACTCATTTGTCTATCAGTGCTAGTATTAGTGTTCTTTCCTGTATAACTTTGAACTGGAAGAAAAATATGGAGGACAACGGCTACAGTATTACCTGCTGTGTGCATTCCCATGTCATCCCACATTGAGTCATAATGCAATAGATAGTACTCTGCCAGAAAAAATAAGTTATATTATTTGAATAAATCCATCTATCACCAAAAAAATACACAGGCCCAGCACAATTCCAAAGGGAGTGCAAAAGTGGCTGGGAGCCAATTTTGTGTTCCCCTTACCTTGGAGATATCTGATCTTTTAATCAGACACTGACATAAATTAGAAAAGCTACAGGGCTGCTCTAATTTATAGCTGAGATCAATTACCACATAGGCCTGGGCCGTAACTAGGCTGGGGCAAATGGGGCAATGCCCCAGGCGCAGAGTTTTATAAGGTGCAGGGGGTGGATCTGGCTCTGGGCAGCTGCTGAGAATGGATGCGGATCCGTACCCAGCCACTGTGGGGAGCCGGATCCATCCCCTGCACCGTTTAAAATTCTGCGCCTGGGATGTCCGGTGCTGCTGGGTCTCACCACCAGATGCTGCTGCCACAGCAGGCTGGGGAGATCCAAATCTGTCCCCAGCCACCACCAGAGGTCGCAGCAGCAGAAGCTTCCTACCACCTCCAATGGTGGCTGGGGATGGATCCAGATCCCCCCGGCCTGCTGGCAGCGGCAGACGCTTCCTGCTACCTCTGTCGGTGGCTGGGAAGCTTTCACCGCTGCCAGCAGGCTGGGGGGATCCAGATTCATTCCCAGCTGATGGCCGGCTAGGACGATCCAGATCCTTCCCAGATTGGAGCTGGTGGGGGGGGGGGTGTCCGGGGCTGCTTGTCCCAGGCGCCAAAAATTCTAGTTACGGCCCTGACACAGGCCAGTCCACAAGCCAGAGATCAATAGGAGGTAGGAAGTAGGAACACTCCCACCTTGCCCCATTTCCACTGGCCACAACGCCTGTGCTGGAAGCTACAAGAGTTTGGTGTGTTGGAGCTGCTGCGCATCACCTGTTGATCTCTCTACGTAGAAGCACAACTTCAAGGAGCCAGTTAAGATGGCATTAGGGCTGCTTGGCATTGCAACAGTGGAAGGCAACTGGAGAGGGGCCAAGGATCTCTCCCAATAGCTAAACATTATCACATTCCTATGTCCATGAAGACAAGAACTTTAGCAGCTCATTTCATGCCCCTTTCTCTTTAGGAAAGTAGAGTCCTGTATGGCCCAGTCATACTCGTGCTCCTAAGAGAGGCTGTGAGCAGGCAGAGGTGCTGGGACAAAAACAGAGGAGCTGCAGTATACCGCGTAGGTCAGGGCAGGTGGAGTGTGCCAGGTCTGACAGAGAGGAGCGCTGAACAGCACCCCTTACGCTTGCTGAAGAAAGATGCTGCTTTCTGGGTGCTACTTGACTACCTCAAGGCACTATCAGGTGCCCAGGAGAGCAGGCTCCTGACTTTATGTCTGCCCCAGTGGAGCACGCCTTGGAGAACACTGCCAGTTGGTCTGAGAGGGCACCGGTGGTAGCATCCTGCTGGCATGCCGGGGAGAAACTCTTTGTAATTCCATCTCCCATTAGCATGCCTGCAGGCGGGCAGCCAGAATCATTACTCAGCGAGTCAGCTTCAGCTGCGAGGCTCACACTGGCCTGGTGTGTGTCACAGCCAAGCAATCATAACAGGCAGGGGCTCTCAGTTTGAGGTAACAGTTCTTTTGGTCTCTTCAAGGACTGTATTTACCAGACTACCCTGTTCTTTCTATCTAGCTTTTCAATGTTTCTCCTACACACCCATCAGCAAACACCAGCATGGGCTTGTTTTGATCTAATTTTAAAAGTCTGTCCATGGGCAGGAAGGATGCGATTAAATTAAGTGATTGTTTGGAAATTGGAGTCAGCTGTTTACCAAGGAGAATAAAAGTCTTGCTGCTGGAATTTTGATTTCTGCTCTTACAAAGAAAGGCTGATGCACGAATTCCAGATGAAACTAGAAGAGGAAATTCCATAGGGAAAATATGACCAGAGAATGTGTGGATTGATTAAAAGCATCCAGGAGAGCCAGATTGCTATAATGTTTGGCGTGTACTCCTATTAAAATCAATGGCAAAACTTCCAGCGGCTTCTGTATCATCAAGATTAAGGCCAGAAGGGACAGCCAAATCACCTAGTCTGACCTTCTGCATGTCACACAGGAACAGCACTCGGGTTTGTGGTGCCCTCCCACAGCGCAGCGATGCCGGTGCAGACGAGTGATGTCATCAAGGGAGTGCAACGGTTCTGTCCCCTTTTGGTGCCCCTCAAACGTTGGCTCCCCCCTGCAATGCTTACCCGGCTTACCGGGTAGCGCTGGCCCTGAATCGTCACAGGCAATTAATCCTCACCTATTCCACCCATGTTGAGCTCATAACCTGCAATAGGTTACAGTATTACAGGCCTTGAAAATAAACTGTTGTGTGCCCATCAGAACAGGAAGGACCAAGGTGCACCACTGTTTAAAGTCCCTGCAATGGAAGAGGCTGATTTAGTGACCCAGATGAAGCTAGAACGGGGTGCAGAATGATGATCATATGGCTCACACCAAGGAAGGCTGTTGCACTGGCTAAGATACTAACCTAGAGAGCTCGGTTTAAATCCTTGCTCTACTTCAGACCTTCTCTGTGTCCTTGGGCAGATCACTTAGTCTCTCTCTGCCTCAGTTCCTCATCTGTAAAATGGGGATATAACAACACTCCCTGACCTCATAGGACTGTTAGAATGATAAATTTTAAGGGATGCAGATATGACTGTAATGGGAGCTACAATGACTAGAAATAAATATGTATTGCAGTAGCACCTGGAGTCCTCAGTATGGAAACATGTTACTCATTATATAGATGAGTAAAAACAGACCCTGCTGCATAAGCCAGAATTATGACAAGATATAATAGAATGGTAAACAAATGGGCCCAGAGGACAAGTATGGTTCCATTTGCAAGGATTAGATTTTCAGTTTATTGCATCATAACATTTTAATAGAAAGAACTGATAGGGCCAGGGCTGAATTTGACCCCAAGTGTTTGCTTGCCTTCTGGCATCAATGATCAGGGTGACTGAAGTGTTGAACATTGCATCTATAATCAAAGGAAACTGTGTTGTTCTAGCAATAGCCATCCTGGGAGTGCAGACAGTTGGATAGCTCTGGGCTGCAGTTTTATCACTTGCCAGAGCAGATAAAGGTCTGAGAGACCACAGAACTGATTGCTTCTGAAAGAAAAAAAAACTACCAGATGGAAAACTAAGACAAGGGCCAGACACTCACCTGGTGTAAATCAGCATAGTTACTTAGATTTCATTGAAGTATGGCATTTCACACCAGTCAGTGACGTGGCCCCACAAGGAAACTGCATGAAAAATAGGGTTTTTAAACCATTATTTTTCTTTACAACTACTCAAAGCCTGCATACAGGTTCCCCTTTAATAATGGTCTTTCTAAAATACCATGGAAGAGATTAGAAGTTTATCTTAGAAAGAGCCATTTACCATTGAACTCTAGCACAGTGAGCTATGATTAACAAAGTCTCAGGTCCTGGATTACGAACAGACACTCTGGAGCCTTTTTGCAACACTTATCATGCTCACATACATGGCGCAATGCTAGCATTACAGACAGAGCACCATCTGCGGTAGAAAGCCAGGGCTGCAAAAACACCCAACCCTCACCATTTTATCACCAGGCTTGCAAAATTTGGTGTCTTCCTTGAAACTCCAGCTACTAGAATGAGATAAGTGAAAGCTGAGTCTCCTACTAAAATGAAGTAAGTTTTTAGTCCATGTGGCTGTAGAGAAAAGCTTGAGATTGTAAATCTACCATGTGCTAAAGGCTCAGGACTCAGGAAGAGAAAGACCAAGATTTATTATTTGTTCAAAAATTTCATTATTCTTAAGCCAAGGCATAATCTTCTGCCCAGCTTTTTCCAAAGAGTTCCTTCACTGTGTCACTTACATGGAATTTGCTAGGAGCCTTGGGTGTATATCAGTTAAAATTTGCCTTGGGTTTTCCTAGAGGATATGGGCTGCCCAGCCTTGCACTGTAAATGCCCATATCTGCAAGGCATAGCAGATGGTGAGAAGTTAAGAAGACCCGAGAGCCAGGAGATGACCCAAAGAAGCATCTCATCTCACTAAATATCTGCCTAGATTTCTACTTTGCCATCACAGTGGAATCCACACCCTTTCAGATGTAGCAGGGCCAATTTACCTGTGCCTCATCTACTGCCTACCATTTGGGCTTGGCATCTGGGCCCCAGAGAAGGGAGAGACTTAGGGAAGGAAAGACTTGGAGTGAAGAGAAGTACAGGAGACCAGAACTGTCCACCTGTATGTGGTTTCTGGGAGAATGCTGAAGGCAAGAATGTTTGCTGGCTGAAGCCCCAAGCTGGAGATCCAGGACCACAGGGCTGGAAAAGGCTGTGGATGGTGACTGGCTGCAGGGGAGTAATAGAGGACCTTGCTTGCGGGGATCTCCAAGACTGGAAGCTTGAACTGTGCTTCCAAGGTAAATATCCTCCAGGAAAGGGGCTGAGGGAGTGAGGATGGCCAACCAGGTACTAACTAATGCCAAGACTCCCCCCCCCCCCCCCATGTCCCAAGCGGAGACTGAGAGCTGGAATCTGTCTGGCTCACTTTTGGGTCAATACTGAGAAAATGGCTGTTAAGAAGAAAGCACGTAGTATTTATACTATTGAATGCTTGTGAGTTGCTGCCTGCATTAGTTTTAATTGCAGCGTCTGTGTTCTATATTGTAGTGTAATATTTGAGAGGTTAAGTTCTGAAAGGCTATATTGTTCCACAGCTTTCCTATCTACCTGTCTGACCAGGAATGTAAGGTCAGAAAGGACTAGCAGATCATTTAGTCTGACCTCCTGTATATCAAACTATTAACCATCACCCCACCAGCCCAACAACCAAAGTTAGCCAAGATTTTAGCTTCACTCCCAAGTGAGGAATAACGCTGATTTCTTAACTCTGCAATATCTTTTTCCCCCCTCCCCCAATTTTGGGTCATCAAGTTTTCCCCATCTCCATCTCTGGAACTTGGCCAGGCTTTGTCCTTATCTTGACCCTGCTTCTTTTGAAATGCTCACCCTGTTCATGTCTCATTTCATGTGATGTGCTCTTTTATAGGCTTCCCAAAGCCTTGGTCTCTAAATCTCATGAGGTCTGCAAATCTACAACTAGATGACTCTTACTAGAGGAAGTGGGAACAAATTCCACCCATTTGCAGACACGTTTACTGGCTTCAGACTCCTCACTGTCTATCACTTAATCCAATTCAGTTACTTTTCTGGTTTTGAAGCTCTCCTATGAACTCATCTCATTTTACCTCTGACGTCTGACGACCTCATTAATCTATACCCTCAGCCACTTCATTTCTTCAGCTCCTGCTGCCTGCCTACCAGCTGATCGCTGCATTTGGGGGCTGCTGTGTCATTTGTTTAGATCCATCTCTCTGAAATTCTTTCCTTCACCCTTGCCCTTGAGTCACTTCCTTTCCCATGGAGCAGCACTGTAGGTCAGTGGTTTTCAAACTTTTTTTCTCAGGACCCAGTTAAAAAAAAATTATGCCTGTGACCCAACAATTACATCTTTCAGCAATGCATTTCAGTCTTTTGGTGGCAGCAGCAGGTGCCATGACCAAGAACCTGAGGGTTTGCAACCCAGTACTGGGACCTGACCTTGAAAGCCAGGATCCATAGCAGCCAGCCAGCCTTTCAGTGACAGTTTGTCCAGTGAAACATTTCTGGAACACATGTCAGTTTTGGCAAGTCATGATTTTGGGTTAGAAAAATCTCAATCCGCTGTATTTGAAAAGCTCCTTTTTACAATATTCATCTCTCTCCTGCTGAGTTGCAAATCCTGTTCATAGTGTGCTGCACTGTGGAATTTGAACAGATTGAAGGCTAGCAAAAAATTATCACACTAAGCTACAGCACAAAAACCAAAGCACATACACGCAGAGCAATGAGAAGAAAAGCAGAATGTGCTGTCAGATGTGCCCCTGGAATAATGCTATTTTAAAATAATATTTGTACAGAAATTCATTAAACAAATTAAATACCTCATTTGCTTAAGGTCCTGTATTGCCAATTCTGAGGGTCTCTGTTCTGCCAACTTAATTTATTGGCCACTATTTTAGATACAGCACTCAGAACTATTAAGATTTCATGGTAGCATCCAGAGACCAATTGTGCTAGGTGCTGCATAAAGCAGAATGAGCAACTTCCAGCTTCAGAGAACTTACAACCTAAAGAAACAAGAGAGTGGGAGGGAAAACAGAGGTGAAGCAATTGCCCATGGTCACATAATAGGTAAGCAGCAAAGCCAGGAAGAGACCCCCTCGCTCTGCTGCTTCATTGCCTTATTCACTAGGCCACAATATTCTCTATCATCTTAGGGAAAGAAAATAACTATGATCTGCTTTCTTTGGTTGCATTTGTTTTAAATAAAGCAACTGATGTCGTATAATAAACTAAGAGAAGGTTAAAATGTTTTTAAACTTTTCGATATAAACCACCAATTCAATGCATCACCAGTGATGTTACAGGGTAGGAGAATATGATCATGGTGGCAGGCAAGAATTGAGCAACTGGTACAAGAACAAAACAAACAAGGAGTCCTGTGGCACTTAGGGTATGTCCACATGAGGTTTTTATTTCAAAACAACAGTGGTTGTTTCGAAATAAAAACCTGCATGTCCACACGACGTTCTCTTGTTTCAAAAACACAGGCTCCGTCATTTCGAAACGGCTTAAACCCCTTCCGTTTCAAAATGATGGTTATTTCAAAATGACTCGTTTTGAAATAATGCTGTTAGGACATGCTGTTTTGAAACGACGGTTATTTTGAAACGAGTCATTTCGAAATAACCGTCGTCTGGACATGTTATTTTGAAACAAGCGTTGTCTCGAAATAACAGTCTGACCTTCTTCCCAGGGTGCACAGCACCCAGGGGAAACAGGAAGTCCCTGCCTACATGTGCCAGCCAGCATGGCCAGAAGCCTGTCACACATGGCAGCACGTGGCAGCAATGCCACAGGGGGGCAACCCCGTGCCCGCATCTGGACAGCAGATGAGGTCCGCTGTCTGCTGTCCATTTGGAGGAGGGAGGACATCATGTCCTGGTTCCGGGCTAGCCACCAGAACTGGGACATATATGTGGACATTGCCACAGCCATGTCCGCACAAGGGCATGAGCGGAACACAGAGCAGGTCCACAGTAAAATCAAGGGCCTCAGGCAGGACCATGCCAGAACCCGGGAGGCCCGGGAGCTCCAGGGGTCAGGTAGCACTGCTACCGGCCCTGATTATGAAGAGCTCCACGAGTTCCTGGGGCCGGAGCGCAGTAGCCTTCCCTCCGAGGCCGTGGACACTGGGGCGCACCAGAGCCCATCCTCTGGCCCGGAGGCTGTGGAGACGGGGTCAGAAGTCTCCGTTGGGGAGCCTCCCGCCGCACCGCCACAAGTGGCAGAGGCTACACCCGGGACCCCGGAGCTGTTCCCCAGCCCTGAGGCGGAGAGCAGCACCGAGGAGCAGGGGCCTGACACCATCCCAGCCCCTGAGGACTCGGAGACAGACCCTGGGACATTGCGCCGGACCTCTGGAGCCCCTGTGGGTGAGTATTCCCCTCCTGCAGAGGCATGCAAGGCTGGGCCTGTCCAAGTCACAGGCAGCGAGGCAGTACAGAGCCAGGCACTGGGGCAGGTAGGGCACAGGGTCGGCAGGTGCAGAGGCCCTCCCATGACCACAGGCAGCTGAGAGACAGGTGGCACCGCGGTCACAGGCCCCTGTGTGCCTGGGGGTGGTTAACAGGGGCTGGGTGTCAAAGATGCAGCCGCATCTTGGGCGGGATTGAGAGCATGCAGGCCTCGCCACTGGCAAGTGGCCTTGGGAGACCCCCTAGAACAAGGCGTGGGTGAGTCCAGCTCACCCTTGTGGGCACCACTAGCATGTGTGCCTCCAGGGTATGGTTCCCAGATGTCTGGCAAAAGGAGAACGTGGTCCCTTTTTTACTGTCCTGTTCTTCTTTTTATCCTCACATTCTCTGTCTGGCAGGCAGTTTAAAATACAGGAGTTTGTCAGGCTTTTTCCTGTAGGGGTCGAAGGATCCTGGAATGCCATAGAATACTGATTTGTACAGGAAAGTGTTCCAGGGCCCCCTAAACACTGAAGAATATCATATCCATACTATATTTTCTCCCATGTGTCTTCCAATGTCCTCCATTTGGTACTTTCCTGGCCTCCTTTCAAGGCTTTGGGATCTGGTAGCCCTACCCCAGGGCAATGTCCCATGGGATTCTGAGTCCTGCTGGTGGTCAGGGCAGAGGTGTGTCCTGCAGACAGGCTGCACACAGACAAGGCCAGCAGGCAGCAGGGGCCAACTGTGTTTTCTGCTTCCCTCCAGCAGGTTGCCCAGCCGCCCACCACGCACCACCACCTAGCCGATGCAGCAGTCCGAGACCACCACGCTGGAGGAGGAGGGGCCTCCAGACGTGGGGAGAGATCCTGGAGAGCCTCGAGAAGCTGGAGGAGCGAACTGAGGCATCCACCTAGGCCTGGCAGCAGGAACAAGCCAGGCAGCAGGACTCAGCCCTCCGCCTGCTGCAGCAGGCATCAGCGGCAGATGACTGGGTGGCTGCCGCCCTGGAGCACCAGGCGCAGGGCATCGAGCGCCTGAGCGACCACCTGCCCACCTCAGTGGAGGTGATTGCCACAAGCCTCCGCCAGCTGGTGGAACAGACAGCCCCTCCAGCAGCTGCAGGAGGTCCGCTGCCTGGCCCTGCCTGGAGGCGACCCTGGAGCCAGGGCGGCCGTGGGCAGGGGTGGGGAACATCACCACCCCCGGACCCCCCCCACAGGCCCTGCCTAAGTTCTCCTCTGTCACCCAGACTCCTCCACCCCCTCCCCCCAATCTATCTCCCCCTTCCAAGTTGCTGGCCCCCCCAAACTCCCCCTCCCAAATTGCTGGCCCCCCCTGAACTCCCTCTCCCCCTTCCAAGTTGCTGGCCCCCCCCAGACCGCCCCCACATTTCCCCATCCTGTAACCCTCCCCAGCCCTTCCCTGCTCCAACCCCTGTTTTGTTAATAAATGTTTGAAATGCATTTTTGGCTTTGGGTGTAGTTCACAGTGCGGGTGGATGAGTGGGGGCTGGCTGTGGGCAAATGAGGGAGAGGGTGGTGTGGGGTAGGGCAGGCCTGGCCCTCAGCGTTCCTCCAGGGCAAAGGTGTTCATGAGTGCGTCCCGCACTGTCACGGCTCTCTGGGATGGCTCCTCTCATGCAGGCACAGGTCTGGGTTCCTCAAAGTCCCTGGCAAGGAGTTATGCCTCAGCTTCCCAGGCAGCTGCAATGGGCTCACCCCGCTGCTCACAGAAGTTGTGCAGGGCCACGCATGCACTGATCACCTGCGGCACTGTCCTCTCTGCAAGGTGGAGGTGCCTAAGCAGGCACCTCCAGCATGCCTTGAGGCGGCCAAATGCCCACTCGACCACCTGGCGGCAGCAGCTCAGGCAGCGGTTGAAGATCTGCCGTCGGGGATCGAGGAGCCCTGCGTACAACCGCATGAGCCATGGGTGCAGGGGATAGGCCACGTCTGCCACAATGAGGACAGGCACCTCTACTCCCCCAACATTGATGTTATGTGGGGGGAAGAAGGTGCCCGCCTCCATGCCTCGGTACAGGGCAGAGTTACGGAGGACCCTGGCATCATGGGCCCTCCCTGGCCATCCCACATAACAGTTTTGCAAAAGGCCCCAGTGGTCCACAAGGGCCTGCAAGATAATGGAATGGTACCCCTTGCGGTTTCGGTACTCTGTGGCTCTGTGCTCCAGGGCTCGCATGGGGATGTGTGTGGCATCCAGGATCCCCGCACAATTGGGAAAGCCCAGTGTGGCCATGCCAGGATTGGTGTCCTGCAGCTCCCCTTGAGTGACCAGGCGTCGCAGCAGGATCTGGTTGATGGCTCTGGTGGCCTCCAAGAGAATGTTGCCGGTGGTGGACCTCCCAATGCCGAAGAGGTGCGCCACAGACCTGTGCAACTCCGGAGTGGCCATCTTCCACAGGGCGATGGCCACTCTTTTGTCGATAGGGATGGCAGGCCTCATGGGGGTGTCCTTTGGCGCAGCAGCGGGGCGAGTTCTGCAACCTGTAGGTTGAAGCTGGCCCTGCTCATCCAGAAATTCCTCCTCCACTGGTCGTCCCCCCAGGTCTGCAGCACTACCCGCTCCCACCAGTCTGGGCTGGTCTCCTGGGCCCAGACCTGACGAGGCACAGAAGGGGGCAGGGGCAGTAGCTCTGCTCTGCGGCCCAGCTGGATGACGGCCTCAGGCACAGGCTGGGCACCATCAGGGTCTGCAAGCAGAGTGTCCCACATCAGCAGGACACTCTGCAGGCAGACAGAGGGTCTCTGTGTTGCATGGCGCTGGCTGGGCAGCCGGGCAGTGTTCATGTCTGTCGCTTGCAGAGTCCTGCTAGCCAGAATGGACAGGGAAGTGAGGTTGGGGCCAGCTTTTATAGGATTGACTGGCAACATGGCCGCCAACATGGCCCAGGGAGGCGGCCATGCTGCCACACCTCCCATGGTGCCCTTTGCCTAAAGTGAAATAGCAAGTCCACAGAGTGGACATGCTATTTCGATTCCTGCTTTTCCTTATTTTGATTTGGTTTTTTGGTTATTTCAAATTAAGTTGTTTCAAAATAAGGGCTTTATTTCGAAACAACTTGTTTTGAAATAACTTATTTTGAAACAACGCCCTGCCTGTGGACATAGCCTTAAAGACTAACAAATTTATTTATTGCATGAGCTTTCTTGGGGGAAAATCCCACTTCATCAGATGCTTTGAAGAGGGGGGACCTACAGAATGGGAGGAAAATAAATGCAGGGAAGCGTAAGTCACGGGAACATCTCATACTGTAACAGCAAATCAAAACAAATCTCTCACTCTCTGAAGCTTTGGGAGACAGACCTCTCCTCACTTACAGACAGTCCTCCAACCTTAAAAAGACACTTGCCAGCAACTACAGACCTAACAGAGCTATTAAAGCAGGCACATATTGCTGCAACAAACAAGGCTGCCAACTCTACCCACATATCCACACAAAAGACAATATTACAGGACCTAATAAAACCAGGTGCTCCATCAAAGGCTCATTCACCTGCTCATCCACCAATGTGATTTATGCCATCATGTGCCAGAAATGCCCCTCTGCCTTATATATTGGACAAACAGGACAGTCTCTGCACAAAAGAATAAATGGGCACAAATCTGACACCAGAAATCACAATGGTCTAAAACCAGTGGGTCAGCATTTCAATCTTCATGATCGCTCCATTAATGATTTGTTAATTGCTGTACTCAAACAGATGAATACCAGATCAAGACTTCAAAGAGAAGCTGCTGAGATTGAATTTATTTGCAAATTTGATTGCATTGCTTCAGGGCTCAATAGGAACTTTGGCTTTTTCTCTCATTACAACAGGTGGTTTGACCTCATCTTCCTCTATATGCTGTTCCCCAGTGTTTGAATCTTTACTACTGCTCCAATTTGCTGTTACAGTGTGACCTGATCCCATAATTTACACTTCCCTGCATTTATTTTCCTCCCATTCTGTAAGTTCCCCCATCTTCAAAGAATCTGACAAAGTGGGATTTTCTCTCACAAAAGCTCATGCAATAAATAAATTTATTATCTTTAACTGCTGCAGGACTTCTTGTTTGTTTTACTGAACTAGACTAACACGGCTGCCCCTTTGGAACTTGGTACAACAACAGGCATGGCTGGCCACATATCCCCCATGTCCCCGCCCCACACCGTCCCCCCTCCTGTGACAGAAAAACCAACTTCCAAAGCAGTTGCTGTCCATACTGGGCTTTGTGGGAGAGGGGCAGGGAGGGCAGATCAGACAGCAGTTTCTTGATGTGAGGAAGTTGGATGTTAATGACGCCACACTAAGGAGAGTTCTACACATGATGCTGGGACTCTGATTTCCAGCTCAAGGAACTAGCACAATAAAAATAGTGCTGCAGCAGTAGCAGCTCCAAGTACAAACTAGGCTCCCATGGGTATACACTCAGGGCAGCTAGCCCATAACATTATTCACAGCTACCACAGCTATGCTATCACAATGAGAGCTAGTGCTAATAATCTACATGAGCTGGCATTCACAGCCCTGGGATTGAGCGTAGATGTAGCTTAAGGGTCTGCTCCAATACCATGTTTTTCAGCTATGCCAAATGAACTTAAAATACTACTCTGTCAGAATTCTCTATTCCTGTACAACTGGGAGCATTTAACACTCTTTGCCCTGACTGCACAAGAGTAAGTGGCCACAGGCCGGCATAGAAAACTAGGCTCCAAGTCAATACATGACAACTGTGCATGTCTGGTACAATACAGCTATCACAAACTGGTGCAGATGTGAAGATTCAAACATAGCAATATGACAATGTACAAGAATGTGATGGTGCAACTGAGCTTTCACCCTCCACCCCCAACCCAAACATCAAATTTCTAAACCCTAGATTCCAAATTTTAGCCTTCATGAAGAAGACGTCAGGAAACAGAAAAGGAGGCCCTGGCTGGAACAAAACATCATGTCAGTGCTCTAGTTTCAGTCTATGGTGGTGAATGTGGAACAGATCTTCATCTGGAATAAATCAGTAAATGGAGCTATGTCAGCTTACCCCAGCTGAGGATCTGAGCTATTAAGTACTTGACCTTGAACAGATAAGGAAGCTGAGGGCAATTTTAATAAGTGCTTGCGGTGTGGTTGGGAAAAGGTCTCTCTGTACCTGTACTCAGTGTCCATGTCTCTTCATAACAACCATGGTGGCCAATACAGAGTTATGTCAATATATGACTCAGAAGAAAATGAGGAGGAGATGGAAAATAGGTCAAAGAAAGGCAATGATACTGGAAAAATTGCAAGGAGAAACAGCATCCAAAATAAGCCATCTGTGTTCTGGGAGGGTGGGAGCAGGGGAAAGTGTGTGAGTAGAAAATATGTTGGTTAAAAGGGAATTAGTCTTCCTTATTTCCTAACACTTGTAACAAGCCAGATTTACATTTGAATGAGGGAAGGAGGAATGCAAAATATACCTTGGGAGAGTTAAATGAGAACAGGATAACTGAGATGTTTCCTTCCCCTAAATACAACACACACCCCTAGCTAAAACCACATGCCATCCTTATTTCTCAATAAGTTGTCTTCTAGAGTGTGTAGAGTAGAACTGGAATTCAAGCTGGGCTGTGCCTATTTATAAAAATTAAACCACCAAACCACCAAACAGTACTAATAAAAAACATACTGTAAAACTATGGTGGTGTCTGGAAACCTTTTGAAAAGAAGTTGATTCTTATTGCAGCATGTGTTTTCTTCCTTAAATATCTGGAATTTCATCGGAATAACTACTGTTCCTAATATTAATGATGACCAGCCTCCCTAATTAAATTATTTTCTGTAATTAATTCATCTGTGCTTCAGTGGCTCTGTATTTTTCCAGGATAATTTTTTATTTTCTCCCCTGATTGTTGCCACCTCAGGTGGTATTTTATTTTCATCTCAACATCCTTTAACAACCCCCTCCCCCCCACACACACTCTTTTGTTAGGAAAGGATGGATCTTTGTGACACGTGTTGGATTGTTGATTAAGAGAATCCAAATGTCTAACACCTTCTTAGAAAAAGGTAGATCTTTCCCTTGTTGTTTTTATTTGAATTTCCTTTGTTCTCTCACATAATCTTCAAAACTGCTTTGAAAACACTGAATTCAAGAGAATAAAGAGGGAAGCAATTTCACTAGCAAACATGCTTCAAGATCAAAAAAATCATTCCAGACGCAGACCCATCATTCTTGTCCCACTTTCTTCTGGGAATATGGATCCAAGCTATCAGAGAAACTGTCAACTACAGTGGGTTACTTACCAGTAACCATCCTTCTTCTTCGAGTGCTGCTCGTATGCATTCAGTAGTAGGTGTCTCCGTGCCGGAGTGCCGGATTGGTCGGAAAAAACATGTCCTAGCCTGTCAGAAGAGGGGAGGCAGCCTCCACCCCTCATGCCACCCGTGGCTACATATACGGCCGCCTCCCCGCCCCCTCCTCAGTTTCCTTTCTTTTGCCTTGCGTGTCGGATCTGAAACGTCCGCTCCTTGCTATAACAGGCAGCCTGCCTGTTGTGAATGAGCTTTTCACCCAACTGGGAGAATCTCTTCGTGGATTTAATTCCACCACAAGAGCCTTCCATCAAGGAACCGAAACAGCCTGCGATCATGCCAGGGTTTAAACCCTGTGCCGAGTGCGGCAAGGCCTTCCCCAGGGACGATCCCTACGGGAAGTGCCTAAGGTGCCTGGGCAAAGACCACATGGTCTTGGCATGTTCCATCTCTCGCCTTTAAACCTCGGACCATCAAGGAGAGGGAACAGCGACACCGCGCCCTAGCCTTGGAAGAGGCTCAGCACCGCTCGCCCAAAGCTTCGGGTTCGAGTCCGGCGCCGAGACCCAGCTCGGCGCTGGTGCCTACACGGCACCGTGCCACCGGTGACCATTGCCGCCGCACCACCTTGGTGCCAACTCCGGTACTGCAGCGCAGACTCGGTGCCCCGGCACCTTGACGCCAATTGCGGTCGCCCTCAATCAGCCCGGCACCATCGGCACCAAGCTCACCTCGGCACCGATCAAGGGTGCCATCAATCAGCCCAGCACAATCGGCACCGGGTTCGCCTTGGCACTGCGCCGTATCATCCCCGGTGCCGACGACTAAGTATAGCCCAGCCTCACCGGTGCCGACCCCACCTCAGCACCGGCTGACTTTGCCTTCGGCACCACAGAGTCAGGTGCCGAAGGAGCAGGAGCCTTCCCACCCGAACAGTCCTCCCCTCCCTAGTGAGAACTTGCCCACGACCCATGCGGGGGCGCTTCTCGTTCCGTCCACCCCGGAAGCGCTGGAGGCAGTGCGAACCTTGCTGCTCCTCCCGATTCCACCTGCCCCACCTCCAATCCGAAGGGGGAAGCCGGCCTTCACCTCAAAGACCTAGGCTCAACCAAGACGCTCCCCTTCACCCTCCACAGCGGAGGCCAGCACCACTCTGTCGCCAGCACTGAGCCCTCCCCCTGCTTCCAGCCTGGAGGAGGGATGTTCTAGGGGCTCCAAACAGCCCCGGCGCCGAACATTGTCACCCTTTCGGTTTCGGCTGCATGAATGGTCCCCTGAGGGAACTCCCTCCCAGGCTCAGCAGATTCCCGGTACCATGCTGTCCCCGGCACCGGAGTCCTTTATGGGTAACCTCCCAGTGCACTTTAATTTGTTGCACCAGGCCACAGCCCATTTAGGTATGGAGGTGGAGCCCTTGAGCCTCCCTCCTGATACTCTATTCGGACCAGCATTCGCCTCCACGGTGCCCTTGGCAGTCCCACTGCACCCAAGCGTATGGGACCTCACACGCTCCCGGTGGCAGAGCCCAAGCTCAGTTCTCCCAGTTTTGGATACGGCGTGCATGAAGTATCGGGCACCTGAATCTGACTACACCTTGCTCACCGGCCACGCAGTCCCTCCTAGGGACATGGTCCAGATGGCGATGGGAGTCGGAGACCCCCGCAGGGACCCCTTCCCCCCTCCAGGGAAACTAGGGAGCTAGATCTGTTAGGCCATAAGGTGTACGCCTCATTGGCCTTTCAATTGCAGGTGGCAAACAACGAGGCCATAACCAGCAGATACTCGCTGGATGTCTGGGAGTCACTTGCGAAATTTAGAAATATGCTTCTGTCCGAGGCCAGGGATGAGTATGATGCTTTCCTGGAGGAAGGTAACATAATCTCACAAGCCCTCCTCCTCTCAGCTCGCGATGCGGTGGACACCGCTGCCCACACCATGGCCTCGGCAGTTACCCTCCGCAGGGTGGCATGGCTTAGGGAGGCTAGAGCACCCCCTAATGCACAGCAGGCAGTGCTTGACCTGCCCTTTGAGGGGAACGCAGTTTCCCCCTGAAATCCTCTCGGTGGTGGGTACAGCCTGGGATCCCCGAGGAGAGGCCAAATATCTTGGCCTTCTCCCCCTCTGCTCCCCCTCCCCCCCCAACCTAGCTTCCCACTTCCCCGGGTGGCACAATCTCCACCCCCAGTTCTCTCATGGAGGAAGTGGGCCTTCACCCCACCCTCTGAGGAAGGGCCCTGCTCCACCCTTTACCCTTAGGGTGTAGGGGACCTTAGGGCATCATTGCCGTAGATGGCCGCACTCCACCCCCTTTTTTTCTTCCTCTAGGGAAGGTACGTCGGTGGGGACGACTCCTGAACTTCCCTCGTCTTTCTCCCTCTTCCCCAGTTGCAAGAGCAAGCCTGAGTTCGGAACGCCGGGGAGGCCGACAAAACAACGACGCTCGTCTTTAGTGCTGGTACTCCAATGCTGTAGCTAACCTCATCCCTTAAACAGCGATTCCCTCGAAGACGGAAACCGCCCCTCTCTGCTCCCAGCAGCCTTCGTTCCCAAATATTCCCCACCACACTCCCCCCCACAACCCTCACCCAGGGATGGAGATGCGTCTCGTTGTAGCCTTAGCTGTGGCCGGGGCTCCAAAGCCTACTTGCAACAGGATGCTGCCTGTGGCCATGATGCGTGTCCCAGGTAGGCTCCCCCGTATCCGGATCAGGGGAAGAGAAGGGGATACCTCTGGTTGCACCTCCGCCTCTGTGCTGTGACCTCAACCCTACTCAACAGGAATATCTCCTACAGCCTAAGGGGACACATCGGCATTGCAAGCACGTACCGGGATAACCCATTTATCTGGAAGGTATTCCTTGCAGCGGGTCTTGCCCCTGCATGGCGCCTGGTGCGGCTCCTTTTTCTTTGCCCCCTTGCACAGACCCACGTCTCCACCCTCAGTGATCTAGTGGGAACCAAAGGTCTATCTCAGGGACCCACCTCTCTGACTACCCTCATCGAGGTAGTTCACCCTACGCCGCCCACCAAGGCATGGCTGGAAGCACCTCTTAAACCCGGTGGGGAATCATCTAGGGACAGTTATATGTTGGGCAACCATGAAGGGTTCGTCCTTCAAGTGGTCTCCCACCTGCACCCCGTTGCTTCAGTGTCCGCTATCTGCCGAACACTTACCCACATCATACAGACGGTTCTGTATTTCCAGGGCACTTACATATTGCCCCCTCGTCCTCCCTGCCTTTCCAGGGGACCACCCCACCATGCCTGTGTGTTTTCTGTGCTACCACAGTTCTCCCCATACACATTGATGGCATGTGGCAGCTCTGCGGGCCTCTCCTCCACTCTCAAGGACCCATCAACACCCACTGCTGATCCAGTAGTGTGACAAACAGTGATACGATTTGGGGGTAGTACCCCTTCCCCCTTTAGTTGCCACTGGCCCCCTCTGGGGAGGAAAACGCTGTTGGCCCTCCAATCTGGGGGTGTCATGCAAGCATGGCAACTGCCTGCCTGTTCTGGTCCTTTTTCCCTAGCTTGGGAGGTATCTGCCCTGGCCAACGGAGCTCTTCGGTTCCCTTGTACTGAAGAGTTCTCCTTGGCAGCCTTGGCATGGCAAGGGCTAATGTCATCTCTCAGGCAAGTGCTATAAGTGCTGAGGCTGCAGCCCTCTACGGCTCTCTGTTGACCCTCTCGGTCGCTGAGAAGCTTCCTAGACGGTAGTAAGACCTTCTTCCCATCTCTCTTCTCCCCCGCCATAGTGAGAGCTTGGCGATGAACCCCTGCAAGCTAAACCAGCTGGCCCTTTTTCTCCAGCCTAACGCCCTGTGGGCTCTAGTACAGCCTTGTCATCAACACTGCTCTGGCCACTGAGCTGTTAGTGGCCTGTCCAGAACCTCTCTCCTCCGGAAACTCGGTTGTCATGATGTTGCTTGGGAACAAGCGTTTTCAGGCCCTTAATTAGCTTAACACGGGCCCGTCCTGCTTGCCTCGACTTTTATACCACAGTCTAAGTCCTCATGGTCCTCTCAGTGGCCCTGAGTCCATCTTTCCAACCTCTATTCCCTTGTCTCTCTTCAACCAGATGATTATCTTGTCACATACTCGATAACGGCCATTGTCTTCCCCTTACCCTTCCCTGTGCTCTCAGTAGCCACCAGTTCTGCCTATGACTACGTGGCCCCCCGCAAGCCTTTGGGCGGCTTATGCCCCGTTTAGTCTTGTGCAAGACAAGTATATATGGCCAGTTCTCAATTGCCAGTCTCTAGTGTTCTCCTTCGAGTCCACATGACTTGGCCTTTGACCAGACAGTGTAGTCAGTTGGTCATTTTTTCACTCTTCCTCCTATGCAAAGTTCCTATGCAACCCATGTTAGTGAAGTTGCGTCCCCTGGTTTCTCTAGCTGGTGACCTTGCCAACCTGCTCTTGTGCTTGGCCTCGGTGGTTCGGCCTTGGTCCTGTTCTGGTTGACCCGCAGCTCACATTTTCTTCTAGGGCCCTCTAGGCCCATTCGCCTTGGCTTCGGCAAGCATCTGGCTGTGGGCCTCTACCGTACGGGGCTTGTTGCTGGGCTGAAGGCGGAAGTACCAACTCCATCCGCTGTCCATTCAGCATGGCTAGTAGTCACCTATTACTGAATGCATCCAAGCAGCCCTCGAAGAACGGTGGGTTACTTATAGTAACCGTCCTTCTTCAAGATGGGCTGCTCGGATCCATTCAGGTCCCTCCCCTCCATCCCCCCTTCTGGAGTTGGTGACTCCAAGGAACTGGGGAGGGGGCGGGGAGGCGGCCTTATATATAGCCACGGGTGGTGTGAGGGGTGGAGGCCACCTCCCCTCTTCTGACAGGCTAGAACAAGTTTTTTCCACCCAATCCGGCACTCCAGCACGGAGACACCTATTACTGAATGGATTTGAGCAGCCCATCTCTGAACTCAGGTGGGAGTAGATGTCTAAAACTTCAGCATCAACTTCCACACATCCAAATGTATCTGTTAGTCAGGGCCCGGTTATTCGCAACCCGGAGTTGAAATGCTGAGGACAAGTAAACTTTATGGCCCAGTAACTTGAACTCCCTAGCTTCCCATGACATTGGGAGGGGGTTATATGGGTTCTGCCCTGACCCTAAGGCCGCCTCCACCACCACCCGAGGTGGGACTGGGTGATAGGTGAGGGAAGGGAACTCCAGCCATGGGACTGTATACTTGAGCCCTGACATGTCCGAAACTGGGGAGATGGAAACCAGATTCTGCCAATAGGAGGAGGTCAGGTCCCAGACACTGGGATGTAGGGGAACCATAACCAGTTCCGCTGAGGAGAACACAGGTCCAAACAAGGTATCAGAGGGCATCTCAGAGGATTGAACCTTCTAGGCCCATGTGGGCTGAGACGCAGCGCAAGAGGTCAAAATGAGCTGATAAATCACCCGTGTAAGAGCACGGCACCGGGCTCTGTGCTTTCACCACTGTCAAGTGGACCAGTGCCAGCAGGGACTGTGGAGCCTCTTGAGGGGACCATTCATAAGGATGGAATTGGAATGGCGATGGTGCCGAGAGTCAGTGCCAAGGCCGTTTGGATCCTCTCGAAGCCCCTTCCCCGGGGCTGGAGCAAGGGGAGGCCTCCCGGGACTCTCAGGCTGATCCTGGGGACGGTAGGGTAATATGATGCTGTGGAGATGGCTCCACCATACCGGGGCTTCCAGCCAGCTCTGATGTTTGGCAGCCCGGTGCAGGTGAAGGAGAAGGCGAACGGCGTGGCATGCATGGCACCCAAGCCTTCAACAAGACAGCCGGCTTTCCCCTTCAAAGTGGTGCCGGAGATGAGAGCAACAAGATGAGAGCCCTCTCTGCCTCCACTGCTTCTGGGGTGGACGGGATCAGCACTGAGGCTGACCGGTCCTGGGGGGAACCCCACGTTGATGGCATGGGGCTACCTCGGTGTCGTGGTACTGAGGACGGCACTGAACTGGTCCTATGTCACCCTTGGAGACGGTGCCAGTCAGCGGTGGACCCTGGAGCCAAACTGGCGCGCAATGCCGTGGGAGGTCCTGAGACCTTGGGGGAGTGCTGGGCCTGCTCCGAGGCCAGGGCACAGCACCTCTGCTCTCTGTCCTTGATTGTCCTGGGTTTAAAGGACAGGCAAATGGCACACTTGCTGACCTCGTAGCTTTCGCCAAGGCACCAGAGGCACTTCTCGTGGGGATCATACCACGGGAAGGCCTTGCTGCACTCATTGCAGGGCTTAAACCCTGGCATGGCGGTCAATGGTGGATGGAGGTGTTCCGGTCCGGGAAGAGGGACCTTCTTCGGGCAGACAACATCCACGAACAGGTTCTCCCAGTTGGACAGAAGGCTCATACAGGGAAAAGGAACAGGAGACAGGCTGCTTGCGAAGCAAGGAGCAGGCAGTTCCAGATCCAGTGCGAAGGTGGAAGAAATGAAACTGGGGAAGGGCCAGGTGGTGGCGACTTATATAGCAGTGGGGTGGCGCAGGGGGTGGTGGCTGCCTGCCCTCTTCTGACAGGCTAGAGCAAAAAGTTTCCGGCCAATCCAGCACTCCAGCACAGAGACACCTATTTCTGAATGTATCTGAGCAGCGCTCGAAGAAGAATTGTAACCACTGCCTCTTGCCTGCAGTAGTGAGGAAACTTTCTTTTGCAGTTAATATATACAACACTTTTGGTTTGGGGGCTCATTTTATAAGTGTCCTAATTTAAGCTTTTCTGTCATAATCAATCAAGTGTTGTACCAATACCTGAACACACTAGTATGATATCATATGCCAGTTGGTCAGGTAAGAAGTACCTCTTGTTAACCTAGCAAGGGAACCATGTAGCGTGGTTAATGAGTGACACACAAGTCCCGCCAGGCATAAAAAAACAACATACAGGCAATGGATGAAGCCTATAGATTTTGTATTCTTCAAGGATACAGAATTGGCCTGACCTGTGTCCATGCACACACTTCAACACTTACTTTCCATAGCAGGGCATAGACACTTACAACCCTCAATGCTTTAGCTAAGGAATTGGTCAGGGTTCTCTAGCAACTGTACTTTAGCTGAGATATCTTGTAGTGCGTCTTTAATGCCCAAGTTGTTTTCTTGCTCCCACAAAATGCTTCATTTTGAGAAATATCTAAGTTTTGTTTTAATTTTTACTTCAATACTTTTTGTTATATTAAAATTAAATAAGTTTAGAAACAAAAATAGAACTCTGGAACATCCAGAATGTTTTGACATTATGAAAACTGATTTTTTTAATTTTGCCAATTTAAAAATTTGCTAGAAAAACCCATGGAAAGTTTCCATATCAGTGAAATGGCTTTTTCCCACTCAAAAACATGGTGTTGGAAAGTTTTCATATAGCTCTAATGACTGCACAGTTGCGTGGATTGTTACATCAGGATATAATCAACATTTACACATTTAGACTGCAAAGACTTCAAAATAACTCACATACAAGCTTTAAAAGAGTGACATCCAAGACAAATCACATGGGATCTTTCTGATGACTGAAGATAATTACAAGTCCTCCAGCATACTTGACAAAGATCAGTGACATAGCACAAGGTCAAATGAAAAGTGTTAGTGAAATCAGGTCCTGCAGCTTCTCATATAAGACAGACATCACACTAAAGCCATGACTATTTGTGGTTGCTAAAGATCCCATTTCATTAGCCACAAATGTAGGAGTGATAGCCCCAGAGTCTTGGCCCAGTTTCAATATGGGTAGTTAGATCCCTTCTATCTATAATTTCTCTTGTGGTTGTAATGAAAGAAGTCATTCTTCACTTCCACTTATAAATGTAGATGTGCCAAGGTGAGGTACAGAATGGCTGCTGTATTATACTCCAGTCACAGTTACCTTTGCTTGGGGGGTGAATAACTAAAAGCGCTACTGAGTCCTTCAGGATGGAACATAATTTATGGTACATTTTGCTCAGAGGCATTACTTCCTTAACACTGCAACTGCTCCAATGGTTGTACTCTTGGCCTTCCAACCCATGTCACTACATTGCTCTCCCTGAACCCTGATTGTGAGTCAATTATTTTAAGCCAATTGAGCTTAGTCCATGTTGCCAACAGATCCATTTATAATAAATATTTATGACAAAGATTTCAGTGCAAGCAGTTCAGCCATAGACTCATCCTCAACTGATGTAAGCTACAATAGCTCCAATGAATCAATGGAGTTACGGTGAATTACACAAAAGACTCTGGCCCACAATATTATGTTTTTCTCAACCTGGAGAGTTAGCCTCCTTAGAATATTCTCTAAAGTCTTTCATTCTTCTTCGAGCACTGCTTGGATACATTCAGTATCAGGTGTCTACATGCCACAGCGCACAATTGGCCGGAACTTCTTTTAGCCTTAGCTTGTCAGGACAGGGCTGGCAGCCACCGCCCCCTGACCATATATGTGGCCCCAGCCCTGCTCCTCCCCAGTTCCATTTCTTCCACCCTCAGCGACAGTTACAGAACAGCCTGTTCTTGCTTTACGCAAGTGCCGGTCTCTTAGCTCTGTTTCACGTGTATTTCACTGGAACATCTGTTTGTGGACTTCAGCAGCGCTCCTACTGCGTCCTTCCAACAGAAACCTGAACCCAAGGGACAGCCCCTACGGGAGGTTTCTTAATGCCTGTGTGAGCTTCACCAGGTGGATTATGCTCTATTTGTAGCTCTTTTAAACAAAGGACTCGGGAAGACGGGGAGCGAAGGCTGCATAATGTGCCCAGGAACGGGACCTGCAGCTGATGCTGGGTACATCTGCTACACCCAAGGATTCACCGGCTCCACTTGCTGGATGGGCACCAGAGCCCTCTCAGTGCCGCTCTCCAGCTATGAATGAAAGCCATGATCAGCCTCTAAGCTGGCACCGTGTGCTCAGTCAGCACCGGAACCCTCTCGGTGCCGCTCTCCGGCTATGAATAAAAGCCGCGATCGGCCTCTAACTTGGCACTCTGGGCTTGGAGGGCAACGGAGCCCTGTCGGCACCACTCTGCAGCTAAGAATGAAAGCTGGGATTGGCCTCTAATTTGGCACCGCATACTCAGTTGGCACTGGAGCCCTCTCAGCGCTGCTCTCTGGCTATGAATAAAAGCCGTGACTGGCCTCTAACTCAGCACCATGTGCTCGGTTGGCACTGAAGCCCTCTCGGTGCTGCTCTCTGGCTATGAAGAAAAGCCATGGTCGACCTCTAACTTGGCACCATGTGCTTGGTTGACACCGCAGCCTTTTCATTGCTGCTCTCTGGCTACGATTAACAGCCATGATCGGCCTCTAACGTGGCACCTTGTGCTTGATTGGTGCAGGAGCCCTCTCGGCGCTGCTCTCCGGCTGCAAATAAAGAGCCATGATCAGCATCATAGTCAGCGAAGAAAGGGCCAGAGCATCTGAGCTCCATACTTTGGCAGCAGTTCCACTTGCCAGTCAGCACCAAGACCCTCTCGACGCCGCACCCCAGCAGAGCTCAGGTAAGTGCGCTCAGGGCCAACTCCGGCACCAAAGTGCTGGTGCCGTGTCTAGCCCTCCCCTCTGGAGTGAGCGCCTGGAGCCTATCATGGTGCCACCCATACCAGAGGCCTTTGAAGTGGCAGAGGCCCTTCAGCTCCTGAACACGCCGCCAGGCCGTTGTAACAATTGGTAAGCCCATCTTCCTTCCTTCCCCCACTTTGCCCAGCACCAGGGGGAGCCGCTCACTACTTGGGCCCGCGCCACTGCAAAACTGCAGGCTTCAACCCCTATGGTGCCGACACCCTTGCCTCAGCCCCACAAGAGATCTGGGAGTGTATTCCTCAGGCCCGGCCCCTCACTGAAGGTCCGTGGCACCGGGTTCTTCCCAGCACTGCACTCAAAACTGGCTACCTCCTACTGAGGCCCTGGAAGGGGAACCCCTACTCGGTGCCATGGCTCCGGTGAGGGCACCCCAGTACCGGGGTTGTCCCTTCTCCTGACTACAGCCACGAACAAGGGCCAGGGTCTTACAGAGAAGACCCTACTACACTTGAACCCCTTCACCAGGTCACCGCCTACCTGGGTCAGGGTCACACCCCTTGAGGGAGACCAGGACCCCTTATTCGATCTGGGGTTCAAAACCTCTCTGGTTGCCATTATGATTCTCCCCCTTCTTACTTGTATCCTTGACATTGCTGGGACATGCTGGCCCGAGCCACCCTGATTCATCCTGGGTCCTCTAGGAGTCCCAGAAGGTTTGACCTTCTGGGTAGAAAAAGCCTATTCAGTTTTCAGCTTTTCAGCTGAGGGTTCCTAGCCATCAGACCTTGGTTGAAAGATTCCCTAGACTTGTGGGATGCTATGAAGAGTTTCAGCAGCTTCCTCCCACAAGAACACTTGGAGGATTTGAATGCCTTCATCAAGGAAGGTGCCTTGGCCTCTCGCTATGCCTTTACAGTGGCATTTGATGCCTCGAACACAGCTAGCCATGGCATTGCTATAGCCACGGTTACGCACCCTGGCTTCAGGATTTTTACCTCTCCCAGGACTAACAGTAGGCCATATTAGACTTCCCTTTAGAGGGACAGTCTCTCTCTTTACCCACCCACTGACTCGCTGATCCGTGGTGACTGTGTCCATAGGTCAGCCCTCAGAGCTCTGGGTATTTTTACTCCCCAGGTGCCTCAAAGTTCCCAGTCTACTGCGACCCCTTGAACACACAGGGGAGGGGTCCTTGTTGTATCCTCCCCCCACACACACAACTGAAATGACTTTATTTTAGGAGCCTTTGGACCACAGGATGATGGTCTTCTTTCCTCATTATAGGTGATCAACTCCAACAAGGTCACTTCTCCCTCCATCAAACACTTGAATGTCAGAGAGGTACCCTAAACACTTTTGTTAAACCCCCACACACAATCAGCCTCAGGACACCTCTTCCTTTTCTCCAGTAATGATATGCATCCCGCTTCCCTTCCGATAGGCTTTGGGTCAAGTAAGGGCCTGGCCACCGGAGAATTCTCCTCACACGCACTTTATTGCAGTCGCATACGCCCTTGGAGCCATGGTGGGAATCCGGAGGTCATAGAAGGATGTGAGGTGGGCACATGATGCTCCCGCAAAAAAAAAAAAAAAAAAACTATAGCCCTCTTGGACAAGGGCAGGATGCCTACACCTCAGCCAACTGCTTCCCAGTCAGGCACACTGGAAAGGGTATGCTCCTGTGTCGCTATCCCAAGAGCACTCCTTATCCATGTCAGCTAGCAATGGATTGGGGGGAAACTATTGCGGGATGATGCACCCCGCCCTGTAGGTGACGGGTCAGACAGCAAGCCCATACCCCTTTGTCCTCTATCTTCTCCTGCCTCGCCTCCCCAGGCAGTGCCCCCTTTAATATCAGGGCCTTGCTCTTCAGACTCGTATTAGACTTTTGCCTGAGGGATCCTCGAGACTCACTGTAGGGGTTTTTGCCTTTTCAGCTCTTATCCTTCCTCCCCAAGGACCTTCACCACATTACACTGGTCTTTCTGTCCACGGGCAGACCTCAGTTTAGCCCTTGACTGGAACCTCCTCTGCTCTGGTGCCTCCCTCTAACCAGGCAAGGGTTGCTTTCCCCTGAAAACCCTAAACAGCCATCTAAGAGCTGCCTTGATCCTTCTATTGCGCCCCTCTCCTCCCTAGAATTGCAATGAAGGGAGATAGTAGGGGATAGAACTCCTGACCACCATCGGTATTCATGGACGTGAGTGAGCCATTTGAGGACCTGTGGTCTTCAGCTCAGGGTAGTTCCACTGCAAAACTCTGGCCCAGGGAAACTTACAGACCCTTAATAGGCTGGAGAGCCTGATGCCTTATGGGTGATGATTTCATAAGGTCCCCTCTTGTCCCTCTGTGTTCCTTAAAGGGCACAGTGATTCTTCCTTGTTTTCCCTAAGTAGAGGTTGCCTTATGCTCTCTTCCTCTTCCTGGGATCTCTCCCTCTTCCCTCCTCCCACCTGGGACCTGCCCAAGCCTTAACCCTTCCAATATGTGGGGTGGCACACCAATAACACTCCTTGTCCTCAGAGAAGGCGTTATAGACCACGTCCGACTTGTGTCTTGACTAAGGCAAAGTCTTCTCTCCTCATCAGGATCTATGCAAGATCCCTCGTAGTTGGCCCATTGTAGGTGGGACCCAACACCTGCACCCACTGCTAGAGATGAGTCAGCTATGTTATGAAGGTTGACTGTCTCTCCATAGAAGTGAGAATATCTTCCGAGCCACGTGCCCCCCTCCAAATGCTCCGATTCTGAAGCTTGGTGGCACGACTCTCGAGGTGGACCTGACCCATCTACAGAGACAGCCAGATATCCTTTCCCTAGATTCAGCACACCTCTTCCTACGCGAGTCTGCATACTGAGAGAATAGAGTATGGGGCAGGGGACAGAAATGTGCACCTAGCTTTGAAGTTGTATAACCCCCCCACCCCCAGAAGCCTGTGATGGTTTCACACCACCCCTACCTCAGGTCAGTCCCCCTCCCCCTTTTTGGTCGGGGACAACCTGACATGGGGAACTCAATCATTTTTCTCCCAGTTTCTCTCCTGATACTAGGATGGGTGTACCTAAGGGTTCCCTTTTTTACTGCTATAACATGCTCAAGGGTTACCTCTAAAGAAGGGCCCTTCTGAGATGTCCACTTCTCTCTTTATGACAACCTTCCTGAAGGCGTGACTCTGACGCTTTTGGGCCCCAGAGATGGGTCTGCCAAGCATCTAGGCCTTATTCCAGGGCCCTCCTTCCAGGCCCTCCATTCCCATGGGTCAACAGATGGAGAGGCAGGGGTCCCCACCCACGCCTTCCTCATTATCCTTTTTCCTGCGTTAGCTTCCATATGGAGCTGGAACACCTCAGTTTAAGGCGCCCTTTATCAATCCTACCCATGGCATCTCCTGCAGGTATGCCAATGGGGAAAGGCCTCTTGCCTATACCCCGTTAGTGCAAGGGGCAATGTGTTCCCTGCCCATCTTGGTTAGCAACTTAACCCAAATGACCTTCCCTTTTGGGGTTGAGGTGGCAAGGGAAGCAATTATTCCACCCTTGCCCTTCGCCTGCAGCTATGGGAGTCTGTTGCCCTGGATCACGACTGCCTTTCTCAGGAGTCGATTCTTCTAGGAAGGGGCAACCCTCCTATACTTTATGGTCTTGCTGGTGACAAGGATGTTCTTCGCTATTATGATATAGCAAATTCCCCGACAATGCCCATGTTGGAGTCATAGTCTCCTGATAGAGTGGCAAATGACCCCTCAGCACTCTCATGCACGCCTTCTCTCGAAGATCTTGCACTTGGTGGCGTGTCCGTAGGCATTCACGTGGCAGCCCACTGCTTCTTCACCCAATTTTGGGTGCTGTGCCATTTGTGGGTAGCCATGCTGATGGCAGATAAGGTTCTAACTCCGCCCACCTTCCACAGTATGGCTAGCAGTCACCTGATACTGAATGTATCCGAGCAGTGCTCAAAGAAGAACAGTGAGTTACTTACCAGTAACCATCCATCTGCAAGATGGGCTGCTCAGATTCATTCAGAGCGCTCCCGCCATCCCCACTACTCAGAGTTAGCAACTAATGGGAACTGGGGAGAAGCAGGGCTGGGGCCACATATATGGCGAGGGGGCAGTGGCTGCCAGCCTTGTCCTGACAGGCTAAGGCTAAAAGAAATTGCAGCAAATCGTGTGCTGTGGCACTTAGACACCTGATACTGAATGAATCTGAGTAGCCCATCTTGAAGAAGGACGGTTACTGGTAAGTAACCCACGGTTGTTTTTCCCTGCTTGTCTACACAATGGGTAGTTTGCTGTGATCTCGCTCAGTACAAGTATTTGCAGCAATCAGGAAGTACTGCTGGTTGAAACAGGAAATTTTTGTTTCCCTTTCAGCATGGCAAGAACAATAACTTTCTTAATAAAATGGCAATTCATATTATTCACTTTTAAATGCTAGCAGCCAAGAGAATTAACAGAAACTAGGGGACCAGCAGCTTGATCAAGGAACAAGATTGGTGGGTGTATTTTTGTGGCCAGAGCAACAACCCATGCAGGGACACCTTGTGAATAAACAAGGTCTTCTTAAATTGAGAAGTATAATAAATTTCAGGAGGAAAAACAGAAAACCAAAACAGCATTTGAATCAGACCTGTTGTATCTGTCTCTCTGTCTTATACAAGTGTTCATCACCTGCTGAAGTCAATAGAGTTGCAAAAAGTAAAGCCCAAGAGCTTTGTAGTCTAAAACAGGTTAGACTGCATTCACTTTGTTCTCCTAATGGAAAAAAAAAATCTACAACAGGAGGGTTAAGGTGCAAGGTTGGGATAATTTATGTATTGGCTTATCCCTCTGGAGATTTGGATGCCATTTTAGCTGGGTTAGCATAAGAGAGTTTTGGAAATGCTATACAAGACAGACAGCTGTTTATATACCTCAGTCCCGCATTATGGGCTTTATTTCAATCTCAGATCAGGTTTACATGGATCTAACGCCACCAGTGTCCATGGCGTTACTTCTCATTTACACTGGTATGAGAATCAAGGCTGCTTAGTTTGAGCTGCTCTGAAAGTTCACATAAAGTCTTACATTTTTTTTTTCTTCTTCTTCCTGTAAATCACATATTAAAACTACCAGGCTATGTATACCCTCACAGAAATAGATATAGTATTTTGAGCACAGTCACCTTAAGTTTTGCAAATTTTTCCCTGACTGCAGATTAATAGATCAGTGGGTTACCAATGTAACCATCCTTCTTTGAGATGGGCTGCTCACATACATTCAGTTACAGGTGTACATGCCACAGTGCACAGTTATTTGGAAAGTCTTTTAGCCCTAGCCTGTCAGCTCAGGGTCGGTGACCAACGACCCTGACCCTGGCCCTCCTCAGTCCCTTCTTCTCGCCAGCTCTGAACAGCGGGGATGGAGGGAGGCATCTGAATGTATGTGAGCAGCCCGTCTCGAAGAAAGACAGTTATATCGGTAAGCCACTGTTCTTCTCTGAGCGCTACTTACATCACTCAGTTACAGGTGACTGCTAGCCATACCCAGGATGGTGGGAGGAGTTACAGCTTACCCACTTTGAGTATGGCTCTGCCCAATGCAGCATCCTCTCATGCCTGTTGGACGATTGCATAGTGCATCATAAAGGCATGCACTGATGAGCATGTGGCTGCTCTGCAGATCTCCTAGATTGGGACCTGTGCAAAGAAGGCCGTTGAAGAAGCTTGAGCTCTTGCTGAGTGCACTCTGACCCTCCCGGGGAGGGGTGTGATCAACCTTCTGTAGCAGTCGTTAATACAGTTCACTATCCACTTGGAGATACACTGTGTTATCACTGGCTGTCCACTTTTTCGCTCCATGACCGCAACAAAGAGTTGAGAGGTCATGCGGAATGGTCATGTGCACTCAATGTATGCCAGGAGCACCCTTCTGACATCTAGAGTGTGCCACTTCCTCTGTTTCTCCTTGATCTGAGGGTCTGAGTAAAACACCGGAAGGCAAATGTCCTGGTTCAGGTGGAATGGAGAGACCACCTTTGGAAGGAAAGACAGGTGTGAGCATAGCAGCTCATTGTCAACGAAGAACCTTGTATAGGGAAGTTCCGAGGCTAGGGCCCTCAGTTCTGAGACCCATCTTGTTGAGGTTATTGCTACCAAAAAGGCCACCTTCCAAGAAAGGACTAACAACATACAGGAATCTAAGGGTTCATAGGGTGACTCTGTTAGACTACAGCGCACCATATTTGTGTCCCACTGGGAGGTAGGATCTCTTGGCTGTGGGTAGATCCTCTCAATACCCTTCAGGAACCTGGTGGAGGTAGGGTGAGAGAACACTGAGACCTCTTCAATCTTATCATGAAGGGCTGAGATCACCACTAGGTGAACCTTGAGGGAGGGGGTCGATAGGCCCCTAAACTTAAGGTCCAAGAAGTAGTCGAGTACTGAGTGAATGGGAGCTGACTCTGGTATAATCCCTCTTCCTGTAGACCAGAGGGAGAAGCATCTCCACTTAGCAGTGTAGGTAACCCTAGTTGAGGATCTCCTACTGCCTATCAGTACCTCTAACTCTCTCTGAGCAGAGTTTCTCAGATTTGTTTAACCATGCAGCCTCCAGGGCATCAGGTGCAGCACTTTCAGGTTTGGGTGCCATAACCAGCCTGAGTCTTGCGTCAGCAGGTCTGCCCTGTGGGGAAGACGGAAAAGAGTTCTATCGATAGATCCCATAGGATCGAATATCACTGTTTTCTGGGCCAGGACAGAGCTATCATTATCATGGGCACTCCATCCCTTTTATTTTCAGGAGGACCCTGTGGATCACGGGAATGCATAGATCAGCAGACCCCCCCGCTCCCCATGGTATTAGAAAGGCATCCAAGAGTAAGCCCTTCTCTCAACCCCCTGAGAGAGCAAAAGCGACAACACTTCTAATTCTGATATGTCACAATGTGGGGATATGGTGGTGATTTTTATCTATAGCCTTATGGATCCATTTATTGTTCCTTATTTTCTGTCAATCTTAATATAGCCTTGACTGGTTGTAACAATGTTTCTTATTGGTAATGTTGCCTCAGTCAATTTCTATTAAGTTCTAATTAATTACTCCCCATTTGTAATAGTACCCCAATATTTGTATCTTATCCCTGCCAATCTTTGTTTCATTTTGTTGCTTCACATTGGTGGTCTTATCTTGGCATTTGCAGCTTTGTCACATTGGTCCTGTCAATCTCCATTTGGTTTTAGTGGATTGCAATGGGTATTTTCTTCTAGACTGGTTGTGGCTATTGGGGAGCAGCTCTTTGCCCTGAGCTACACAGCCCCAGCCTGTACTACTATGTGAATTTGTCCCTATTTATCTTTAAGCTCTGGTTGTATCACTACCTTTTCCCCAATTTCTGTAGCATATTCCATATTCCATATTGTAAATGTAGAAACTCTATTTTGTAACCAATGTACCCCATCTTGTGTAAGACTGAATAGGCTATAAGGTGTGAATGGAGGGTGGATGTGTGTGTGAACTAGCCCCAAGCTGCCAGCTTGTTCTGATCAACTAGGTGTGAACCAGCCTCAAGCTGTCAGCTCGCCCAACTGAAGTGAGAAGCCCACCTTAACTGCTGAAGAATGTGAACACACCCCTAAAAACAAAGGAATAAAGGATCCACCGCAGAAGCAGACACCCAAGAAAACAAGCTGAGGGTCACATCCACAACTGCCTGGCGACTAATGGTCCCAGAGCACCTGGAGTGGTGTGACACAGCTATAAAGATGGGGTGAGATCCTAAAGCAAAAGGGGGGGACTATTCTGCATACCACCTGGAAGAAAGGAGCCTCGGTGCACGCCCAGTGAAGACCCTGCTCCTCCTCCTCATGTCCAGCTTCTTTGGCCAGGCAGCTGCCATGAACTGCAGCAACAGACACTAACATGGACTCCAGCAGCAGCACCATCAGGACTGGTAATGACACAGGCTGCAGAACATTGTATGGTATGCTCGGGCATGTGGATGAGTGTGTGTGGGCATAGGGATAAGTTAGTTCTCAACTTTCTCTTTATTTGTAATAAACACGGTATATTGCCTGCTCCCCCTACAAAGATCTCAGGTTCTCATTTGGTATAACAACAAATAGGTCCATCTGGGGTGTGCCCCACCAACTGACTATGTGGGACACAATTTCTGTGTGCAGAGACCACTTCTGAAGGGACAAGAAGGTCCTGCTCAGTGAGTCTGCTGTACTGTTACCTACCCCCAGAAGGTGGGCCACTACTGGGGTAAAGTTATGACTCAGGACCAGTACCCACAGGTTGATTGCTTCCGTGCAAAGAGCTGGGGAGCGAACAACTTCCTGACTGTTCGTGTAGAACATGATGGTTGTGTTGTCCATCAGGACCTGGACAGTTTTCCCATTTATCAAGTTCAGGAAGCTCCTGAAGGCCAGATGGATGGCTCTGAGCTCCTTCAGTTCCCTTGGGTTGATAGTGCCTCTGAGATGTGGGCCCTCACCCCATGTCCAATGCATCAGTGATCAGCATCACCATAGTGTTGGAGATCTCAAATGGGATCCCCTCCCATGACAAAGAGTGAGTCCTGCCAGATTTCCAGTGTTCCCAGGACATTGTGGGGGACCAACACTACCTTGTTCAGAAGGTGCCGTTGGGGATGGAAGGCTGTGGCTAACCAGAGCTGAAAAGGCCTCATTCTCAGGCAGGCCATACTTATCACGGAGGTAGAGGCCACCATGTGACCCAGGAGCTGGAGGCACCATCTGGCCATGGCGATCGGGGCATTCCGGAGCTCTGAAATGATGGTTCAAATGGATTGAAACCTTGACTGGGGAAGAGATGCTTTCCTTTTTATGGAGTCTAAGAGGGCTCCTATAAACTCTATTCTCCAGGTTGGGAAAAGTTTTGTTTTTTCCCAGTTTATGGACAGCCCCATGTAATTGCACAGTTTTCTTGCAAGTGTAACACTGTGTTGAACCTGGAATTTTGATCTCCCTTTTATTAACCAATCATAGAGATAAAGGTAGATCCTTATGCCCTGCCTCTGCAGGTGTGCCACTACCACCACCATGCATTTTATGAACATGCTGAGAGCTAGGAAGAGTCCAAAGGGGAGGGTTGCAAACTGGAAGTGATTCCCTCCCACCACAAATCTAAGGAATCTCCTGTGGTTTGGTCTTATTACTATGTGAAAGTAAGCATCCTTCAGACTGAGACCCGCGAACCAGTCCCCTTGGTCTAGAGCTGGGATGATCTGCGATAAGGAAAATAATATTCCGCATGGCTTCTCTAAGGGTGTGTTCACACAGCAGTCTTATTTTGAAACAACAGAGGTTGTTTCAAAATAAGAAAGGCCATGTTCACACGACGCACCGTTGTTTTGAAACAACGGGTTCTGCTGTTTCAAAACAACAGCGTTGTTTCTAAACAACTTAAACCCCATGTGGGGACGAAACAACGTTGTTTCGAAATGATTGTTTCAAAACAATGCCGTCCAAACATGTTGTTTCGAAACAACGGTGACTCATTGCAAAATAACTGTTGTCTGAACTTGCTATTTCACTTTGAGCTTTTTTCCTGAATTCGAATTAACAAACTGTTAATTTGAATTAACTTATTTCGAAATAATGCCTTATTTCGATACAAGTTGTTTCAAATCCTGGGAAGAAGACGAGAGAATCCGTGATCTGCCGTGCCATGCCGTGCCGGGGTTGGGTTCCTCATCTGAGGCTTCCAAAGAACAAGAGGTCCTGGATGAAGGGGGTACTATAGGGTCCAGAGAAGGAGAATTATCCTCCGTGGGGCAGTCCATCCACCTGCTAGACCATTCCCAGAAAGAGCACGGTGCTGAGTTGTGGCGTGTTGGGGAATAGCCTCTTTCCTCCCAGAGGCCATTGGTACCATGATGGTGATTGCGATACTGGCTCTGTGTCCCTGATGGGCCAGTAGATGAATCCTCCTGGTGCGGGGGAGTCAGGGAGCATTTATGGCAATGTTTGCCAGCAGGCTTTGAAGCCGTTGGAGTCAGTGTCAGGGTTGATGGGTAGTGGTGGTGCCAGGGCTTGTTGTGCGAGGAAATGGAGGAGACAGAAATGGATCTTGTATGCCTGGACCCCTGCGACCACAGTACTGAGGGCTCATGTGAGGATTTGGGGGAGGAAAGGTATCCATTCCCTGGCCCCTGCTCTGGCTCCAGGTTGGTGTTGTTTTCCGGTGCTAAAGGGGAGCCCATCAGTAGGCGTGGTGTCAGTGCCAGTCCACTTGTTGAGTCCATCCATTCCTTCCATAGGAAGGCTGGTTTGCCCCTAGACTGAGTGGGCCTCAGTGGCATGGGGGCCAGCAGCTGGAGTAGTGCCCTTAATGCAGCAAAAGCCTCTGGAGTCAAAGGCACAGACAGATGTTCCAGTTCCTTTCCTTAGGGCAGAGTTTCTGGTGGCAGGGTTGCACAGCGCTGAGACGGTGCCAAGTCAGAGGCCATTCTCAGCTTTTTATTGTTAGTCAGACAGCGGTGCTGAGAGGGCTCCAGTGCCAACCTAGCACGCAGTGCTGGGGAGTCCATGGGCACATTTGGCGTACCCAGTGCCAGCTGCAAAGCCCATTCTTGGGCAATATTATGCAGCCTTCACTCCATGTCCTCTTTTGAAGGACTTGAAGATGGAGCATTCATCCACCCGGTGCGACTCACCCAGGCATAAGATGTACTTCTCATGGGGATCGCAGTCAGGAAGGCCTTGCTGCAACTCACACAAGGCTTGAATCTGGGCATGATAAGGGAGAATGGAGGATGGTTCTGGCAAAGGATTTGCAGAGATGAGGAAAAGATAACAATGAGACAGGCGCTAGCACAACAGCAAGGGTGGGCTGTTCCAGTACCATTGCTGGGGACATAAAGAAGGAACTGAGGAGGGTCAGGGTCTGGGTCATATATACAGCCACGGTCATGACACAGAGGGGGCGTTCGCCACTGACCCTGAGCTGACAGGCTAGGGCTAAAAGACTTTCCAGACAATCGTACGCTGTGGCATGTACACCTGTAACTGAATGATGTGAGCAGCACTCAAAGAAGAATCCCTGTTATAGTCTTCCAGAAATGAATATACCTTTTGGGCATCCTTCAAAAATAATATCAGCACACAAGAGAAAGTTTAAGAGTCAGGACTGGAAGATCTGGAAGGCTCATGAGTACAGTTTTGCAAATAACTGATTTTTCAGATCAGTGACCACCAAACCAAAAAAAACTGAGGGGTGAATGGAAATTAATTTAAAATTTTTGCAGTGAAATTAAACCCAGCTCTTCTGGGTCCCAATCAAGTGTTCTAGCCACTAGACCAGGGGTACTCAAACTTTTTGCAAGCCGGTCCACATTCAGCCTTCCACCATTGACCAGGGTCCACAAACAACTGGGGGGGGGTGAGTGGGAGCAGGGGGGGTGATGTCAGGAGTGGGGGG
>ML681988.1:15990180-16044236 GCA_007922195.1 Podocnemis expansa | reverse complement strand
AGTGAGAGCGGGGGGCGGCGATGCTGGGAGTGGGGGGGCGGTGGCGGTGGCGGCGGCGATGCTGGGAGTGGGGGGCAGCGGCGGCGGCGATGCTGGGAGTGGGGGGGCGGCGGTGGTGATGCTGGGAGTGGGGGGGCGGCGGCGGCGGTGCCAGGAGCAGGGGGGCGGCGGAGCAGCAGGCTCCGTGGGGGGGAGGGGGAGCGCAGCGAGCAACAGAAGTTGCTCAGCTGCGCTTAGAGCAGGGGCACTCAAACGGCCAAATAGGCCACTGTCGCGGTCCACCGGAAACCTCTTTGCGGTCCGGATTGTGGACTGCGGGCCGCCATTTGAGTACCCCTGCACTAGACTATTCTTCCTTCAACCTCCTTATTCTGGGATTTGGAGACATGGAAATTGCAAAATTGCTGTATCTGAGTTTAAGTGACCGTTCCTGAAGAAGCAACTTTTCCCCTTGGTCCATTGACTAGGCTGCAAAAAAAAAGCAGACACTAGTAGCTAAAGAATTCATTAAAAAAAACCACCATGGTGATTTATCCAAATCAAAAACAATTCCCTTCTCTACTTGTCTGTCAGCAATGAATTTTTCCATGTCGGACTCTATTTTGAGACCTGCTAACACTACATGTCTGTGAAGCTATTTCAACATGATTCACTTGTCTTCAGTTGGTATTCCGACACACACACTCTTGAAGCAAGTAACTGCTATTTGGGTTAAGGACAGAACAGCTATTTTTAAATGGTTCTGCCAGACAAAAAGATCTTTTGTTGATGACTGTTCCTGCTGCTACTGCTTATGCAAGTTTGTACATATTTCTTGTGATGATGAATCCACAGGAAAAAAATAATAAACCAAGTAGCCACATGATCAAATTTTCTACTTCATCTGCTATGTTGATCATCAACATGTATGACAACACTGCTGGCAACCCAATAAAAGGACCGTAAATAAGCAACTGATTAAGTCTCCATCTTAATTTAGACAAAGAAAAATGTTAGCTAAGTTGGTTTAAATAAGATGTATTTTTAGCCTTTTTGTCAACTGCCTTCATTTTCTTTTGGATTGATTGCACAATTAAAAAATGTCCACTTTAAATGCATGCTAATCCCCTGGCATAGAGATCAGGAACAACAGAATTGAAATTAGACAGTTTCTGGAAGGGACATTTTGATGGCTTTCAGCAACAGAAACCTTCCACAATAAAGCCAAAGATGCTGGCATTCAGCAGAGTCTAGTCAAGTGTGTAAGTTCCAAAGGGGTGGCCAGGAAAGTCTAATAATTCACCAAAACAAACAAGTCCTGTGGCAATTTTAAAGACTAACAAATTTATTTTTCACATGAGCATTTGTGGGAGATGCTTGAAAATAGGATATTCTCCTCTGCTCTGGGGTCCAGCTCAAGGACCCTCTAGCAGCCAAGGTTTGTACTCTTAAACCTTGCTACTTTTTCCCCAGAGCCTTTCCCTGCATTTTCTTCCTCGAGGTTCCTTTCTTTGCCTCTTTACTGTCCACAGTGAAGCTACAGTCTCCCTCACTACAACCCCATCCTACTAGCAGGTCCCTGGTTTTATCCTAGCCCTGTCTGTTTCTTTAGAACTGGGTTCTACCGTTATTCGGGGATTACTTAGGTCAGCTAATTCTCCTCAGCTGTGGCCTACCCAGTTAGCTGGCCTGTTCTCTACCTCATTTACCCTTTCTCGGCTGGTGTGGGGGAACACCCAATCATATCCTGATTTTAGCAAAGGCATGAGGACTGCACTGTTTGTGAAAAAACACGCGGTGGCATCTGAAGCTCGAAAGGCATCAAGTCAAGACCATGTTTAAGTTTTTATGGGCTTAGGGCCTTAGACAGCACCTACAATATTCATTTGGACTATTATTCTCCCATATCTGTGGGATTTACTTTTTTTGTAGAAAGGCCATAATCTCACATCTTGCAGTTTAGTTGACCCTAATCACACCTGTCTGCTTTTTCTTCAAACTCCTCAATCCCGTGGTTCTCTAGGAATAAAATTAGGCATCTCTAAAACTTTTATTATTTGCTTCTATTGCCTGTCCATGTATCATATGTTATAAATGCATAACTCGTCAGGTAATGGTGATGACTTTCGGTTTTTGAGATGCTCTGATACAGAGCACCAGACCTAGACAGAGTCACACCCAGTCTCCCTCTGTAAAAAATTAAAAAATAGGAGAAGTCCTGACCTCATTAAAATAATGGGAGTTTTGCCACTGATTTAACCAGAATTTTACTCAGTGAATCCAAATAAACCCTTTAGTCTGAACTTCAAATCCCGAGATGAATAGAGTTCATATCCTGGGTTTATGTTCTACACATTATAGCCCTGATTTAGCAAGGTCCTAAGTAATTGTATCTTATTGAACTTAATAGGACTAATCCTGTACTTATGTGACTTGCTGAATCAGAGTCTAAACAGCTATGAAATTTAGCTCTAGATCTGGAGTTTAGATGCAAGATTTGATTTAATTTGTCCATTGCCAAAAAACAGACATCTTTGGGTAAAGTGCAGTATGTATTTAACCACGTACAGCAATGACAGACCACTAATACCACCATATTCTTTGGAAATAACAGAATGAACTCTTCCAGACGATCAGTTTATTTTCCATGCTTGGTCTCATGATAAGCTTTTTGAAAATCTAAATACACCATAGGCATTGATGTGCTGTTATCTCCCATGGCAGTTATAGCCTTGAAAAACACCAAAAGTGAAACAAAATATTATGATAAGCAGAACCTAGATCCCCTCCATCTTGATCTTATACCATCTGTCATTTTCACTTATGAGAGCTGGAAGAGACCCCAAGCTTCACGGCTGTTGAACCTGCCTCATAGGAAGCAATCATCTCTTCCTGCATTAACATACTTCCTTCCTTAGTTCCCTCACTATTGTTTTCTAGGTCAGTCTCTGGATAGTTGCAAACTTTCAAAGTCCATTGTACTGGCCATTTTTTAACTATTATTATGCCTGCTTTATATTTTTTCCCCATTGAAATTACTTTTTAAATGGAAAGTAGTTTTTAATGAACCTGAGACCATTCACAGAAAATTCTGGTTGAAATTTTCTTATTTTTCTACATTACAAAAATGGGAAGGTTTTTGTTTTAAGTAAACATTTTCAGTTTATAGTTTCTTCTTTTTCCCCCCCCACTAAACAGTGCGTGTGGGGGGGGGGGTAAAATTAGGACGCATCAGATAAAAAACAAGAACATTTCCCAGAAAAATATAAAATGATCACTGGAATTTTCCAACCATTTCTTATTGGTATATTATTCAGAAGAGAGAGAGATTTTTAATCTAAATATATCCTGATTTTCAGGAGCTTTGAGCACTATCACCATCAGGAGAGGACAATGGTGTATCTCTGAAAAATCAAGCCTTTAATACCCATGCAATAGGTTAGTGAGTAGAATGGAACCATATCTAGTGGACAGATCAATGGTAAAACAAAACATCTTGCAGAAATGCTATTTATGTGCTATTCTCCCACCTTTCCCCAAACAAATAGGACTCAACAGACAGAGATTAGGCTCCATAAGTCAGGACACAGGGCAGGAGGGACATTGGGTTCTGCAGCATTAACCCCAGGAATCCTGGGTCAAATCAGTGATGAGATCAACATGAGAGCAGGATTCCAGAAGTCCCTGGCCAAACATTACAGGATGTAAAGCTGAAAAGTCATGGCCCATTTACTTTTTAGTCATTCAAAACCTGACTGGTGCAGCAACCCTGTGCATGAGGTGGCAGGGTATTTGTATGTCTCCCTGAATGTCAGGAGCACTCTGCAGCCTCTGCCAGATGAGAGCCTGTGACTAGTCTAAAATGAGTGGGGCCAATGTGTGGGTTCTCAATTATGCCACAGCTGTTCTTTAAAAAAAACAAACAAAAAAAACCCCCTGCAAACCATATGTCAAAGTTGCAAGTGAGTTGATGAAAAAAAATTGATATAATTAGTGGCACCAGAAATATGCTTAAGTCATGGCCATAGTGTGAAGGTAATATCACCTGGGCCCAGTAGTTACAGGGAAGATAGGTGAAACAAAACAGCAAGGGAAGTGGCAAAGTAGATAACAGAGACCATTGATTTAGCAGAAAAAAAATACTATCAGTGGTCTGTCAGATTTAGTATATGTGGTGTATTGAGTTACGCATCCATTAGGGCTTCATTTCACAGGGAACATAACTGTAACTCTCTAAGAACTGTGCTATCCACAGTGACAAGAAACCATTTTGAGAGACAGCTTCTGTAGACTGCTAAAGAGAGCGTAATATTTCTATGTGTTTGTGTGGATATGTTTTACACCTAACAAATTATCTAGTCAGAGTAACTAAAGGTGTTTCTTCACAGGATAGTTATCTTGAATTATAATTCAAATTTTACTTCTAATTTGACTTTTTTCCACAAACAAAAGTCTTCAACTCAGGTTAACTTGTGCTTTAAACTCAAGCTAGCTGGATGGTCTGCGGGTGGGTGGAGTGAAGTTCAAATTATGCTGGGGCTCTAGTTAGTAATGTTACAGGGATGAACTATCCAGCATTACAACAACTCATCAACTGCTAGTCCAATGATCCTGCTTATCCAACCTTTAGGGTTGTAATCAAATCACACTGCATGGCTCCAGTGCTGTTTTGAAGTGTGGTCACTTGAGACAGTTCAAGTTACTGCACCTGGGTCTAACTGTTGCAATGGAGACAAGCCCTAAAGGAGTAAGTAGACTTTTTAGAAGATGCAGAATTGGCTTCCCCCCAAAGACCTGCACCACAAATATGTGCCGCCCCCCCCCCCATGATCTGCCTGCCTATATAATCAATTACATAGAATGTGTAAAACTACTTGCGATAGTGCCATCTAATGGTTTCCAGTACATTGTAGCTATCCTAGGAGACTATACTCCCTTTCTTCTGCCTTTGTGAAGAATATGGTTCACCAGACCTGGAGGCGTGGATCAAAATGTCAACTCTAATTTTAAAATAAAGATTGACACCCAATGCAATTGTTATGTGCTATTGAGAGCCATCTGGCATATTGTTGGACAGGAGACTGGCCAGTAAAAGTTTTGAGGAGAGGACAATAAAAAAGGTGTTCCTTCTAGAATCTTTAATGCCTTATCACGTTCAACATCTCAAGAGGATAACAGCATGACTGAGGCTGACTGTACAGTTCACGCAAAGCCACTAGTTGTGCAGTGAGTTATTTTATTTACAGTTCTCTGTCTACCATTTGTAAACTGCCAGCAGGTTTCCTTTGTTCTCCTGAGATTCTGCAGTCCCCTGAAGGCTCAGTGAGGTTCCCTTTGTGAAATGAGTAATTGGAACCCTGATTTCTAGTAATTGCCAAGCAGGATCACCCAGAACTGCACAAAGCCCATTTTTTTTCTGGAGAGGCTGAGTAGCACCCTAGTCAGGGACGTCACTGGTGCTGGGCTTACAGGACTTGAGCTCCAAGTCCTGGAGCCAGAGCCCCAGATCTGCCGCGGCAGAGGCTGCAGCAGTGGTGCAAGCCCCAGGTCCCAACATCTGAGCTCAAGATCTTTTTTCTGGGCCAGGGGTGTGCCTTACCTTAGTCACACATTCATGGTGCTCTGCTTATTCCACCCCCCTGAATCCCCAAAAGAAAAAACAAACAGACTAATGTGGTTAAGTCTTATCTAACAGCTTGATAAATATGAGACAGTGTCTTTATACAGAAATCTTGAAACAGTGATATTAACTAGAGACAGAGGTCAACTAAAAGCCCAGATCCAAACACCTTCTAGCTTTGGGTGCATTTGAAGTCCAAACCTAGATTCACCTTTTGCAAATGGACCCTTTCTTTGCAAAGAGCCAAACCAAACCCCAGACCTGAAGTGGGGGGGGGGTCTGAAATCCAGATATGGACTTTCATCCAGGGTCCACCTCTAAGCATTAAACTTCAGAGGATGTTCCCTTCACTAGAGATGATCCTAACAGGTAGCCAAGTTCCGTGTGCAGTGACCAGAGTTGTACATGGAAATAAAGAGCACTTACAAGTTGCTACATAATTCAAGTTATTTGCATGCATGGTTTGTGAAGGAAATGACAATAACTGCATAAAGAAGTTATGGGTGATATTCCAGCCCAAGCCCTAGACTACACTTGGGGCATTTTTGGTGGCAGTTGACTGCTGGTTACACAAGGAAAGTAAAATTCATTGTATAAACAGTGGCAACTTCTTAAGCCACTCAGACACATCAGGGGAAAGCCAACTGCAAATCGCTTGCAGTCAGCTTTCCCCTACTCCCTCTGACCCTCAAGACTTCCAGGATCAGCTCCTGGGAGGAGCACGGTGAGCTCCTACTCACCCTGATCCATTCCCAGAAGGGTAAACTGATGGGAGTGAATTTGCCACCATCAGTATAGACCAGTGTTTCCCAACCAGTGTGCTACAGCACACAGGTGTGCCATCAGGGCTGAGGAAGTGTGCCACAAATTTTTTTGAAAATCTGCTCAAAGAGCTCTGGATTGGCTCACTGGCTCATGAGTTCATTTGGAAACAATATGGCGATGTGCCTCAAATTAATTATAGGTAGCAAGGTGTGCCATGGCAGAGAAAATGTTGGGAATCACTGGTATAGACATACCCCAAGTCTCAGCTCCTACCTGTATCTGTAGTGACATATAGAGACCATAAAGAGGCACAACAACGCCACAGAACATCACCCTGCTGCAGGAAGAGTGTGGGGCCAGCATATGCAGCCTTGTGTGTGCTACCTCCTTTCGGGGTCCCTGATATAATGGGTATCTTACATCATGACTCACCATCTTGGCATACCCCCTGGTGGTGACACCTAGCATTGTGGCATTTCTGCCTCAGTTTCCTTCAGCCAATTTCCCCATAGAAGTGGTCACTTTGCCTTCTGACCAAGCCACTTCAAAGAACTCAGCCCCTTCCACAGTAACAAAGTTCTTTACACCTTATCCAAAAACAACAGCAAGGCAAAGTCGGAGGCCCTGCTGGGCTCCATCTCTCTTCTTTAGAAGCAGGTGCCAAAAGCAACAGTCTGTCTCACTGCTGGCTCCCAGCCTCCAGTCAGCCCACCCATCTGAGTCAGATCTGCCCTCCTAGCGAGGGTCTCTGACAAGCCACGGCTCTCAGCCAGTCCCAAGCTTGAGCCCAGCTCTGGACTGCACAGCAGATCAGCCAGGAAGCCAGCCTGCCCTCTCCCTTCGCCTCAGCTGATGGGCTTTCTGCCTAGCATCCAGCTCAGGCATCCCAGGGCAAGGCTAATTAAACAGGGGGTCCTTGGCCACATGACCCTTAAAGGGGCAGCTGCTGTGTTACAGGACACGTCAGGGAGGAAGGGGACTGGCCACACTGTTCAGGGCTACACCATTCTGGGCTGAGCAGCAAGCTCATGTGTCTGCCAGGGGCTTCCACAGTTAAATCAGGAGATTATTCATTACCGCCTCTGACCTTGTCCTGGAAACCATTTCTTATCATTTGCAGTATTTGCTTTTCCCACCCAAAACCCATTGGTGCTGGAACAATTTTTATAGTGGGAGTTGCTGAGAGCCACTGAACAAAACAGTAAATCCTGTATATCATAGCAACCTCTTCAAGCCAGGGCATGGCCACACCCCTCAGCCCAGCACCCCTGCCAACACTTCACTTTTCTTAGGGCCCAGACGCACAGCCCTCTTCATGTTTCTATATTCACCATTCAAGGGTGAGATCACCATATATGCCCCTCCTGTCTGCATCCAAAACTCATGACCAGGCCTTTCCACCTATGGCAGGGTTCTCAAACTCAGACCACCACGAGGGCTGCATAAGAACTATTATGTTAGCCCAACGGCCACACCACTGAAACCTTTTCATACAATGATATTGCAAATATCAATAACAATAGTATCATTGTGGGCTGCAGGAAATAGCTTTAGGGGCTACATGTTTGAGACCCCTGACCTATGGGTTCCTGCTGTCCAGCATCTGCTTCTTGCCTGAACAGCCCAGATCAACATGCTGATTCTTGACGCACTTCAGCAAGCAGATTTTCCACACCAGAAGCACTGAGGCATTTCTCCTTTGCAGGTGGTAGTATGTCCTGCTGCTGTGCTACAAACCATACTGTACGTATGTCCCACTGAGTAGCGCCATATGCTTCCTGCAGGAGATGCTAAAAGAGTTTTTGGACCAAAAGCCCCTCTGCCCTGCTGAGCTCAGCCTACAGCTTCCCTTTTGGGTAGATCTCCATTGCAACATCCCCTCTCCCTGTCTAACCACCAGCTCCTGGGCTCCAAGCTAGTCAGAACAAGCCCAAGGGTCTCTGGCAAATTTCAGCCTTTAGTAAGTCCCAAACTTAATACCGAGTCATGGCCACAAGATTGCCCTCCTCTACACATGTAAGAGGACAGAGCTAATTGAACATAGAGCTCTGGGTCTCCTGGCTTGTAAAGGGATGGGCTGTTACATGGCACCTCAGCTGGGGAAGGAAGAGGGGTTTTGGGGTGTGAGGGGCTGGCCATAGTGCTCAGAGCTACAACCTTTCTGGGCTGTACGGCCCACACTTGGAATCATAGGCAGGGTGGGGGGTACAGGCATCATTCCCTAAGTTAGAGCAACCCCTGTTTGTGGTCTAAAATTATTCCAGTGAGGAGTGAAATAAACCCAAATTTCAGTTTTGTGCCAATGTCTATGTGTGTGTGTGTTTGTCTGAGAGAGATCTATATTATGCCCCCCAGAAAGATGGAGAGGGGCTAATGGGCCTGTAGACATGGAAGGGGTCACCAAGGCAATTACCTAGGGGACCAGTGATTTAGAAGGACTCAGAGAGATCTGAGGATAGATATGTATCTGCATCTCCTCCATGGACACCCAAACCTGGATTAAGGGACCTGGGGGCCCAGGGCTACCCATCTTTGTGGCCTTCCTCCCCACTCAGCTGGTGCCTTTCTTGGGGGTAGAGTGGCACTTGGTGCCAGGGGATGGTGGTCAGCCTGGGTCCCACAGACTGCTCAGCATTAGGGGTGAGGTGGGCCAGCTTACTGGCATGGGAGGGTCTGGTGCCCACAGACCTGCCAGATGCAGGGGCAGCGTGGGCTGGTGCTTGACGCTGGGGCCCAGTGTGGAGGACATGCTCATTCATGGAGCTCCCACCCTGCCCCAGACTGGCTGCTCTGCCACAACAGCTCTGGACTTGCTGTGGCAAACCAGCCAGGGAGCAGAGTCAGGCCACCGTGCCGGGGCCCCTGGCTGTAGTGCTCAGGCTCAGGCTGATTTTAAGCAGGGGACTGGGGCTATAGACTCTAAAGCCTCTGCCTTAATCCAACTCTCCACACACCATTCCCCAAGGTCCCTGCTGCTCACGATCTCCAGTTCTCCCGAACCAGGTTTATTTATTATAATCCATCATGCAGGTTCCCAGGTGGCTGAGGCAGTTGTATCTCCTCCTCAGCTTTCGGGCTTCATCAGTAATCTCGATGGCAAGTCCAAAGGAGGCAGGAAGTTGAGGAGCAGATATTGCCACCTCAGCTGCATAGGAATCTTCCGGGCACATAATAACTAAGTAAAAACTTCTGGCAGAAATAGGGCTACCAGATACCAAAGCCTGGAAAGGAGGATAGGAAAGTACACAAAGGAGGACATTGGAGGACACATGGAGAAAATGGAGTATTAATGTAATATTCTTCTGTTTTTAGGGGGCCCTGGAACACTTTCCCCTAAAAATAAGGTATTCTGTGGCATTCCAGCATACTTTAACCCCTGTAAGTAAAAAGCCAGACAAAATCATGTCTTTTAAAATGCCTGTCAGATGGAGGATGTGAAGGTAAAAAGGAGGACATGTCCTCCTTTTGCCTGACATCTGGTAACCCTAGGCAGAAGTCCGCTTGGACCTCAGCCATCCGTTTCTGATGGGGTCATAGTTCTTTCACACCATGCTGTCAGTGGGCCTGACTGCATCGTTTGGCCCAGTTGTCCCCTGGCATGCAGTAGTCTCTGAACACAAGCCACAAACAACTCATTCAGACTGCTTCTGGCCAGGGATGGACTAATTCATACAGGGAGGGATGTAGATGGTGACAAAGATGACTGCAGCATGGGGTCACATTAATGCAGTGTGTAGCCATTTTGGAAGCAAAGGGTGTAGCACCGGAATCTGACTCAATAAACATAAAGATGCGTTTTGGGTATAAAGTCTGGACTGTCATTTTTCCCCTGAAAGGTGTTAGCCATATCCTTTTGCAGATGTAGAAAGAATGTGTGTAAATGGCACTGCAAACAGTAGAGACTTATTTTAATCATAATAAATAATCATTTCATTTCTTTATGTAATCTCTGACCTAAAATGTTTAGCTACTGAATGTTTTTCAAGTATTAGCATCAGAAGTTAGGCAGTAACATATGTCTCATACACATCATCATGTTCTTCCACTCTTAAAAGCAGTAATGTGTGAGGAAATATTAAATAAGCAGATTTATGGCTGAATTCAGCTGCAATGAGACCTCCTGAGTGACAAATTTATAAGTTTAAGAATATCCCAAAAGCAGACTAAATTCATGCCATTGCCTAGTCCTTTACCATACTGAGCATAAGAAATTTGATTGCAAAGGGGCATTTTTGGTATCTGGTTACTAGCTCTAAAATATTATAGCATGTGAAAGCCATGAAACTGATGAAAACTCATGAAAGCCAGCAAGGAATCAACACCTGGGCACAAATATCAGCAGCCATATTCATTCATGATATAACTCCATGCAATCAATGGTATCCCTCCAGGGATAAATTTGGCTTAAGGTGTTATAAATTGGGTGGGATTTTCCCAGATACCTAGCAGATTAGCATAGTGAATTCCCAGTTTTTTCTAATAAGAATCTGGCACGATGCAGATACCTTACATGGCTTTCATAATGCTACCCTCACTCTTAATTTGAAAGTAATTTGATTGGCTAAACATTCCAATGTGTCTCTCATTTTTCCTTTTAAAGAAGAACTGCACGCCTTTCTACAATACCAATGGTTTATTGCATTTGTTACTTATGAGGGTGGAGTTTATCTGAGCATTTACCCAGGCTGACCTCAAGCCCAACATTCTGGCTTTACTTACTTATTGTTTCTGTTGATTTCTAATTAATAATGACATTCAAACATGAAATGCTCTGTTTCCAAAAGGCCTGTTGTAAAACCTCATGTGAATTACCTCATCTGATTTCTGCTATTTTTCTTACTTATTTGGAAATGTTTGATTATTTTCAAAATATGCCTTAATGAGACACTGATTAAAATACTTAAACATATTTTAAAATTTCCATTATCAAGAGCATTTTGGATTACTATCATTGATTTATTTTTACATAAACGAACTTTATTTTGATCATTAATTTTATATTTTTACTGGGCAAATTAGTCAGCACCACTTTCATTTGCTATGCCTTTCTCATCGATTTCCTTGCCAGAGTCTTATGAAGCTGTACTTCCATGCTGGGGTTGTAAACACCGCAGGAAGATACTTAGACACTGAGCCTGCAATGTCTTAAGCAAATGTTTTTCTTGAAGCATCTGAATAGTCACCGTGAAGTTAGTAGAACTGTTCCCATACTTAAAAGTAAGCATGTATATAGATTTTTGTGGGATCAGAGAATAATTTATTTAAAAAGTTTGCACTGAAATTTTTTAAAAAAAAAATATGGAAATTTCTGTTGGTCCTAGAATTTGTCTTTCTATGTTAAATAACAAGAAACACTTTTAAATAATTCTGTTCAAAACTAAGGGCAAACTCCCCTGGGTTTCAATGGGAGCAGAATCCAAAGAGATAATACTCTGCTTCCCTTGTAAATAGCAGTGTTGCCTCCCCTTTTCCTCTGGTGTTGCCTTCCATTTCCTGCATTCATACACTCCTCATGGTCTGTTGCCAATTCTTTTTGTTATTATTATTATCTGTCTAATTTTGGATCCCATCTTGCAGCCCTCATTCATATGAGTTGTCCCACTGATTAGAGTGGGACTACTCATAGTGACGTGCTACTCAAGGGTCTAAAGCGAGTCCTGCAAAGAAAAAGCAGGTGCTTAACTCTACTTCTGTAGTTAGACCCACTGACATGAAACAAGTTAATAGGATTATTCCTTCATAAGTACTTGCAGGATCGAGACCTGAAGATCTAAGCCCCTAGGGGAAAGGAATTTATTTCCTCATATGTCTCCACAGCTTTATGCATAGTCATATGCACACTCACACTTATATGCTGTAATAATCACAAATATTGATAATTAGTTAATAGTAAATAATATGCTAGCTTTATTATAATCTGATCCTTTATTCCTCCCACTTTGATGATCTACACTACAGTATAGTGCTTCCTCAGTCATCTTTCAGACTCAGGCTTGATTACATTTAAGTGAGGTAAAAAATGGAATCTGAAGAGGCTGATTGTGAGTAAAATTGTCAAAAACATTTAAGAGACTCAGTAGCTTAATTCCCATTTTCTAAGTGATTTATGGTACGTTTACATTCATGGTGGCAAAATTGCTGCCATCAGATTGATTCTTCCAGATTGCTTGAGCAGTCAGTTAAGACATATTCTCCAGTCTGGAAACCAACTTAATAAAACCATCCCCTCATGTGGCTCGGTGCTGTGTCAATGAGGGCGTGTTTCCCATCAGAGCAGTGCAGTGAAGATAGCATGCTAAGGGGAATTATAAAGTCAATGGCAGTTATGCAAGCTACTCTGTGTGGCTTGCATTACTCCAGTTGACTGCCGCCGAATTTAGCTGGCAGGCCCTTAGCCACTCTGGCCTAGATCCTCAAAGGTATTTGGGTGCCTAACTCTCACTGAAATTCCCATGAGCCTAAAACATTCTTTCTTTTGTCTTTCAAAAGTTAGTTGTGGAAAACCATAAATAAACTCTACCAAATGTATTAGCCATATTACAGCAATTCTGAAGCACTACAGAGCGTTTTAGTCTCCTTAGCATTTCTTCAACTTGAACATTTCCTCTTTACAATGAACACATATCCCAACTTATGTATGCAGTGTTGATCCCAGGATAGAAGAGCTTTGTAAACTTGAAAACGTGTCTCTCTCTCTTTCCCATCAGCAGAAGCTGGCCCAGTAAAGGATACTGCCTCACCCACCTTGTCTCTCCAATTTAGATTAAAAGTTCTGATCAAAGTAGGGTTTTTCCTCCCTTTTCATTGTCTTTTCTAGGATTTCTATATAAGACAACATTATATGTTATTTTATCCAGAGGAAGAGGAATAAATTTTAGAAATTTAGGAAAACAGCACACAAAATATCTTCTAATGAATTTAGAGGAATTACACATTACCTTTCCTGGTCCTAAATTTCATGCACCTGCAAATGTCTGAAATGGTACTTGCAAATGATGACTCAGGCAGTAAATGTCATTGCCATGTAGAATGTTCACTTATTTTCAATACTACATAATAACTTTTTTTTATTATTACTATAAACAGAAAAAAGAGTTATCTCGTTACAGGGATTTTGACTTTATTATGTAATGTGGACATGATCTGTATTGTACAGTGGTACTCCAGATGGAAAATATGAGTGCTTGGACAGGAAAGTAAGTCATGTTCTCTTTCTATGTTGTATATAAATCTCAGAGCATCATCAAAAGCAGAAGCATTATATATCTCCAGATTCTAAAGCTTTTACTTGGCTCTATAAAGCCTTCAGCCATGTAACAGACAGTGAGTTGGGTTTAAGTTAATCTAGCAAGATGGCTACCCTGATTTAATTATTTGTATTTGGTAATGTTTGTTTCATTACTGCATGACTGGGCAAAGGAAAAATGTGTCCTGAAGCAAATATGTGTGGCTCAGGTTATTCACAGTGAACACAAATACTAGATGAGACATCAAGTGCTTTCTTTGTGAAGGAGATGTGGACATGGAAGAAGGAAAAAGAAGGGATAGTGTCTGATCATAACATAGGCTTCATCTTTTCAAACTTCCTACCTCACTCAGTAATTGCCCAGCTTTCTTGGCATGGCCAGAATGATCATTTTGTATGGTATACTGAGAGAAGCGCCTGTTCCAGAGTGGTTCTTATTAGTTAGAGGTTTCTTTGCCTTTAAACCTTGTCCCTCACTCAGTGTCCAGATCCATGGAATGGGGATAGTAGTATCAATCTACTCACGGGGTCTTTGGTGTAGACCTGCTCCTTTCTGCAACAATAGGAATTTACACTTCAGTTTAATAGGTTAGAGGGCAATGAGCCCTAGTGTAACTGTGTGATGGAGAGTGTCCATATCCTGTGCCATGTGCATCAGGGCTACGGACTACCATGGCCTTGCTGCACCAGAGCATCTTCAAGATTGTTGCTCCCTTTATCACAACTAAGTGGATAGCTATGGAATGGAGACCTGGAAAGAGGAGTCAGTGGAGCCATGACTCTGCCCATTCCCTCTGCAGTGGTCAGAAGAGCTGGCTGGACAGCAGGGAGGAGAATGGGTGGTGCAGAACTGCTCTTTCAACAGAGGAAAGGGGGTGCCTGCAAGAGATGTCTCTTAGTCACAATTCCTCCAAGGGATCCTTCTGGATCACTGCAGCCTGGGCATCATTCCTCCTTCAAGCCTACGTTGAGGGCACAATCTGGCCCAATAGGAACAGAGATGGACTGAATGTGTAGAAAGAGCTTTGAAGCTGTAAAGCAGCATATAAACCCTAGGACTTACTGCATCAGACCCCTTACTCAAGTCAATGGGGCTATACCCAAATGGAACACCTCTAGTCCATTGTTTTTATTTATCTATATTTCTTATGCTAAATTCTTGCAGTGCATTTAGCTCTATCTACCAAAGCTTCCAAATACTGATGGAAGGATGAGTGAAACATCTACAGAAAGCAAACACAAAAACATCTTTTTTGGGGGGGGGGGGGGGATAAGAATGCGTGCTCCAAACAGGCTGGAGAATTAAGTATGATTAGTGTATTCTTTAAGAACTGCAGTTCACATATTTGTTACTGTACCAATTCATTATTCCAGCCTGGAATGCTGTAAATACCATAACCATTGTAAAAGAGGTATAGATGATACATGGTAAGTTTTTGGAGGGTACTTATTTTAAAGATGCATGGTCATGTAGTTATTCACTTAGTGACTAACTCTGAGTCAATCCAATATGAAAGCAACCCAACACAGATCTACAGCTATAACCAGAAAACATGTGCAAACTATTATCAGCTTTGAATGCCAGCAAAAGAGAAGTCTAACCCACCAAACTCATCATTTGAAAGAAAGGAATTAATTCAAAACATTAATGATAAAGCAGGAGTACATCGGTTAACCCAGAAACTCGTTTGCCACTAAACTCAGTTTGGAATCAAAGGAGTTTGAAATAGAATGGGTTTAAGGGGTTCTCTTTGAGTTCTAGCAAACAGAGGTCCTTACCACACAATTCAGCTTTGGTCTGGTCTAATTATAATTCAAAGAAAAGATTTAGTGTGGAGATTGGATTGTCACATGGCACTACACAAGATGGTTCAGAGCTGATGAAGTCTGGCTCTCAGAGTTCAGCATACCACTCACTTGACGGTCCCTGGTAGTGGCTAAGGCGCACTGGATAATTACAGCTCTCTGTCTGTTCAAACATTCCATGCAAGCTCCGCAGACAAACCAGCATGTTAAAAAAAAAAAGGAAGAAGTTATTTTTATTGAAGGGGATTCTGTTTAAACTCATGGCTAGCTCAGAAATGGCTGAGGAAGCAGGTCTGGGAAAACTTTGTTTCCCAGTCTGAGGCTATAGCTGATGGTTTGTAGTGCAAACTGCTTGCCAAAATGGGAAAAAAGCCCATAGGGTCAGATCTTTCATTGACGTGAACTGGCTAAGTGTGATGGGGATTGGAATACACAGGACTGGAAGGGGTTTATTGGAAATGGCCATATAGGCCTATTAATTCCACTGGGAGCACCTGGATGAAGAGCCAGGGAGCAAGGAATTGATTGCAAGCGGGCTCACTCAGCAGGACTGGAAGCTGGCACTAGACAAATACAGAAGTCACTTTCTGGGATGAGGGTTTGTTGCTGGAACACCCGGGGAAATCAGTCCTGGGAAGGAGCAGTGAGGGTTGAGAAAGTAATCCCCAGGGCTGCTAGATGAGGAGTCCCTGGACTGTAACGTGGAGTAGAAGGCATTTTCAGTTGCCTAAATAGCCCTTGGCATCATGGTTAAAGTTGCCACCGCCCCCTCCTCACCCACCTCTCAGCTTCCAAAATCTGGAACAGCACCTTGGAGTAGCACACTTAGCTAGGAATGAGCCACAAAAAAAGGATAGCCTATCTCTAGTTTGCAAAAACTTAGAGTTAAAAACTATTAAGCAAGGACATAGGCTTGGCCTTAATTTTGTCCTTGCCCTCCTCACTGATTGCAGGAGTAAGGGCCAGCTGACAGAGGGCAGAGATCTTGGCTGCTGCAGAGGGCAGATCTTGACTGGCTATTCTTCCCCAGGAGAAGGGAAATAGGAAGGACGGTGCGTCAGGGGAGGCCTGGAATTCAAGCGAGGGTGGAGCTGCCATCATCATTAAGACTGGACTCCAATGAGGGCCCAGAACTGGGTTACTGGGAATGAAAGCTCAAGAACTGGCAGCCACTCCATACTCACTAGCCAGACTAACTGGTCAGAATGAGGTAGGGAGTTATCTGCACAATCTCAAGGGGTGAGGAAAGAGAAGGATCAATTGTAAGTCTCAGTTTCTTTCCAGGGCTGCTGCTGGCCCACACTAGCTTTGTGATCCCCCATTTCAGTTGCAGTCACACCCTTGTGCATCATCATCACCTGAAATAGTTTTTATGACAGACAAATCTTCAGCACATTTATCTTTCTACTGAAAGGTGAGCGCAATGGATTGCTAGCCTTGGTTTCTGTGTTAGACCTGATCTGTCTAAGCCAAACCAACAGTGCTGTGACCTGCAAGTATTCTCTGTGAGGGAATAAAAGCATCCATGCTCATAAACACTATGGTTTATTTCTGAGTTCTCCTAATGCAACTATTGGGAATTGCACTGAAATTTAACAAATAACTTCACTTTTTACATTTCAGATGTTTGGTGAAAAAGCTTAATTTATTTCAGTAACACAAGGATGTGACCAGCATTAAAGAAAAGGGAAATTGTGTTCAACAGCTCAACTATTTTTATAGAATTGTAGGCTTGGAAGGGATCTTGAGAGATCAGCTAGTCCAGTCCCCAAGCATTATCAGTAGTCTGAACAAATGTTTCAGAACATCCCACTAAGCAATTAGGGCCGGGACTTTCAAATGAGTCACATGTGAAGGATTAGGTGATCTTTGTGGTATCTAGGCACTATGCTCAGTATTGTTAATACCCCAGCTTCAAAAACCATGGGGCAGATGCTCTCAAAACTCATGAGATTGGGCTCAAAACTGTGTAGGTTTTTTTGGACTAGACAATACTGTGATTTTTTGGTCAGTCGGATTTTTCTTTTTTTAAATCCCTTTGGTGGATGAGGGTGTCTGTGAATTAATGTTACCAAAGCTCTAACATTTAAAAAAGTGACTTTAGCCTCCCTCCACATATCTTTCCCCCCTGCCCAGAATTACTGCCCTCCAGTCGCCATCCATCCTGCTCTTCCATCAGTTCTGCTGCCTGCTGCAGCCCCACTTCCGTTGTCTCGTGGGGTTCTTCACCCCCTCCCAGGTCTGGGAGTGGAGGGGAAGGGGAACGGGAAGCAGCAGTACCCAGGTCCCTTCCTCTCCCCTATCAAGGGGGCAGCTTCATGGATTCTTCACCCTTCTGCCTCTGCACAGGTGGGCCCTGTAGGGCTCAGGGTGGAAACAGGGAGTGCAGAGGGACAGCCTGGGCAGGTGAGCTTTGGAGCTCTTATCAGAACACGTGGGCTCCCAGAAGCTTTGCCTGTTTCTTGTGGCAGCCTTGGTTGGCTTGCTACTCTTCCCAAGAGGCACAGTGGGCTGTCAGGAAACTTTCCTCCAGACAAGGCTGACATTTGGGAGGGGGCTGGTCTCCTGCTAATTGCCAGATGTGCTGCAATGTAGGGGGAATTCAGGGCTTGCCCTAGGGGAAATGGTGCCCATTTGTCCCATGCTCCTTTCTGCAGCCTCACACCTCAGTCCTGTCCTGCTCTTTATCTCACGAGGGCGGCACCCCGGGTAGTGGCCCACACATCACTCACCTGCAATGAAGCAGAGCCCCAAGGGAGTTACTCGAGTCTCCAGCTGTTAGTTTTCCTGTGCCTGTGTCTCATCGCTTGGCATGCTGTGGTGTGGGGGCAACTCTGCTAACTCAGAGCCTGCTGGAAAATCCTGGCCTATCATCCCTGAATTGGGGCGTACACAGCCACATGCTCCCTGGTGCATGGTGCACTGCAGCCAGCACTGGCTATGGGTTCACAGTGGTGTGATTTTTGGTCCAGGCTGGGGGAAACCTGTCCAGCAATGACACAAATCTTTGGCCTTCTAGCCAACTGCAACCCTGTGTGAGGTGGAAACCCCTCTCTGATTGGCTTAGCTCTTGCCTGTTGAGGCACAGCACCACGTTGAGATGCTGCAGGCAGGACTCCTCTCTGCCTCGGGCTTGGAAAGTGGTAGGATGTGTGGGTTTTTTTTTTTTGTGGGGGGGGGGGGGGGTCTGAAGATCTCCGGGAGGAGCTGAGGTGAGCTGCGGAGGTGGGAGGTGGGCAGAACTGATGTGAAGAGTGGGGGACAAGGTAATTGTTGCTCAGGGGTGGGTGTGAGAGCCAAAATCACCTGACCTAATAAATGTGAGAATGTTGGCAACACTAATTCCCATCTCTTGATTTTTTTTGCAAGTCTTGCTGATACTTGATGATGGTTTTATGTTTGTTTGGGATCCTTTTTAAAGCCCAGCTTTGGGGAATGTATGTTATGAGACTCAGCTTTCCTTATTAAAAAGGTATGTTTCTAACCCTTGTGGTTGCAGAGAAAAGCCTGAAAACATGCCACGCGCATTTGACCTTTTTATTTTATTTTTTTAAAGGATGTGTAAAAAGAACCCTCACATTTTTAGTTGGCTTAAAAATCCTGAATTTTTTCCCCCACCAAAAAATTTGGAGGGGCCTCAGGAGTGATTTGTGGTTTTCAGATAGCTGGTGTTGTAATACTGTCACTCCAACTCCAGAACAAGAGCCCAGTTATGGAATTCTTCATTAGTAGGAAGCCATGTGAGTATGTCCAAGTTGTGGACCAAGGTAAACAATTGAATCCAGAGACAGTTATAGAAAGGAGCGGGGGGTGAATTTTCTGAATTGATGCCATTGAACATTTTGAGCCAAAGAACAAATAGCTTTGAGTAGTGGAAGGGATTACATTGGCTTACAACTCATTGACACCACATTTGTGACAATTTCACACAGGCAGAAATTCACCCCAGTGCAGAGACCTAGCATAATAACCAGGCATACTTAAGAGCCAGTTAAGCTCTCACAAGGAATGAATTTCACTCAAAAAAAGCAAAGTCCCAGACTCCTGGATAAACATGTCAGAGCTCTTGCAGTTAGCATGGATGTTGAACTACGCATGCCATGGAAGATCCTGGATTCTGTTGTAATGAATTAAGCTTTGGCTCGACCTAATGAAAAACATGCTTGAAATTCTGATCGAGAAGAGAGTTCCAGCTTCCTCAGGAGGCATTGCAAAATATTTGAGACCTGAAGGTAATGTTTCCAGGTATCTCTGTGACATGGAAAGGAATCTAGGTTTGGTGTGATTCTTATCTGTTTAAGATAGAAAACTGAGAAAAAGGCAATTAAAGCTTCCTGTGCCTCCTAAAAGAGCAATGTGTAATTTAGCCTGCTGGTGGCTATCCTGCTTGATGTTCACACTTCGTTATCTCTAGAACTGGCATGAAGTTACCCAGTCAAGCAAATTTTGCTCTCTGACATTGAATCACCAGGTAATAAGTGGCCCAGTGTCCACATTTCATTGGTGGGCAATTTTGATTGGGTAAGGAAAGTCAGGAGAACTTTTTAGACGTGCGTGGGTGGTGTCTGGAGTAAACAAGGGATAAAAAGGTTTTCAGGAAGAAGGAAAAAAGTATCCACACAAATCAAAATATCTGCAACTAAGTGCAAGATTTAGGACAGTGTCCTATTAAAGATCAGGACATACCACTGAAAGATGGTTAAAATTTCAGACTAAGCGCATCATTATGAGCACATTAAGAATGCAGGTGGTTGTTTTTTTTAAATTCCCTTTGGATCAATGACTAAATTAATCCTATTTGGCATCCTGAAGAAAGCCAAAGGAGACACCATAAACTTCCTGAAATGAGCAGGAGGAAAATCTGAATTTTAACTTTATAGGCAGTATTATAATTACTGCATGTTGTGTAATGAAATGGGGCGATTCCTTTGGGACAGGAGGCTTCTGGAGAGCAGGCAAGCAAATGATGCTGAGGTATTTCCTTGAGGGAACCGTGTTGAAATGAGTGGCTTATGTATGACTAAATATCAGCCCAGTCTGGGAATAAAGTGATGGCTAAATAAATAGATAGTGTAAGCCACACATGGCAAATTCCCAGTTGGTTTCATTCTGTGAGCTGCCAGCTGATGGCTCTGTATGAGAAAACGATGCTTCCTGTTCAGTTTTCAAATACTGGGTCTCTTTCAGGTCACCTCCCTGCTTCATACAATCAGTCTCTGACTTCAGGGTCTGTACAGTTCCTCAGCAGCTGACCTCCAGGTATAGTATAGCCACATTTTTCAGATTAATCTTAAGCACCCACTCCCAACATGCTCTTGACAGTGATTCTTGATTACTTGGACCACCTTAAAGTGGAAGCCCCTTGCAGGAGGGGTTGTGCGAATGTTTGGAAAGTATCTAGGCCATTGTAGGTACCAGAACAATTACATTACTATCTTTTAGTTAGATTGTGGACTCTCCAGGCAAGCACCACTTTTTGTTCTATCTTCATACAACTCCTAGTGCAATGTGGGCCCTGGGCTGGAACAAGAGATCCCAGGTGCTATCACAATACGAACAGTTAATAGCTATTCACCCATTTGTTGTCCCCTAAGCCCTGTCTACTTGACCTTATGACCTCAGTCCTCCTTAGCTCTCATGCTTTTGAGCAGAACTCTCCCACCTGGCTATTTTTATTTTTTTGTAATCCTCCTGCAGCCTAGTGAAACCTGCTCCCCATCTCCTAAATGACTTGGCAAATCTGTCTCTCTCTCACACCCTTTCGCTCCATTGTTTTGAACCTTGATAGCAGTTCTCTTCTTGTCAACACAAGAACTGACTTCTGTGTTTAAAAACATCCCTTTTCCCACCATTCCTGCTGGTGCCACATTGCAAACCCCAGCAGAGAAAAGGCTTTTTAAAAACTTGCAAGCAGCTCGAAATAGAGACATTTTCAGTCTCCCCAGATTAGTTAATCTTTAAACTAGGTGCAGTTGAACTGTTGTCTTTGGAGGTTTCTGTACTGACCTGGCCACAATGAGATACTGATGCTAGACTGGGTCTCTAGCTGCTACTGTACTACACATGATCATCCATTCTTACGTATGCTTATTCCTAAACTGATAGATTTGTTTTCTGATTTGAGGATAGATCATCAGTAGGTTCCTTTACAAATGATCAGGGGAAGGTACATTTCCATTGTAACATAATCATTTCTTCATAGAATTTTGTCCCTTAATCTCTCATGGCAGGGGATTCCAAATCAGCCATAAAAAATGCATTCTGAATTGAAACTCATTATACAAGGTCTCAACTATTTTTTTTAATCGATTTTTATTTTCAGCAGAGAAGAATTGGTGGGCTACCAGCATGCCTCTTAAAGAAGACTCTTCCCAACCCTTGATACGGCTATACCACTTTGGCTCATGTATCAAGGAAAACAATATTCCTAATCACTCAAAATATTTCAGATTTAACCATTAAAATGGGGGAGGATTACAACTGATCATTTCAGGGATGAGCTCTCTCCCGCTAACCCATCATCCAGTACCTTTTTAGCCTCCTGTGACTTACAAGCAGGTAAGATACCATGGTGATGATGGCTAGGTAGATTTTCCCTGTGCAGAAGAATGTAAATAAATATTTAAATACCAATGTTGGGAGGTTTACAAGTGAGCTGATTGGGAGTGGTCCTGCTTTTTTTGGCAGGGGGTTGGACTAGATGACCTTGTGGGGTCCCTTCCAACCCTATGATTCTATGATTCTATGATTTTTTTCCCCCTCAGTGCAATAAGTTCAACAAATTGTGTCAATATAGTGTTTGTGTGGTGATCAGGGATCATTCCATGCTTAATGTGCTTGCAAGAGATCTGCTTTCTTCCCTCTCCATTTCCAACTTGCTGCACATAGAAGCCTAGGGTTGGTAGATACTCAGGAAGTCAGCTAGCCAACCTGCTGCTCAAAGCAGAGCCAACCCCAACTCAATCGTTCCATCCAGGGCTTTGTCAAGCTGCATGACCACAAGAACTTCCCCAACAGAGCATCTCGTCCAGATGTTGTGAACTCAGCCTTTAACCACACTGTCCCCATCCCTGGTACCATATCTAGTGCAAATTGGTCCTGATCCAGACTAGGGTGTGGACACGTTCCTGCAAATAATAAACACAAATAACTCAGTAAGTAGTTGTACATTAAATTAGACCTCTGCACTGCATTACATGTGATAGTCCTGCAGAAATCTTTCTGACATCACAGGGAATTCAGCAAAGGAACTCAAGGCTGCATGTGTCACTTAGCGTGTCAGACAAACCAGCCTAGTAGATTAGGAACTGTTCTGGTCTGGTGGGATGATGATCTCTCTGCTAAGTATGCTCACAACAGGCAGGAGTTGCTCCCAAGGCATTTAGGCCCAGAGTCTCAGAGATATTTAGCAGAGCTGGCTTAAGAGGTTGTGGTGCCCTGAGCCACCTTTTCCTTTCGCACCCCTAAATGCTGACTCTGAGGGGGCAGGAGGGGCAGGGCCAGGCTGGCGGTCACGTGGCAGTGAGGCTGGGGCTGGTGTCCCTAAGTACTGACTCTGCACCTGGAGTGAGCATGGGAGGGCAGGAGGGGCAGGGCTGGGCGAGCGCCCCTAAGCTTCGGCACTGTGAGCCGCTGCACACTGGCTCGCCCCTTAAGCTGGCCCTGGTATTTAGGCATGTAACTGCAGTTAATTTCAATAGGAGATAGGCATCTCAATATCTTTGCACATCTGGGCCTTGGTAATTAAAAAATAATAGCAAAACTCTTACTGGAAGTCTTGCTGATTATCATGACTGAGCATCACAGCATGGTAGGCTACTGTAAAAATTCTTTGCCACTGTGGCAGCATACTGGGACTGAAGGTGAAGCTGCACGCAACGGCCTTGTAGGCCATCAGAGAAGATATCAATGTGGGATCATCAGAGGCAGGCCAACAAAACAATGTTACCCTGGCTCCGAACCCCTTGCAACCACAACTGGTGCAGTAGGGTGGTGTCAATTGTTCCAGCGTACAATCTGAGGGAAGTTTGTCTTGCATCCCTGTATTCATCTTTGGCTTTGGGGTGTGGATTTTTCAATTGCCCAAGACACTGGCAGTTATCCTACCCGGAGCCAATTTCTCAGCCTTCCAGCAGATGCAGAAGATTTAAGAGCAAAATTGCACAGCTTAACCTTCAGGGCTAGAAAACTTTGTTCTAGAGGGGTGGCTGTGTTAGTCTAGTTCAGCAAAACAAAGACGGAGTTCTGTGGCACTTAAAGACTAACACATTTATTTATCGCATGAGCTTTCATGGGAGAAAATCCTTTTTTGTCAGACACTTGAAGAGGAGGAACTTACAAAATGGGAGGAAAATAAATGTAGGGAAGTGTAAACAGGATCAGGTCAGACTGTCATAGCAAATCAAAGCAGTTGTTCAGATTCAAGCAGTTGAGAACAGCATGCAGAGAGGGATGAGGTCAAATAACCTATTGTAATAAGAAAAAAACCCAAGGTTGCTTTGTGTTATTGATGGCTGAGTGGAAAGAATTAGTAAGTAGCATTAAAATGGTGGCCATGTGACATTCCCACTACCCCGCAGGAGATCTACATGTTTGACTGCTGGGGTTCGTGGATCTTGCTCAAAAGGGGCTGTTGAGAAGCACTAAGGGTACGAATGCAGGGTGCATTGGTCAGTAGTAATTGCTTAGCTCTTTGAGGAGCGGTACAAGTGAAGTTCTGCCTAATTCCCATTGGTGGAGAGAATCACAGCTACAAAGAAAGATCTGCAGGCTGAAGGATGGCTGAGGAGCAAAGGAAAAGAAGGCAGGACCCTCAAGGTCTTAACAAGGATGTGCAGGGGTGTCAAACTCATTTGCTATGGTGGGTCAGATTTGACTTAAATGCACTTCAAGTGGGCTGTACCTGGCATAAATCAAAATGCTACAGCACTCTTGTGGCATCACAGAGTGCTCTGTATGCAAAACTGCACTCAGCGAGACCACGCTCTTTCTCCCTCTGTTGGGGAGAGAGAGGGGTCTTGCAGCATGCAGTCTCGCATGCCCTGCTCTCTGTGATGTCTCGAGACCTGACACTCTTGTGGCGTTGTGGAGTGCTGGGTGTGTGAGACCATGCTCTCCCTCTCTCTTAAGGACAGAATGTGGTCCTGTGGAGTGAAGTTACGTGGATGGAAGCAGTTCGTGGGTTGTATTCAGCCTGTGGGGTACATGTTTGACACCCCTGACTAGTGGAATGGGAGAGGAGCTGAGGGAATTGAAAACAACTGTGACATCTGGTAACCAAGCTTAAATTCAGCAGTTAAGATTCACATCTCAAACAATCTCTTCTGTTTAAGAGGTTCAGTCCTTTTGTTAGCAGAGTATTTATTACTCTGAGAGGTTTATTTTCATTGCTTCTTTTATTTCAAGGGAGTTAACATATGCTTTTATTGTCTCTTTTTCTATAGCTCACAAATATTGCCAGGTTTGGGATTTCTGAATGTTAGAAAACCATATCAAAATAGTACTTGTCCAGTAGTCAAGTGTATCTCAACCATTAGCTCAGAATTAAATAAGGATAGGATGAAAAAAATAAGCAACATTTGTGGAACCCCCTGTCCCTTGCACTTTCCAAACAATGCCAAAAACACAAATGGGCAGATTTGCTTGGAGATAAAGGGTTTTAAATGAAGGGCTGTAACTATGGTGGGGTGAATGGGACTTTGCCCCGGGTGCACCGGAGCGGCTCCATTGAGCTGCTCCATTAAAGGGTGTGTTTTGCATGCAAGCCCCAAGTGCTGCTAATTGCAAGGGGTGCCGAATGGAGCATTACGGCTCTGTTTAAACACCACCACAATTTCCAAGGGAAGTTGTGAAAGATCTTTGCTTTTAGTCAGTAACACTAGACAAGATAAGTTCTAGAAAGGGAGCTGTGCTAGTTTAGTTCAGCAGAACAACAAGGAGTCCTATGGCACTTTTAAAAACTAACTAATGTATTTATCACATGAGCTTCTGTGGACAGAATCATGTGTCTGATGATGTGGGATTCTGCCCACAAAAGCTCCTGTGATAAATACATTTGTTAAAAGTGCATCATGTCAATCGATGTAATTCAATTGGCTTTTACCCCTCTTTTTGCACGTTTCAGAGTAAAAGTGCCTAGAGCCTATGAACATCAAAATCCCACCCTGGTGCACCACAGAACAAATTGTTTGTTTTGCTGGCCTAGATAAGGAATTAGGAAATGGACTTAGGGTGTCTAATTTTGGGTGTTTGTTTTTCCGACTTTTTTGTATGTGTGAAACAAACAAGGAGTCTGGTGGCACTTTTAAAGACTAAAAAATGTATCTATCTCATGAGCTTTCATGAAAAGAATCCCACATCATCCAAAACATGAAGTGGGATGGTCTCCCACTAAAGTTCAAGCAATAAATTTGTTAGTCTTTAAAAGTGCCACCAGACTGTTTGTTTCACTGGACTAGACTAGCAGGGCTATCCCTTTGGAACTTGTTATATGCAGTATTTATATTTAAGTAAATTATGGCTTATTTAGAAATCAGTCTTCCTGGATGTGCAAAGGACTGTTTCCCTGATAGTTGATATGGGTGTGTGGGTATGTGTTGGGTGACCAAGTTTCAATGCTGTAGAAATGATGTGGGTACCTGCAGTGTTGCACAGTATTTAAAACACATCCAGACTTTGGATTCATTTTTACTCCGTTACCTCAAAGTATCTCAATGCAGACAGCCGAGAGAATGAATTGGCCTGCACTGGCCTCTTAGGAAAGCGACTGAGAGGTGACTTTCCAGGTCTTGCCAAGTTCCAAAGGGGCAGCTGTGTTAGTCAAGTCCAGGGGTCTCAAACATGTGGCCCCGGGGACCAGGGGTGTTGCTGCCCTGGGGAGGGATCTGGGGCACCGTCCGCAGGCCCTGCCCCCTGGCCGCAGGCCACACCCCCTGGCTGTGGACAGGGCTGGAAGCCACTGTGGGTGGCTGGGGCCCGCATCCCTGGACGGGAATGGGGCCAGAGTGGCCGCTGCTACTGCAGGCATCCAAGCCCCAGATCCCCGGCTGGGGATGGGGCTGCCATGGCTGCAGGTGGCTGGGGCCCAGATCCCTCACTGGGGATGGGGCTGCTGTGGCTGCAGCCATGGGCAGCTGGGCCCCGGATCCCTGGCTGGGGATGGGGCCAGGAGCGGCCTTTGTGGTCGAGGCCCGGGTCCCCAGCTGGGGACGGGGCTGCTGCAGTTGTGGGTGGCTGGGCCATGGATCTCTGGCCCGACTGGGCTGGAGACTGGGGGGGTGCCAGACCTCGGGCACTGGTGCTGGGATTCGGGGCACGTGCCCCAGGTGCCCAGCGCCAGCGACGCCCCTCCTGGGGGCTGCATGTGGCCCTTAAAGCTATTTCCTGCAGCCCACAATGACACTATTGTTACCAGTCTTTGCAATATTGTTGTCTGAAAAGGTTTCAGCCGTGTGGCCCTTCAGCAAATGGCCTAGTCATCATGTGGCCTTGTGGTGATTTGAGTTTGAGACCCCTAGTCTAGCCCAGCAAAAAAACCCAGGAGTCCTGTGGCACTTAAAGACGAACAGATTTATTTTTGGCACGCGCTTTGGTGGGCGAAAAACCCCACTTGCTCATGCTTTACTCTCCCTTGCATTTATTTTCATTCCATTCCTGAAGTTCCCCCATCTTCCAAGCATCTGACCAAGTGGGATTTTCTCCCACGAAAGGACATGCGAAAAATAAATCTGCTCGTCTTTAAGTACCACGCGACTCCTTGCAGTGTGGTTTTTTGTTTTTTTTTTGGCCCCACCAGGTCTTCCTTTCTTCCCACCTCCTCCCATTTCTCAGCATGGCAAAGGGGAGGGAGGGAAGGGATGATCGGGCCGTGGCCGAGGCTCCCAGCCTGCACTTTTTTCCCAGTTTCGGGGAAATTTCCTCCTCGCTGGAAGAAGGCTCCCTGCGAGCAGCTGGGGGCACATCCCCCATGACGTCAGCGGGGCGCCTGGCCCAATCAGCGAGGCGCTGGCGCGGCAGAGGGGTGTCCCGGCTCCCCTCCTCGCGGCCGGGGTCCCCGGGCCGGCCCTATATAAAGCCCGGGAGCGGGCGCTCGGCCGCTCTCTGGCCGGCTGGAGGAGGAGGAGGACGGGCCCCGGAGCAGCCAGTCCCGCGGAGAAGAGCCCCATGAAAGCTGCTGGCCTGGGGCTTGCGAAGTGAAGAGCCGCCCCGGAGAGTCTCCCGTGCCGCTTCTCTCCCCAGCCCCGGGAAGATGCCTGGCAGCCCGGGCTGGCTGCTGGTGGCTGCTCTGTGCCTGGGGACAGGCGTGCAATGCTCGCAACCCAAGGGGACCAAAGCCAGGAGACAAGCCCAACAGCTAGTCCAGCCGGTGGATCCGAGCAGCCAGACTAAACGTGAGTTTGTGGGGCAAACAGCCACCGCGAAGGGGGTTGCTGCAGCTGTTGGGGAAGCTTTTTTTTACGGTGCGGAGGGTGTCTCATACTGGACGTTAGAAATCAGCCAAGCCAAAGTCTGCAGCTGCAGCAGCTCGGGGGAATAGCTGCTTTTTTGTCTGCATCGCCAGTGCTGCTGCTCGATTCTGGGAGAACTGGAGCTCCAGAATGGTCTCCGGTGTTCCAGCTGGGTTAGATTTGAACTTTTCCAAGCCACACTGCACAGGCGGCGCCTCGGGAGCAAGGGATTTCCCCACACTCCCCCCTGAATTTCACAACATCCCCCCAGTAGTCAGCTAGTAACAGTGTTACACCAATTTTGTGAGCACCCCCTACACCCTTCCGAATTTCAAATCCTGGGGATTGTGCGTAGCGAGCTTGGGAAAAGTTTTCTGTTTGGGTTTGGAAGTCTTTTGAGTTGCTTTCTGATGCATCATTCGTAGTTCAGCCCCAGTGCAGCAGACTGAGACCCTAACTCATGCTAAGGAAGCAATCGACTGCACCAGGGGTCTCAAACACATGGCCCATGGGCCGCATGCAGCCCCTAAAGCTATTGCCTGCAGCCCACAGTGACGCTAGTTTTACTGATATTTGCAATATTGTTTCATGAAAAGGATTTAGTGGTGTAGCCCTCAGGCTAATGTACTAGTCCTCATACAGCCCTTGTGGTGATTTGAGTTTCAGACCCCTGGACTACACCCAAGTCTTATAGTCCTGCCTCTGTGGTTTTTCTCTTTTGTTCCTAAGGCAGCAGTGTAGTGCAATGGGGTCTGGTTTAGTCCCAGCAAGTGGTGATGAAACATCCAAGCCAAATTTTATTTGGACTGAACAGCTGCTATTTTCCTGTTTCAACTGTGTGTATATGGTTTCAATTCAAATCCTTAGCTGAGAAAACAATAATTTTATTATGCCATGCACTTAAAAATAGCTTTAACAAAGCAACCCGCTTTCTGTGAGCAAAAGTAGGGAGGTGTTTGCTGGAACAATTGTTGTAATGTTGTCACCTTTGAAAGTGCCTGGGGAAGTTGAGGGAAAACCTGGCATGGAGATCTATCAAGCGGTGAAATATCTCTCAAAGGAAGTGGTGGAAGCCCTACTGCTTGGCACACTTAGAACTGAACTGGACAAAGCGCTTGTACATGGAAAAATGGGAAACAATCCTGCTTGGTGGGGAGATGGACTGGAACCTAGCCAAAGCTCACTGAAATCAGTGGGAGTCTTTCCACTGAGATCAATGGAGCTTTGGATCAGAGGAGTCACCTTTTCCATCTCTAGTTTCTGAGTCGGTTAACTCTTTGTTTCATGTTAGTCCAGTTCAGCAAAACAGGCAAGAAGCGCTGTGTTACTTTTAAAGACTAGCAAATTTATTTATAGCACAAGCTTTCACAGGAGAAAATCCTACTTTGTCTCCTGTTTAATTACTCCATCATTTAATGGGATACAGATTGACATCCAGGTGCTTGGTTTTGCTTCCTTTTTGTTTCCCAAGCTCTATTGTCTCAGCAGGCGTTTTGCACGTGCAAAGCATGCAGGATCAGAACCTAATGCATATTTCATGCATGATTCAATTCTACTTTTTGTCTCTTGTCTGGAGGTCTGTGGTACAGAGAGGCCAACATAACCCACAGTTTCTTTCTTTTTTCCTTTTTTTTCCCCAGAGGGCTGTTTTGACAATGGCAGATACTACCAGATAAACCAGCAATGGGAACGAATTTACTTGGGAAACACACTAGTCTGTACGTGCTACGGGGGAAGCAAAGGGTTGAGCTGCGAAAGCAAGCCTGAACGTAAGTTGGTGGGAGTCACCATCTTCATGGTGAATGAATGAATGGTGAGGCTGATTAAAATAAGCATTTAAAAAGTTTGAGTGATCTGTTCAGCTGATTTTAGTTGGCATGAGTATCAATAAAGGATCTAGGCTTATTTATACTGAGGATCTGGCCTGAAGTTTTGAGGCATGCTCTTCATTGGACATGGGCCAGCTACCAGAACTTTGGTAGGTCCAAATACCACTCAGCCCAAAGTTTGGATCTGAAGCTGAAATGTGCAGTCAGCCTCAACTCTATAATGAGCTGAACTGCCGCCACATTTGAGAATCCCTAACAAATGCAGCAAGTATGACAGATCTGGAGTTAAACTTTGAAGCTCTGACTTCTCTGAACTTTTAACTAGATTGCATTATCTGTAGGTATTTCATAACCTCATATGGTCAGAAAGTGTGTTAGAAAAAGGTTTAAATGTGGACTTTATTAGCAACTTGTTTCACGGTCTAACTTGCATCTGAGCTTCCCAGAGTAGGGTGTACAGCTGAAGTAACTATTCTTTTATCAATTTCTGGTTATTCTGACACTACAGTGGAACCTCAACTGTCTAAGTGTCATACTGAGACATGGAATAAATTGGATAACTGAGGTTTGGATAAGAAGACTTTTTAAATGGAGCTGATATTGGGGGATGAGACCCTGTTTAGGATAACGGGGGAATTTGGGTAATCAGACTGAACAGTATTTATGGGCTGTATTCACTGATTTGCTAAACTGTGCTGTGTGCTGTGGAGTTTCAGAGCAGCCATAAATCTGTCTTAATTAATGAGCTGGTTTATAGCTGTCTTTTGTTGCTGGTGCTGCACAAACCAGCTGGCCTACAGTTGTGCAGAGGTCCTCACGTGAGCCCTCTATGCTTGGATGAACTACTACATTCTACTTGCTTTCATACTGCCGCTCTAATACGTGGCTGCTACTCTTCAGAGAAAACTAGACACATCTGAATTTTCCCATACAAGGAAAAACAGTAGCAGGGGAGGGAAAGGAATGGCGGTATACATGGTTTGTGTTTTTGCAGTTCAAATGCTAGTTAATTTATGGTCGCATGGACTTTATTTGCCTCTCAGCTGAAGAAACTTGCTTTGACAAATACACTGGATCTACCTACCGGGTAGGGGAGACTTATGAGCGCCCCAAGGACTCCATGATCTGGGATTGTACTTGTATTGGAGCAGGACGTGGACGAATCAGCTGCACTATTGCAAGTATGTAACAAAGATCACGTAGCTTGAGTCATTGCTGTTTAGTCCTGTGGGGATGTTTACCAGGGAGGTTTCTGAGACGCTCCCAAGGGCAGTACAGATTTGCACATTATTTAAGAGTCTGGGGACTGATGCAAAGCCTGCTGAAGGCAATAGGTGTCTTTCTTTCCATTGGAAAAGCTTGTCGTCTTCACATGAATGGTCCCACTAAAATTAGTGGAATTATGTATGCGAGCATGGCTCTTGAGATTGAGTCTTCAATTTCAGAGTAAATGCTCCAATCTATGACGTTAAAAATAGGCCAAAACTATGGTAGGTGTGTCAGTGCTCTGTCTATAAAACTTGAATAAAGTATTTCAGCTGCTGTATGGTTGATCTAGATGGCAGTTCTAGCATTTGCTCACTGCAGAGAATGAAGGCCAAATCCTCAGCTGGTGAAAATCAGCTTAGCTACAACAACTTCAGTAGTTCTGTGCTGGTTTATGTGAGCTGAGGACCTGTCCCTTAATGTGGCCTCCACAGTGACCCCACATGGAATCTGTGTGCTGGAGATGTAAGGAGCCAAGATGAGATGTCTCATAGACCATTCCCAACAGGTTTCATACCCATTCTGATTCTCCTATCCTGGCTTCCTCACAATCCGGTCCCCCAGCAATCTTCTCGCTCTTTCATTTTGTTGCCTCTGTCCGGAACCTCTTTCCTTTGAGCAGTTGGGTCACTCTTTTAAGTCACCCGTTAACCACTTCTCTTTAGCTATTGATTTAGAAGCAGTTTCTACTCCCATAGATGGAGAACACTGGATCAGTATTTGGGAGTCACAGCTTTACTGCCTCTTTGACGCGGAAGCAGGTTTGGTTCGGTTTGCAGTGCATTTGCAGTGTGCAGCAGTGCGCACTTCCAATAAGATATCAGAGGTGAACTATCACTATTGGATACAAGAAAGTGCTCCGGAAAGGACTGAGGGGCTAGATCTGCTGAGCATTCAGTGGCATTTCATTTGGCAGAGCTGAGCTTGGCACACAGTCAATAATGGGAAATTTACAGTTCAAGACATTAAATGATTGTTAACCTCTAACTTGTATTTTCTCCTCATCTGGACCTGATCCAAACCCCATTGAAATCAGTGGAACGACTCCCCTGACTGCAGTTGGCTGTGAATCAAGGTCCATATCACTGCTGTGGCTCAGGGATTTTGGCCATCTCGGGAATTAGACAAAGGTCTTGATCAGTGCCATGATCCTTGTCCAGTCATTTATTTCAAGACTCAGCCCTTCCAATATCCATTAGCCTTTCTTTTGGCCAATGGATCTGTGCTCACTAGCAGGTACAAACAATGTTTATTACAAATCCACCTGACCATAACACTCCAATGAGGGCTTCTGAATCAGAGCATTGATAGTACACTGAATTTTAGATTTATCTGGATTAATACTATAGATACCAACTACAAGGTTCTGTCTCATCAGATGTCCTTGTTCTCTAAGGCTGTGTTCACACGAGGCTTTTAATTCGAAGCCACCACCGTTGTTTCGAATGAAAAGTTCACATATCCAGACAACATTTCCTTATTTTGAAATAAGGAAAATCATTTCGATATAACATAACCCCATTACATATCAAAATTAGGGTTACATCTGGCTCTGTTATATTGATATGCCCCACATATCGATATAACATTGACCTTTGTCCCAGGGTGCATGGCATCCTGGGAGGAAGTTCCGCCCCCCCAGCACCCTGGTTAGGGACCCAATCAGCACCCTGGCCAGGGTGCAGAGGGAAGGTGCTGGGGGGCGCAGGAGGGTGGTGGGTCTCTGAGCCAGCTGGATCTGCTGCCTGGGCTCAGCAGCTTCTGGCCAGGTGGCAGGGGAAGAACTGTCGGGGCACCCTGGTCCCCCAGGCCCTGGCCGCTTGCAAGCTGCCAGGGGCTGTGGGACCGGGGCGCCCCAACTGCTCTGCCCCTGCCACCCGGCTGGCAGCCACCGAGCAGGGGCAACAGGCCCATCTGGCTCCCTTACCCCCTCCCTGGCTGGCAGCCGCCAAGCCCGGGCAGTGGGTCCAGCTGACTTGGGGGCCTGCCACCTGCCCTGGCTGCCGGTTTGCCAGGGCAGTGTGTCCAGTTGGTTCCCACATGTGCCGCGGGGCCAGCAGCTGCCGAGCCCAGGCAGCTGGGCCAACCGGCTCCTGCACGCCCTGCCAGGCGGACAGCCGCACAGACCAGGCAGTGGGGCTAATCGGCTCCCAGATCTGCCATCCAGGCGGCAGGAGAGGTGCCCCATGGCCGTCCCCCACTGCCCCACCTAGCAGCAGGGGACACAGGGCAGGAGGATCCCTGCCCTGGTGGCTGTTTTCCTCTGCTTGGCTCTCCAGGTGAAAGCCCGGCAGGAGATTGGGTGGCAACATGGCCCTGCCAGGGGCCCATGTTGCCACACCTCCCATGGTGCCTCTCTGCAGAATTGAAATAGCAAGTCTTATGTTCGGACTTGCTATTTCGATGTGGTGATTTTTGCTTATTTTGATTTAAGTGAATTCGAAATAAGTTATTATTTCGAATTAAGTGTTTTATGTGTGAACATAGCCTAAATTTTGGCCAGCATTCTTGGGTCTCCTAGTACTAGGCAATTCGATAATCCAAAATTGAGCTAGTTGAAAAACCATTTATTATCAATGCAAAAAGTTGTGAAGCATTTTTTTATTTTTCTGATTTTTATAGGAATTTCTGAATGAAAGGAAAGTTTCTGATTTAACTCCAAAGTTTTCATTGCAGTTACATTTGAAAAGAAATATTTGGTTTGGCTTCTAAAAACTGTTGTTAAAAAAAGCCTCTGTACACCCATCTCCTGTTAGTATTTATCTTAGCTAAGTTAATTTCATGTTGCCTTGGGAGGCCTGAAGAGGATGCTCTTTTGAGGGCAGACTATATACAGACCTCATCTGGTGCTAGATAATGACTCAAACCATTTTCTGTTTGCCACAGATCGGTGCCATGAAGGGGGTCAGTCCTATAAGATTGGCGATACCTGGCGCAGACCTCACGAGACGGGTGGCTACATGCTAGAATGTGTGTGTCTGGGCAATGGGAAAGGGGAATGGACCTGCAAACCTGTAGGTATGTTTTGGTTTTGATGCATTTCTTTGAGAGATGAGGCTTCGGAAGTGTTCAACAGATGTCTTCAGAGAAGGTCATTAAAGAGTCCTATATTTTTATTTGAAGTGCTTCAGGCCTTTAGACTGCTCTAATGTAGCCTCGTGCACTGCCAGTGTTTGCAACCATTTGCCATACTGGCAGCCACTTCCTATCTGTCAATACAGGAAGACGTATTCAGTCATGATTCCTTGACACCTGTCTGTGACACTGAGTGTTGCCATCCTCAGGATGAGAGTTCCTGGTTTATAGAAATATTTAAAACAGGTGAGAGAACTCCATCTTTTCCTCTATTCCCACAGCTGAGAGATGCTATGATAATACTGCCGGGACTTCCTATGTTGTTGGAGAGACCTGGGAGAAGCCCTACCAAGGATGGATGATGGTGGACTGCACCTGCCTAGGTGAAGGCAGTGGCCGTATCACCTGTACCTCCAGAAGTACGTATCATTTTCTATACCACCATGCTAATACTATGCAAAATGGCAGATGTACGTCCTTCTTTTGAAGCTCAGGTTCTAAAAAGATCTTTTCTTATCACATCTGTGGGGCCCTGAATGCACAAGCTAGGATACAAAGGAGAAGGAAGAGAAAAAGGAAGACAATTTCAAGTGTGTGGTGTGCTTGATAGAAAAGTAGGCATAATACCGAACTTTACCAAATAAGTTATATGGGATGGCCAGATCAAAGTCTACCATAATTGTGGGTGACAAGGCAAAATTTGCAAGAGGCTTTTCCATATCTTGTTCCCGAATCCGACAACCCTTGTAGAACAACTGTGGAGTTAGCTGTCTGTGCCCATGACAAGTGGTTGTGTTGTAGGTCCTTGCTGCACTTTGCATATTAACCTTTTCAGAAATTTTCATATAGGCTAAATGGCTATCTAATGGGCCAAATTATGCAGTGATTTACACTCCACATATCCCCTAGTAAGTCGGTGGATTTGTATTGTCTGTAACTCAGCACACATGCTTTTAAAGGGAAATAATCACCTGGATCATAGTCCCTTAGATTCTGCTGCTGTTAACTAACCCAAAAATTCCTGTAGAGCTCTAAGAATGCAAGGTTTGTCTATAATTTATAACAGGTCTCAAACCCAAATCCCCATGACAGCCACATGAGGACTAGTATGTTAGCCCAAGGGCTGCACCACTGAAACCTTTTCAAACAATGATATTGCAAATATTGGTAACAATAGTGTTGTTGTGGGCCATGGGAAAAAGCTTTAGGAGCCACATGTGGCTCACGGGCCACACATTTGAAACCTTTGGTTTATAAAATAATCTGAACATCTGAAAACTAAAACAGTGCTTATTTAATCTAAGATCTTGTCTACTCTGAAGATTTTGATAATGGTGTGAAGCATTCAATGTAAATTTGCAGCAGATCTGCAAAGGACTTTTAGCACCAGTATATCACTTTTACACTGTGGCTTTGTACCAGTCCAACTCCATGGTGGCAGAATATCCTAATGAAATGCCGGTAAAATCTGGATAAGCTCTTTAAAAGTCACTTCTGCTTATTACCATCTCCTCTACTATGACTGTACTTTAACATAGCTCTGTACTGTGGAGCTATAATTGCACCATCTGAACATCTGCCCCAAGGTAATTTGACTTGGTCTCTCGTATCTTTGTTCTGCACATTTTCAGATGCACCTTTAAATGGCCTCATGCCCCGTTGCCTTGGGATACAAAGCTAATTGCTTTTACTAATATAAACAAAAGTACTGTGATGAACTAAAGCTCAAGGTTGGGATGAAAGCTCAAATTTTGGGGAAAGGTAGTCCAAAAAAAAAAAAAAAAACCTATAAAGCAAAATCAGCCTTGACAATTTTAACTCTGTTTGAAAAGCACAGGGAAAAAAAATCATCAACTGTGAAATTGGACAGGACAAAGCAGGAAAAGAACAATTTTGCAGGAATTATTATAAGAAATGAAAACAACATGCAGTGTTTGATCCCACAGTACTGAAGTCTATTGTTAGACCTTATAAGAAATTACCAGTCTGTTCATTTTTTTTCCAGTAGTGGGTTTTGCTTCTAAAAAGTAATCACATATGTAACTACATTGTCTAACTATAGTTGTGGGCCACATAGTAGTGATGTGTGTATGGGTATGAATAACATATAAGTAGTACGGCCAAGATTTCCCAAAGTGACTAGTAGTTTGGAGTGTCCAGATTCTTGGGTGCCCGGTTTGAGAGACCGGATCTTCAGAGTTGCCTGCATTTTCATGTACGTATAAATACATTATCAGCCCTTTAGCCACATGCCACTTTCTTGGCATATGCACAGCACTGCGTCATTTTCTCTCCTTGTTAATGTGTTTCCCACATGTTAGTTTTTGACCCAATGTCCTCTAGCTCAGTGGCAATTGGAAGGGATGTGTACCTCACTCCACAGTTGTTCATATAGTAGGCGAGAGCATTTCTGACCCATGATGAAATGTGAGTCATTGTATCAGGTTGCCGTTGCATGTGAAGGTAAAATGCTGTAATGGAAGAAGAATGAGTTAATCCATGTGTCTCTGCATTCAGCTAGAAGTAGTTTATTATGTTATCATTTGAACCTATTGGCTCAATTCATCATAGATTGTAGGTTATTAAAGACAACAGGGAGAGTCAGAGAGTTTACTATTCCCAGACACACATGTGTAATTTCCATTAACTGTAATGGCAGTTGCTTGCATGTTTCTGGGTGAAGAGTTTGATCCAAAGATACTACCAGTCAAACAGGATTTAGTTTCTTCCATGTGAAATAGGCCCATGAGGTTCAACAGGGTCCTGTCTACAGCATGCAACAACCATGCTAAGAAAACATTTAAGGTTGAACATTAAAACCGGTTTCAGTTTAGCAGGGTTTTCCCCACAATATAGATGAGGCAGAAGGTGCTTAAAATGGTTTTGAAAACTATTAGCAAGAGGGGGCGGTAACTCAGGGAATTGGTTTCCAAAAGTCATTTTCATCACAGTCTGCTTTGTCCATCCTGGAAGCAAAATGGTACTAGCTGAAACCATGTTTAAAATCAATGGGTAAATCTTTCCCCACTGAAATAAATGGGAGTTTTGTCATTGACTTCAATGGAGTGGCCATTTCATCCAGTGTTTCAGAATGGCTTCCCAGAATGTGCCTTTCTGCAATACCTTCAAGTCTTTACAATATCTGAATACCTTGATGGAGTGAGGGACCTCAGTAGTGGATGATGAATTGTATTGTAAAAGTTCCAGAGTGGTAGTGATGTTAGCCTAGTTCAGCAAAACAAATGGAGTCCTGTGGCACTTCTGAAGACTAATGAATTTATTTAATCCATGAGCTTTTGTGGGATTTTCTCCCTGGAAACTCATGCATTAAGTAAATTTGTTAGTCTTAAAGAGTGCCACAGGACTCTTTGTTTGTATTGTGAAAGATTAGTCAAGGAAAACCAGCAAAGGACCTTGTATTTTAGCTTTTGCAATAGGCATGTTGCTAAACATAGGGAAAACAGCTTGGCTTCCTTTTTATTAATGTTTCCTTTCCTCTGCAGATAGATGCAATGATCAAGACACCAAGATTTCCTACAGAATTGGAGATACCTGGAGCAAGAAGGATAACCGAGGAAACCTGCTTCAGTGCATCTGCACTGGTAATGGCAGAGGAGAGTGGAAATGTGAAAGGCATTCATCTGTGCAAACTACTGGCATTGGTAAGTGGTAAACCTTAGTGCAATGGAGGCATTGCACAGTACAAGTTGAACAAAAAAGACTTTGTGCTGAATCATGCAACACTGATTTAGGCAAAAATCTTGTCAGAGTTAACAGGAGTTTTGCCAGAAGAATATCTGAAATATTGAGAGCTGTATTCTTATAGGAGACTAAACACTGTTGTCTTTTGTGGAGGAGCAAATGACAGAGTTTATTTACACAATGTCTTGTGGCACTTAAAGACTAACAGATTTATTTATCGCTTTCTCCCACGAAAGCTCATGCGATAAATAATTCTGTTAGTCTTTAAGTGCTACAAGACTCCATCCTTTTTTTGCTTTACTAGACTAAGAAAGCTGCCCCTTTGGAACTTTACATTGCGTATATGCAGAAAAGGGATTTGCACATGCAAATTAAAACATTTGCTTGTCCAAACCTGCAAAAGAAGAAAAAAATCATGCACATCGTTATGGGCCCATAGAAGCTGTATTTTGACAATGTGGCACTTTGGATTAATAGTTTTGAAATCAATAGACTTTCTATGGAAGGAACTTAGTTTAAATTTCCTGAATTTAAACCTGAAGACATTGTGAATGTCAGAGGTAAGCTATTCATATGTTAAGATAAATTCACTTACGTTTAAGCTTCAATATATAGAAATGTCAACAAGGCACTTGTATATTAAATGAATTTTACTTTGTATATCAGATCCTTTTTTTTTTTTTTTTTGGTAGGGGGATTATTTAGTTTTATAGTAAATAGTGTCCTCTGTCCTAGGTTAACAGTAAAATGTTCAGCTTTGAAAAATCTCCTTAATGTAGGGTCTTTTTTTGTCATTTTAATGATCTTTTGGGTTTTTTGCTTTCAGTGCATAAATCTAGCTTTTTCCCTTGGATGGGTCTAATAGATTTTTTGGTAATAATTTCCTCCTCTTGCTATCTCCAGTTTGGGTTTGGGGGTGGGGGTGGGGGAGGGAATGCTAGTATAAACAGGATTCCTATGGCACTTAAAGAGCAGAGCTAAACTGCATGGTGCTTAAAACTCCAGTGGTTATCAATGCCATGCCCACACTTTTGCTCCCACATTGGCTATTAGAGGTAGAGCTATACTGATGGTAGGAAAACTGAGACAATTTAGCAAAAAGTTTCTAAGTGCAGAAACTGTGTCTCTTTCCTTATTACTCTTAACTGGAGCTCATTGGAAAATTTTCCTCTTGCGAATTTTTTTGGTGGAAAAAGGTATTTTCCTCCAAAATAGACTTTTCATGAAAAATTTATTACATCTGAGATTCTTCAGTTTCTCAGTGAAACACTGGATAAAAACAAACCCCAATCCAGTTTTTCAGTTTTTATGTTTTGGATTCTTTTCCTCCCCTTTTTCCTCCTTTGGTTGGTTTCAACTTTTGGTTTGAGTTTTTTCATCTAAGAAGTCAAACATTTTCATAGGAAACTTACAATGTTGAATTCATTACCCCTCCTTATCTTCATCCCAATTTCCCACGAAAAACAACTGCCATTTTTTTTACCTTCTCTAACTCTATGCACATTTCTTGGCTGTGTAGTTGCTGTTGTTGAGGATCTTCATTAGCATGGGTGTACATTTACTTTTCTAATGTGAAAATTTACTAACTGAAGTGCAAACAAATGTTGTGAAAATGGAAAGTAATCAATAAACATGTCTTCAAGTAATTATTCTGAAGAAAGTTAAATGGGTTATAATGGTAGCAAATTTCTCCACTGGAAAGGCTTAAGATAGTACTCTACCTTAGCTTTTCTGTTCCTTATTTTTTGGATTTAAAGCCTGCTGCTTATTTCCTCCTTTCTGACATTTTCTGCCTTAGGATCTGGATCTGGTTCCACTACCTTCACAGATGTACGAACTGCACTTTACCAGCCCCAGCCTCATCCCCAACCTCAGCCATATGGTCATTGTGTAACTGACAATGGAGTGGTGTACTCACTTGGAATGCAGTGGCTCAAGACACAGGGAAGTCAACAGATGCTTTGTACTTGCCTGGGCAATGGAGTCAGCTGCCAGGAGACAGGTAAGAGTTTTCCTTTTAAGGCTCACTCCTTGACAAATCAAGGTCCCACTGCAGCAAAGCACTGAGTATATGCTTAGCTTTAACGACATGTGTAGTCCTACTAGAGTCAGTGGTTAAATGCTTTCATGGATTTGGGCCAACATGCAGTCTGTTTCCACACCAGGGTTTTATTTCAAAACAACAGCCATTGTTTCAAAATAAAGCCTGGAATGGCCAGACGAAGTTCGGTTATTTTGAAACGATGGGACCCTATTGTTTCAAAATAACTGCCATCCTTTTGAAACTATTAAAAACCTGGCTGGCAATCGAAATAGCCCTTATTTCGAAAGGGTTGTTTCAAAACAACGCAGTTAGGACGCGTTTTTTCAAAACAAACCCTGTTCCAAAAGAGGGCTTTTGACCTTCCTCTCCCACACCCAGCATCCTGGCCAGGGTGCTGAGGGGAGGTGTAGGAGGGTGCAGGATGGCAGCAACTCCCCAGCTGGCTGGACCCTGTGCCGTGGCAAGCAGGCAGCGAGGGGGGGAGAAGCGGGTCCCCAGCCAGCTGGACCCACTGCCCGGGCTGGGGAGCACAGCACTGGGGGCACCCCCATCCCACAGCCCCTGGCCGCTTGCAAGCGGCCAGGGGCGATGCGGCTCCCCCAGCCCCAGGCAGGATCCGCAGCCAGGTCAATTTCACCTCTGTGAAATTGACCAGGCTGGGGTAGCCGCATCTCCCCTAGCCGCTTGCAAGCGGCCGGGGGCTGTGTGATGGGGGCGCCCTGCACTGGCTCTCCCCTCAGCCCAGGCTCGGGGGCAGCTGCCATGCAGGCAGAAGTGGCGGCTGCCGGCTCTGCCTGCCACCCGGGCTCGAGGGCGGCTGCCGTTGGGGCAGAAGCTGAGGCTACCAGCTGTGCCCACCGCCTGGGCCCGGGAGCGGCTGCCACCCAGGCAGAAGCCGCAGCCGCCTGCTCTGCCTGCCACCCAGGCTCAGCCTGAGCCCGGGCATCGGGCAGAGCCAGTGGCCATGGCTTCTGCCCACCCCGCAGCAGGACAGCCCTGGCGGCAGGTAGAGCCGGGCACTGCCGCTGCCCTAAGCCTGGCCAGAGGACAGCCCGGGCAGTGGGCATAGCCGACACCCGTGGCCCTGGCACAGGCGGCAGCCACTCAGATCGGGTGGGGGGCATAGCCTGCCGCTGCGGGTGCCCCACAGTCCCTGCCCCCACAGTCCCTCTCCCGCTGCCCAGCAGCAGGGGAGTCAGGGCAGGGGGATACCTGCCCTGGGGGCAGCTTTCCCCTCCCTGGCTCTCCAGGTGATCCCTGGCAGGAGGCCGTGTTGCCACACCTCCCATGCAGCCCCTCTCCTGAAGTGAAATAGCATGTCCACACGCAGGGCGTGCTATGTCACTTCTAAGGGTTTCCCTTATTTTGAGTTAATAATTTTTTATTTTATTTTGGAATAACTTATTTGGAAAAAAACAGCTACGTGTGGACATAGCCGCAGAAAGGCTGTCACTGGAACTTAAATACATAACCTTGAGAGTGACCTCCCAACCAAGGTCTTGCTACAAAGGTGATGGAGGCCAGTGGAAAGAGTTCACTGACTCCAGTGGGTCAGGCAGTAAGAGAATTTCAGTAGCTGTTTTCACTTGTGCTGAATCCCAGTTCCTAAAGACATTAAGACATGCTCTCCTAGACCAATACTCATAATGTGCATTCATGTTAATGACTCTTACATGCACTGGAGGGAAGAGAAAACCCTTTGGGAGTGGGTTTGTACCTCTCTAGGAAGTAGAATCTGAAGAATCTTGTAAGAACAAGATTCTTAAGAGCATGAAAAATGAAGAACAGAATGAGGGGCTTTGGAAAGGGAAAGAAAAGACTCAAAATTTCTTCCTGATTTCTTTCTTATTTGGGGCTTGGTTCTCTAGGATAGAAGTAGCTCTGATGTGAGTTACATACATTCTGCAATGGGAGAATAAGGCCACAGGAAACATAATTAGTAACTTTATTCAATCTAAGCTGCAGCAGTCTGTTTTTTGGAAGAGGTTGTAGGTTGAGTAATACTGTTACAGGGCTAGATTCTCAGCTGGTATAAATTGGACAATTGAAGTCAGTGCTGATTTACACCAACTAAGGATCTGGTCCATAGAAGGTAGTTATTTTGAGCACAAAGAACGCAAGTGCGGACACTGAGCCACAATATAACATTGTGCTTTGCTTGGTTTACAGCTGTGACCCAAACCTATGGTGGCAATTCTAATGGGGAACCATGTGTTTTGCCATTCACCTATGGTGGGAGGACCTTCTATTCTTGCACCACGGAAGGTCGATCAGATGGACACTTCTGGTGCAGCACAACCTCGAACTTTGAAAAGGACAACAAATACTCCTTCTGTACTGGGCAAAATGGTGAGCTCCTCTAGTGAAATGTATTGGAAAAAATAGGTTGAACTTTGAATATCTGGGTATAGTGAATATAAATATTATATGGGTCAGGTCCTCAGCTGGTGTAAATTGAGACAACTCCATTGAAGCTGCTGATTTACACCCAACTGAGGACAAAGTAAAAAAGGTAGCTCTGCAGATGAAAGGTACAGAGCCGCTCAAGAGATGCATAGTTTTTGCGGACATGTTCCCTATCTACCCTGCATCTTGCAAACTTTAAACTCCCAACCCTGGGATGTGGAAAAAGTGGAGGAGTAAGAATAGCTATAGAAAAAGAGAAGATGATGAGTCTACATGTCTATCCTTTTTCCCTTGAGTGTTTTCTTTAACTAGCTAAAGAGGGTCTCCTCATTCAGCATTGTACAGGAAAGGGCCCAGATGAGCATTTTTTATTTAAGAAAAGTTCTGTGTCTTATTGTTGCTACCTGTACCTGACCTTAAAAATGGAGCTGTTAGCCACAACACAGCTCACTACCTTTGATCCAAGAGACCTGTAGACTTCTCTTGAACTCAGGCCCATATTAAGTCATGATCTGATCTGTGCAATCCTCTGATGTTGCTCCCTCAGTCTGACTCCACAGTCAGGTTGCCTTAAATAGCAGCAATACTAATCTGCCACGGGGCAGGGGTTCTGCTGAATGTCTAGTTTAACACACTACATCAACTAGGAGGGAAGGGGCAGTGTTTCTTTTATGACAGATTTATTTGTCTGATGCATATCCCAGGAAGCCCATGGACCTTGCAAAAGTCAGCAGCTAGCCAGGGAGCTGAGTTTCTGCTGGATCGGACCCTAAGTGAAGCATGGCTGAAGTTATACATAAATTAGTAGATTTAGTAAAGTGGTAAAATATGACTTCTTGGATGTATTCTTAGCAGCATTTCCCTCATAGGGAGAATTTAATATTTTCTGGTTTCTTCAGCTGAAAATATTGATCCCCTTCCACCTTGTCTTATTTATTCTGTTTTAAGAGAAGTCATGAAATTCAGCTGCTTTGGGTTGCATTGATGATAGATTCCTAAGACATCCTTTGGGCATGCCTGTGGGGTGCTGGGGAATCTCAATACGGCAGACGCAAATAAAGGCTTAATTCTTCCTGGCTGTTTGTCAAGGGTTGTGGGGTTGTGGTTCTATTTAAAGTCATTGGGCATGGTTCAGCTCTTAGTTAAATCCATCCAACCCCATTTACTTCTATGAGGTTGTACACATGCCATGAAATGGAGAGGATATCTGACTCACCGGGCCAGATCTCTGCCCCTACTCCTGGTTGTTCTTGATCACCTTGTTGATGCATAAAGCAGCTGGATCTGGACTACTAATGATCCTCCTTGCCCAGGGGATCTGCAGGCATTGTGTTACAACCCCTATGCTGATGCCTTTGCAGTCACAGGGAGCCTATGCAAGATTTCCGTGCTCCTCAACAGCTTTACAGCCAGCTCATGCCTTCCAAATCAATGGGAAGGCAAGCGGGGGTGGTGTTTAGGAGGTGCTTTATGATTTTACAAAACCTTTGAATGTGTTCCAGCCTTTCAGAAGGTTTCTACTTACAAGATCAACTTAGTCTCAGTCAGAAAAAATGGTTAAGGTGACTTTGGTGATGGACACATGCAAATTATGCACAGCACTATATTTTGAAAGAACTCTCTGCTTCTCTGGATGCTGGCTCCATGTGACAGCTCTTTGTGACGCCTCTTTGTGCTCTACAGTTTTGGTCCAGACCCGAGGTGGCAACTCCAACGGAGCCTTGTGTCATTTCCCCTTCCTGTATAACAACCGCAATTACACTGATTGTACTTCTGAGGGACGGAGAGACAACATGAAGTGGTGTGGAACCACCCACAACTATGATGCTGATCAGAAGTTTGGCTTCTGCCCTATGGCTGGTAGGTTGTCGATGCGGGTGCTGGATGGGGAGATCTGTGGCTGGTCTTGAATCCATCAATATCTCTTTACAAGCCGGTCGTTTTCAGACTGATCTGTGAACAGCAGTTGGGCTGTAGAGCCTATACAAGTGACCACTGAAGTGCATCTGTTATTGTAGTGAAAACATCCACCATTGTTTCAGTCACTTGTAGCTGCCAGGCACCAGTAACCCAGTTCAAGTTTCTCCTAGGGCTTCTAAAGTTTCTAGCAGTGATTTTTGGCATTGCAAATAGAAAGTGATTTACTTTGCCCTTTGGCTGCAGAAAATGATAAGCCAAATTCTCAGCGGGTGTAAACTGAGGTACCTTCAGTGATGCTTTAGAGGTTTACACCCTCTGCCAATCTGACCTTCTAATTGCAGAAGCCTTCTCCCTCATTACTCCAACCTTTCCTCTTGCCTGAGCTTACAATTATGGATAACCCTTAGTTTCTAAAACCAATCTGTTAGCATGGCAGTTATGCTGGTTTCAGTTTATGCAAGTCTCAGTGATGTCAACAGGAATTGTGTGTGTGTCTAAATCTAGGGCAGCAGAGGGCATGATGACTTCCCTGCAAGGTCAGATCACGAGGCAGCTGTAGACCCCATTTTTTAAACAGAGAACTTTTTGGCACTTATTAGCTCCCTTACAACATCTGCTAGCGTGTGTACAATGCATTATGGAGCAAATGAAACTAATAATATTTTACACTCATAAGAGTGCCTTTTATGTGAGTGTCTCAACATTCTTAAACATTGTCTGAGCCTAACAGAAGCCTTTGGATGTAGGTGACCTGTAAATAGATCATTCCTCCCACCGTCAAAATGCAGCTACCTCTGGGATGGAATACAGAGAGTGTTAAACAATGCCCAGGAATGCCCTATATTAGAAGAATTCCATATCTAATTGAAAATGTGAAGGCAAGAGTGTAATCATCTGTATTGGAGTTTGGCCAGGATATAAAAGAACAAATTTTTTAGAACATATAATTTAGGTGAAAGTGTAGGACTAGGTCCTTAGCTGATGTACTTTGCCATAGCTCCAAAGACTTCAGCAGAGCTACAGAAGCTGAGGATCTAGTCTATAATTTTCCTTTGGATAGTAGTGAACATATATTTTGGTAGGAGGCTTGTGACAAAAGACATTTCCCTGCACCTGTGTTCACCAAGATGTAAAATAACATTTAAGCTATACAGTTTCCTCCTTTCTTGTTGTCCTTTAGAGGCAACATGCCTGCGTCTTCATTCCCTTTGTGCTGTGTGAATAGATATTCAGCTCTGTGTAAAGTGAGTGAGTGTTCACTAGTGGTGGGTTTTATACTGCCACCCATAACTATACAAAGCAGTGGGCTCTCCAGTCACTGTCTCTGTAGTTAGAACCTACTCACTTTGGAGGTAGAAAGACTTGATTTAGTGTGAATAAACTAAATGCAAGCCCCTGACATTAGAGAACATCAGCACTTAGTGGAAGTGGGATTTGTGAGGCTATAAAATATCCACATCAGGGTATGGAACCCATAACACAGTGGGAAGATGCATAGCAGCTTATAAATTCCGGAGCGGTTTATATAGCAGATCATGTGAATGTCTGTCTGTGTTTGTGATAACTCCAGCTAAATAACCCCTCCTCAAACTTCTTGAACAGCCCATGAGGAAATCTGCACAACTAATGAAGGCGTCATGTACCGTGTTGGAGACCAGTGGGACAAACAGCATGACATGGGCCACATGATGAAATGCACTTGTGTAGGAAATGGCCGCGGTGAATGGACCTGCATTGCATACTCTCAGCTCAGAGGTCTGTGTCTTCATTTATGCACCCAGGGCCTGATTCAGCTGTTACTGAAGTCAAAGGGATTCTTTCCAGGGACTTTCCTGGGAATTGGAGCAGGCCCCCAAAACGATTCTACATCAACAGGTCTCACTTGAGGAGGTCAGGAGGGGTATTTGTACAAATATTCAGATGTTCTTAACATTCAGGAATAATGCCAATTCAGCACTCATCAGTAGCAAGCTGAGGTAAACCTTGATCGATGCACATCTCTACATTCTCTTGCTTATATTTAAGGGTCAGCACCACTTCAGCTACTTTGATTGCTGAATTAGGGCTATTCACAAGTGCAAAAAAGCCCCTGTCTAGTCTGAAGTTTGAAGAAAGGGTTAAAGGGTAGTGCAGTCTTGTTTTGCTATTCTATTCTGCAGGCTAATCTACATGAAAAGTTGACAGGACAATACTGAGATTTCATTTAAGCAGCCCAAGTGGGGAAATGCTTAGACAGCACTAGAAAAAGAGGACTTCAAAGGGGAGAGTGTAGACATTTGATCATCCTAAAGCTACTTACAGCATTGGATTTGTGTCTGGAAAAAGCAGAGTGGGTGCTGTCAGAGAGCCAAGGAAAGATGCTGAATTGGATATAATTTATACGGAAAGGCTCTCTCAAGGGCTTTGAGGCTTTCCATGCATTTTCGGCAGATCAGGGATCAATGAATGACTAAAGGGTCTGCTGTTCAGTAAAGTTCCCATCTAACTCTGCCTGAATGGTGAGCACTGTGCATTCTGATTTTCTGAAGGGTGGGTCTGGCAGAGAAAGGGGGAAGAGTGAAAAGGAACTGTCAAGTTAACACAACTTTTTGCTGAAAACAGCAAAGTAACCTAGACAGGAAAATAATGTACTTTTATAAAGGGGGAAGGGGTGATTCTCTCAACACTGCTGTTAGATTACATCTGTCGGAGAAATCTCTGTGACCCTTTTTGTAACACCTGAGCATTTATACAGTATTAGTGGACTTAGCTTCAAAACACACCAGTGAGGCAGGGAAGTGCTCTCCTCATTTTACAGGTGGGAAGTGGAGGAGCAGCGTAGATTAAATGATTTGCCCAAGGACAGGAAATCTGTGGCTGATCCCAAATTCAAGACAGATCTTTTAAGGCCTGATTTGATCCCCTGCCTGCTAGATCTGCAGAACACTAAATCCTTCCATGAAGAACCAGCTTCATGTCTGATGGCTGACAGCTTCACAAAGCAGCTCACTTCTACAGGCTTTTTGAGCTGGCTTGTTTTCTTAACCTAGTTTTTACTGACCAGTTTGCAGAAGGATAAAGGGTTAGGGCGAAGTTTTCAAACAATAAGTCACCATAGCTCTGTTGAACCGATTGGAATCATACCAGTTTTCATCAGTGGGTGATCTGGCCCTGCAGAGTGCATTATTAGGTATGAGTAATAATCTGGATGTATGATACATCAGTTTGTCCTTTGGGGAAAGTGTCATCAAGAGCCCAAGCAAATCAAAGCACTGAAAAAATTTTGGACTGAGTTGTGATACCCATACATGTGCCAAGCCACACTTTAACTCTTACTGATTTCAGTGGAAGTAAAATCCTACTTGCTATGAATAAAGATATCACAAGCTAGTCCACTGTAAGCAAACCCAGTAATTATTTTACATGTCTTTTTAGATTGTTTCACATACTATAATCAACAAGCAACAGGAACCCATGTAGCTCTCCCATTTAAATAAGGCTCATTACTACTTTGGGCGTGGATTCTGCTTATGTCACAAGTCCGTACAAATGACTCTTGGTTACGGAAGTAGTCTCATTAACATAAGCGTTGACAAGAACATACTGGGGATCATTGTGTGTGTTCTTGTCCGGGGAAGATCACCCTTAGCTCTGAGATATACCCGAAGGGCTGTTCCTTGTTTACACTTTTAGTACTTTCTGTAGTCTTTCGTGGCAGTAAGTCTCACTCAGAAGTATTTTGTACCTCATTTTTTACATCAATCTGTGACTGAAGTTGCACGTTCTCTTTCAAACAGACCAATGTATTGTTGATGACATCACCTATGATGTGAACCAGACATTCCACAAGCGTCATGAAGAAGGACACATGATGAACTGTACATGCTTTGGCCAGGGTCGTGGGAAATGGAGATGTGATCCCATTGGTAGGTTAATTCACAGATGCTCCCATTTGCCAAGGCCAGCTTGTAGCTGTGCAATGAAAAGGAAATGTGCAATAGGGTGGATGTGTGAAGTCAGCCAGATCTTTGAACAAATTCCATCCTTAACCACACTAGTACAAAACTGGAGCGACTCTGATTTCAGAGGAGTTGCCGTGGATTTACAGCAGAGTGAGTGAGAGCTGAATTTGATCTGTGAAAAGATTAGCTCAGATTATCTGACATGCCATGGAGAAGCAGATATCTGCAACAACTGCGGTTGATAAATTTCACTTACTGATACCTCTCTAGAAGTATTCCTACACTATACTTTCCAGAGGGGTAGCTGTGTTAGTCTGTGTACAGCAGAAACAACAAGAGTCCTGTGGCACCTTAAAGACTAACAGATTTCTTCGGGGATAAGATGCATCTGACCAAGTGGGTTAGAACCCACTAAAGCTTATGCCCGAAGAAATCTGTTAGTCTTTAAGGTGCCACAGGACTCTTGTTCTTTTTGCTATGCTATAATGCATACTAGCTTCAACGGCTGCCAACATTGTGGGGTAACGGAGCATTTTAGCTGCCCATTGGACTGAACTCTTGATAGATAAGGCATTCAGCAGGGATCTCAGCTTTAATGTAGTCAGCTGTTGCTTGGCACAAGCCAGTAATACTAAGTGCTACCTGCTAAATTGCTCTTTTTCCTCCCTTTTGGTGAAATCTGCTAGTTTTCTGACAGAACTGAAAGCATGGAAGACAACACTGGCAAATATTACCTTACATGAGCTAAACTTATTTTATTTGGCTGTTCGTTATACTGGGCAGCCAAATAAAAATGAGCAGACCAGACCCATGCTAAGAGTGCACATGTTGTTAACACTCCAGCGTTCAGCTAAAACCATCAGAGTTCTTCAGTGGAATGAAGAGATTTCTACTCTACTGACCCAAAAAACAAACTCTGATCTGATGATAAGAGTTAGCTTTTTGATCTGTGATTACAAAACCCAAAAGAACTTTAGTATATCTTCTTTGGCAATAGTTTAGAAAGCACTAGTGATTAATTTCTGTTTTATTTATAGTATGTCTGCCCAGATTTACTGTAAGAGATCAGATGATAAAGTTTGTACAAATTGCTCCTTTGAAAGAAGGAAAGCAATCTGTTTAAAATGAGTTGGAAAATATCATTGAAGACTCTGCCTGTTGAACTTTGTCATCAGTTTCTCCAAAGCTAGGCCCTATTCTTTTGAAAGGAGAGTACAGTTAATTCGCATTACAATCTATCAGTAAAACTTCTATTGATTCATTCTGAAATGTGAGTTGTACTCACATATGTCTGGAACCAGGGTGTTGAACCTAATGGTAAACAAGCAAGGAGTCCTGTGGCACTTGTAAAGACTAACAAATTTATCACATGAGCTTTTGTGGGAGAAAATTCCATTTTGTCAGATGCTTTGAAGTGAGATTTTCTCCCACAAAAGCTCATGCAATAAATAAATTTGTTAGTCTTTAAAAGTGCCACAGGACTCCTTGCTTCTTTTGCTGAATTAGACCTGGAAGAATGTTACTTTAGAGGCATGGGCAGGGCAGGGCCTGGCTCAGGCCACCACATGGGGCAGAAAGGGAGCATCATCCAGCCCCACTTCCAGCTGCAGTCCTGGCTGCACTCCAGATCCCAGACTGGGTATCTGGTTCCTGGGGAGGCCACGGGCCAAAAGAGTTTGGAGACCACTGCTTTCGAATTTACACTGGTTTTTTGCCATTAACTAAATATGAACAAGATTGATCTTTAAATTAAAACAACCAGGCCCAGTGGCTGAAGCAGGATCAGGCTCCCCGATAATATCTGCTGACCAAATTACCCAAGTATGAGAAACTGCCATTGGGTTTGTCTACACTGTGTGTTTAAGTTGACTTAAGGGTTCTTAAATCAACTTAAACAAAGCCCTTTAGTATCAGGTAAAGTCAACTTTATAACTTCCACATATAAAGTCAGCTTTACAGTTCAGTCAACCTTGTTAAGTTGCCTTAAGGCAATGTGGAGGGGGAGTTGCCTTAAGTCAACTTAATTGGCCTCCAACTACAGAAAACATAGGGATGGGGGCTGGCTAGAAGGTACAACACAGCTGGGAGCATTCCCAGCTGTGTGGACTACAGACAAACTCCCCATTTTCCCCACTGATCTGGCATCTCCCCCATTCCGAGCCCAACCGGGCATCTCAGCCCGACCCCGGCATTTCCCCTGTTCTCAGCCCGACCCCAGCATCTCCCTGCATTGCAGCCAGACCTCAGCATCTCAGCATCTCCTCACACTGCTGCCCGACCCCAGCATCTCCCCTTATCACAGCCTAATCTCAGCCCAACCTGGCACCTTGCCGCATTGCAGCCTGACCCCAGCATCTCCCCTGTTCTTAGCCTGACCCTGTCTTGCTGCTTCTCTGGCCAAACCAGTGTGTCTCCCCTCTTGCCCTTCTCAGCCCAGTCCTTAGTGTCTCCCCCTTCTCTGCCCAAACCTGTGTGTCTCCCCCTTGCCCTTTTCAGCCTGACCCTCCTTGTCTCTGCCCCTCTCTGACCAACCCTGTGTGTCTCCTCTTCTCAAAGGACCCCCCGATAGTGTTCCATGTTAGTCTAGTAAAGCAAAAAAAATAAAAAACAAGGAGTCTTGTGGCATTTAAAGACTAACAGATTAATTTATCACATGAGCTTTTGTGGGAGACTATCCCACTTCGTCAGATGCTTTGAAGAGGGAGAATTTACAGAATTGGATGAAAACAAATGCTGGGTAGTGCAAGACATGGGATAAGGTCATTACTGCAACAGCCAATCAGAGCATTTGTAAGGATTCAAACTTCAGGATAGTGCTGTAACCTGATAGTGTTATAAAACAACCAGGGAGTCCAGAGGCACTGTTTAAGACTAAGAAATTTATTGGATGAGCTTTCATAGGAGAAAAATTCCACCTCAGACAGTTTGAAGATGGGGGAGTTTACAGAATGATAGGAAATAAATGCAGGGGAGTGTAAGACATAGGATCAGGTCACAGGCTAACAGCAAATCAAAGCAGTTGTTAAGATTCAAACACTGGGAAACAGCACATGGAAAGAAAGAAAGAAAACTTATTTCTTTTAGATTAGATTGTGTGAAAGCAGGATTAAATCCTGACTACGGATTTTGTTTTTTCCCCATTACAACAGGCTATTTGACTTCTCTTTCCTCTATGTGCTATTTCCTGGTGTTTGAGTTTAAAGGACTGCTGTGCCCTGCCCCTGCACCTGTTCCAGAGCCAGAGGAGTCAGGGCAACACAGGGAGGGTGTGGAGTGCTGTGCTGGCACATCGCTGGGCTACGTCAGGCTCCCTGGGCTCCCTGTTGCCACACACAGCATGGAGGGTGGTGTGGTCACTCACTTCCAGTAGTAAAGGACTGGCTGGAAGAGAGGGGCATCTCTGCTGTGGTGCACTGTGGGCCAGGTACCCGCAATGCACCACTCCTAGGGTGACCTAGAAGCTGCCAGTGTGGACGTGCGCAGCCTCCTGGCATTTTGAGTGTGGACGTGCTAAACCGGCTTAATTAAGTCTAATTTAAGTAGACTTTATTAAGCTTAACTGAGGCCTGTAGTGTAGCCATAGCCATTGACCCTAGTGGGAGGAAGGACTGCCGAATGACAGCCTGTCCTTACTGTTGTCATTGTCGGAAACATACTTAACGCCCAAATACCTGACTTGCCTTTGTAGCAGAAAATCTAGGGTCTAGATGCATTTCCATGGAGCCTAGTTTTGAGGTTAGATGTCTGTTGCCCCTATGAGTTATGCTTTCCGTAACAGTGTTTGCTGTTTGGTGTTTTGTTTTTTTCCTTTTCATCCCTCTCCTGTATGTTAACCCCAGGTCGTTTTTTTTTTTTTTTTGGGGGGGGGCATCAAAGTCCATATTTTACCCTTATCTGTACCCATTTCATGCCTTTAGACCAGTGCCAGGATTCAGAAACCCGGACCTTTTATCAAATTGGTGATTCGTGGGAGAAGTACGTTCATGGTGTTAGATACCAGTGCTATTGCTATGGCCGGGGTATTGGAGAGTGGCACTGTCAGCCTGTGCAGTCCTATCCAGGTAAGAATCACAAAGATTAAACACATTCTCCTGACTAACTCTGTGGTAGTGTTTTAGGACAGGCTTGACTGCCTAAGCTGTGCATAGGGTGAACAGCCAGCCTTTCCTGATTTTAACTCTCTGCATGTCCTCTTGTGTCCTGGTCAGCATCAAATGAGGTTAGGTGTTTTCCCGATCAATAACAAGCAAGTAAAGGTTTGAATTCTCTGGATTCCTTTGCCTGTGGGTGGTTTGCAACTGTTCAGCTCCTAGAGGTGTGGGAAATTCTTTAAGGGCAAATGACCCTGTTCGTTTCCTTTTACAGCAGAACTATTTCCACCTAAAGGCAGACACAAGAAAGTGGAGATCTTACCAGTAGAGAGCCAGATTGATAGCTTGAAAACCTGGAGTCATTCTGTTGTCTTCAGAGGTGTTGCTCTGGTTTCACACTAGAATCTGGCTCACTGGCTTTTCTTTTCATTTTGGTGTTTCACTGAAATGAAAGATCTGCAGTCTACCTACTATCTACATATGGCTTGAAGCCATTGTGCCATTCTGTGTGGCTATGTCTACACTTAGAAGGTTAGTTCAAATTAACTTAATTCAAACAAATTAATTCAAAATAATGATTAGTTTGAATTAACTTAATTGTTAATTCAAATTAACATGGCCATACTAGGAACTCTCATTCAAACTAGCATGTCCTTGCATATGACTTGTTAGTTTGAATTAGCTAAGCGGTGCTATTGCACAGGGAAAATGAAGCTATGGCTAATTCGAACTATTTGAATTAATGAGTTTGAATTAACCGTCATTTCGAAGTTAAACAAGGTTTTATAACTTCCCAGTTAGCTTTCATCAATTCGAACTAAGGCATTCCTTAGTTTGAATTAATGAAAGCCAGTCTGGCCATGCATTTATTTAATTTGAATTGATCCTCATTAATTCAAATTAAATTGTAAGTGTAGACATACTCTGTATGTACAGATCTTTCTTACCCAACATACCTGCTGAAGCAAAATGTACCATGGAAGGAAACGCCTTTTATGGTCAGTGCCCTGGGGAAAAAAAAAAAAACAAAAAACCTTTTGAACTCCCCTTTGCCCAGTAAATTCCAGGAAAGAGTCAGACATGGTCAACGTCTCTGTTTGCTGTTTTGTTCTGTTGTGGTTCCATGAACATAATATGATAAGAGAAGCAGTTGCACCAACCTTTCTGCTTGAAGGTGGCTTCTCCCACTGTGCTTTAGTTTTAAATTTAAATATTATGGTTGAACACTCTTGAGTAAAGGATTTATAGAAAAACAATTCCACTCAATTTATTGTTTGGTTCACTGGTCCAAATCCTGTTTTTGCCTTGGTGTGAATATGGAGTAGTTCCATTAAAGTTGGAGTAATTTTAGTGGATAGCTTACTGCACATCAGCAAGATGGCTACTATCAGCCCCATTTTGATTATTGGCAGGAAAACTGCTAATAGAGTGAAACTCAGAAAAGATAAGTACTCAATCTTTGGACAGCTTTGGTGTTTTACAGACCTGTGTTTCATCTTATCACACACATTTTTCAGAGACAAAGCAGCATGTTTTAAAAACAAAAGTATGTTGCAGTGAAGATGTTACTGTGTCTGAGGCTCTTTTAGTTTATATAAATGGAATCTAGGTGAAAACACCGTTAAAGCAAAATAACAGGATTTTGGTGTATATACATATTTGTGCTAAGTGGTGTAAAATGATCTGAGTAGCTGGCAAGTTAGTACTCATAGGTAAAACTGTTTGGGAATTTTTTGATCACCTGTTTTTCCACCAGAAAGTGCCAATTCACCCAAAATGAAGCGTTTTGAGAGAAAGTTTTGACAGATTTTTCACTTCAAAAAAATTTGAGTTGGAGGGCGAATGAACCACTTAAAATTGAAGCATTGCATTTTGACATTTTCAGAATGTCCAGAGCTGGGCTCCTGCTTTGAACCATAT
>ML681988.1:15943759-15984801 GCA_007922195.1 Podocnemis expansa | reverse complement strand
AGCATGTTCACACTGTGAACATGCTATTTCGTTTCCCGCTTTTTTTCTTATTTCGAATTAACATTTTGTTAATTCGAAATAAGATATTTCGAAATAAGGTGTTGTTTCGAAACATTTCGAAATAACCCTGTGCGTGTGAACACAGCCAAAGTGAGCCAAACACCATGTTTTGACTGACATACGGTGAAATACTCTTTGGCTGGAAAGTGTTTTGGAGACTCTTGAATTTTCATCCCAACTGTAGAATTGTCCTTTGGTGGAGGTAGGGCAGTAATCACCTACCCTCTGATAGCTTATTCCTCCCTCCTTTTGTGGCAAATTAGTTGCTCTGTACTGCCTGCTTATTTTCCACCCAGTTGTACAGCAACTTTGGCTACACCCCTTCAGCCTCTGGTCACGAGGGTAGTCCATGCAGGGGCATAAGTGTGCTCTTTAGTTCCACTAGCATCTTGCATGGCCTCCATTACACTAGTACCTGAGCACTTATAATTTTTAATGATTTACGCTCATGAGGCCCTGCAAGGTAGAAAAGGACAGGAGGCGCAAAGAAACGGAACATGTCTACACTGCAAGAGGAAAGAAGTATGTGATCAACCCACAGCAGTGATTCTGAGAGCTCAGATCAATGAATTTGCGCTTGTGGGGCTTGCACCGTGGGGCTAAAAATAGTCTCAGTGTTTCCCCTCAGGCTCTGAGACTTATCCCCATGCTGGGTTTCAGAGCCATCCCAAAGTCAAATGTCAGTACTGCTACTTTCAGCCCCATACCAGGAGCTTCATGCACCTGAGTCAGTTGACCAAGGCCTGATGCTCAGGGTTGCAGAATGGCAAAGCAGGAAACTGAAACCATGTGTCCCAAGCTAGGGCCCTAATGTGTATGGTGCTGGCCAGGTCTCTTCTGAGGAGGAACAAGGCACATGAACAAGACAAAAAGGAGCAGTGATTTATGGGCTTGAGCTAATACCCACTTGGATTGGGAGTGCCTTCTTTGGGCCAGACCCACAAAGGAATATTCAGGCTCCTAATGCCTATCATTTTCAGTGGAAGACAGGAACTTGTGTGGATCTGGGCCTCTGTGCTTGAGGCTTTAACCATCCTCCCTTATCCGGACACAAAGACAGGCTCCCACTGGAACGCTGCATGAAGGAGGAAACAGAGATGGGAGGGTAGAACGAAGAACGGCCAGTGTAGGGAAGAACAGCACGCAGACCTCGGGATTTCTTTGCTGAGTTTTTCTAATGGTGCTTATTGAGCCACGTTGACTCCTCACATGTCTAAAACAAACATCTCACTGAGTTATGCGAAATATGACTGGAAATTAGACTGGAAACTAGGGCTACAGACTTTCTTTAGACATGAGCGTGACGGGAAATGTGTACATAGATCAGCTATAAAGTTCCTGAATGTAAATTTGGGGTTAGACACGCTTTGAAATATTCTCCAATTTGTTTGGCTGGAAGTCTTTTAAAGTACATGCAGGTATGTATGTTACCCAGTTGTCCAAACAAACTATGAAAGGAAACCCTAAAAACAGGGGGGAGGGATTTTTTTTTTAAATACCTACAATAACAAATCATGCTGTTGACCCAGACTGTTCTACACTGGAGTTCTCTGGGAACTTGCACCTAGTAGTGTAATACCATACGAGTGTTCAGTGGTCAGGCCTTTTCAGCATTTAGTTGAATACTTTTCACAGTGTATTTCTGGAGAAGGGATGAGAGGAGCAGGATTGAGGAGCATGAATATTTGTCACAAAACAACAGTACCTTCATGGCAGTGGGTCTCACGCTCTGGAAAGCTGGTGGGTCACAGGGACCCCCTTCCTCCTTGTTTCTGCCCATTGGGGCTGCCACTGGCATCACTCCTGGCATAAGGGGGGTTGGGACCCAGGCCCATCCTCTCCTCCGGGTCCCAGCCCAGGGACCCTAAGAGATGCAACTAGGCACTGCTGACCAAGTCCCAGTCCTGGACTGTTTCCCCCCTCTTTTATACCTTTTAGGGTTTTCACCTAGTCTCCCCTTCTGCTGGGTTTCTTTTCCAGCTCTCTCTGTCTTTTCCTCTGTTTGTCTATCTCCTGTCTTTTCTCCAATGTCTTCTTGAAGCTCTGTAGCACAGCATAGCACTAACCACCTGCTCCTTCTCCAGCTTTGGCAACTTCTGTTTGGGGTGGGGCAGCTTTTTATTAGGCACCTGGCTAGGCCTTCATTGATCTCGGGTGCCTCTGATTGCCCTGCAGTGACTTCAGCTAGCCCCTAGGGAAACCAGCTCTTGACATGGAGGGGTTGGCCAAACTTATGGACCTCAAGAGCCACACAAGTTGATTATTAAACCTTCGAGAGCTGCACTGAGGCATATAGCCATATGCTTTTACCTACTCCAACATTACTAAGTTTAAAATTCATTGCACACTTTAATTTTATCATAAAAAGAGGGCAAATATTGATCCTCTTAATGTCAGGTTCTAATGATTGCTCAAGGTTACCATGAAAACTAGGCCTACTAGACAGTAGAAACTTAGCTTGTCGCTGCCGTCCTGCCCGTGGCACCACGTCTCCCTGCCCTCTCTGACCATGCCATGCTTCTCTGCACCATCCCTGAGGCCCTGACCATGCCGCACTTCCCTGCACCATCCCTGACTGTGCCACACTTCTTCCTGCCGTGCTTTTCTGCGAGCCGCACTTTTTCTTTGAAAAGCCGCATGTGGCTCACGAGCCACAGTTTGGCCACGCCTGTTCTACAGCTTATATACCTCCCTTCGCTCACTCTGAGTGCCTGCGGCCCTTAATATCTCACACACTGTAAAAATGGAGCAGTGAATTACGAGCTTGATCCAGTGCCTAGTGAGACTGTCAGTACCTTTTCGTTGATAGTCAATGGGCAATGGATCAAGCCATTAACATCTTTGGTCCCAGTTCAGCAAAGTACTTAAGCACATACATGTACTTAGATATTTTGCTGAATAGGAATGCACTTAAAATACATGTTCAAGTATTTTTCTGATGTTGAGCCTTCACATCTTTTTCACGAGGAGGCTGGTGAAGCACTGGAATGGCAGGTGGTGGAATCTCCATCTTTACAAAGTGTTAGATGGAAGTTTGAAAAAGCCCCAGCTGGGATGGAGTTGGTCCTGCTTTGAGCAGATTGACTTTATTTGGGTTTGATCCTGCTTTGAGCAAGTGGCTAAACTAGATGACCTCCTTCAACACTAATGTTCTGTGGTGTTATGACTTTACAAGACTGCTCGGTTGCAGACGTACAACTAAACTGGCTCTCTGTTGGTTTGTGGGTGGTTGTGTGCAAGTCATGCATTTTCTCCACTTAGCTGCTTAAAAGCTTCTTTTCAAACCCAGCTTTTATAAAGAGTTCTTTCCGAGACATTGTAAAATATACACTTTTTTAACTGATGATGTTTCAGCATTAACTGAAAAGCTGCCTCCTCTAATAAGGTGGAGAAATGTATCATTTTGAGTGAATGGAATGGGAAATTGTTAGAGATATGTTGGAAGCACAAGGCTTGAATCCTTAGCCAAATGATAGTGTGTTGACGTGGGGCCAGATTCTGTCATGCTGAGTAGTACCTAACTGAATGAATGGCCCTACTGAGGTGCTGTTACCTTAGTCAGAAGTTCACAACTTAGTGGTTCTCTTGTACGGAAACCTTTTTCTGCCACCAGTTCTGCATTTGTTCCAGTACATGCAGGGGACTTCTGAAGCTTTTATTGGTGGTGGGGTTGTTATGTTGAGTATGTACCTTTTCTCCAGCTGGTCAGCACAGCTGTCAGTTGATGCCACCTTAGGACAGACCTTACTCAGCTGTGGAGATCAGCTTTCCTTCTTGAAAAACATTCAGCGGACCCTGTCATGCAGGCTACTGAACATAACCCAGCTCCCATTGGCTAAGGCATTGAGCATCCTCAGCATCCTGCCAGTGATCCTTAGCACGCCCAAGAAGAGGCTTTAAGTTGGTAGAATTCTTTGCTTTTAAAAACTAGCTCAAATTGCAGAAAATAGTAATTTATAAAACTTTATTTATGATAAGCACATGCTGAAAAATGTCCTCATATTTACTGTACTCTGTCAAACTGCCAGGGTCTGTTTTTAAAAGGCTTTTTCTGTCCCACTTTATGACCTAAATCTTCCTTCATCACTTTACCCAGACCACAAGTGCTAACTCCTGAGACAGGTGTACGGAAGCATTCCCTATAATGAGTGTTGGGGTATGGGGGTTAGAGAGAGAGACAACCTATTTATTTCATCCTTCATAATAATATTATAAAAGCAAATTAATTTGAATTAATAAATCTTAGTGTCCCTGAATAGCAAACCAAAGGGGGAAACTCCCTAATTAAGTTAAAATGGGAAACTTTCATTTCAGGTGTCACTGGTCCTGTCCAGGTGATTATCACGGAAACTGGAAGTCATCCCAACTCACATCCTATCCAGTGGAATGCCCCTGAGCCCTCTCACATTTCCAAATACATTCTCCGATGGAGACTGGTGAGTGCTTCTTTGAGGCATCCTTGGACCATGTCTATTGCTCCCTCCAGGCAAGACACTCAAAAATCAAACCTTTCTTTGTTTGGGGCTTTTAATTATTTTTTTTGACAGAAGGTTGAAAAATGTTGATGAAAACAGAAATTTCTTATGAAAATTCCCATAATATTAATAAAAGCCACTTTTTCTGGAAAAACAAAATGACAAAAGTTTTCATCTACCTCTGACTGATTCTGTGAGTATGCCCTACTGTAGAGAAAGCTTAGATTGGTGATTAAAGGTGACTGACATTATCTAAGCATGAATAGTCATCATGGACATCCGTGAGTGAGTGTAACTGATCCATGTGCTTATGAATTTATGATTTCATTGGGTGTTAGGCATGTAAATACATTTTGAAGATCTGGACCTACATAATATGCTAGGAAAGTATGCAGGTTGAAACTGTATGTCTGCTCTACAACAGATGAATAATACAAAGCCTTGGAAAAGTTTCCTTATTTGGAGGGAACATTGATTTTGTACCACGTACTGGAATAACTATTGTATCACCTTAATGAGGAGGTAAAAATGAACAGGATATGAAGATGTAAACAGCTGACGAATGATTAAATAAACAAAAGTAATCTCTTCTGTAAAGTCTGAGCCAAAACTGCTTAACTGCAGCTTGCTGGCTTGTTCCTATTTAAGAAAGATTCATTTTAACCATTGCAAATGAATCATCTTACAGTGCCCCAAAATACACTCTTTACAGTTGTCTACTCTTCAGCTAAGCATGTTGGTGCTGGGCATTATGAGACTAACCAGGGCCTGGTCCGTAGCCCCTTGAAATCAGTGAGAGGCTTTCCACTGATTTTGATGGACTTTGAATCAGGTCCTTAAATGAATGGGCTTTAATTAACAAGGTGCTGACCTTAAAAAGGTAAGCATTTATTTTAACACTTCCCACAGAAATCAAATATGGGCTAGTGCGGAAAAATCTTTCTGAGTAGTGCTCTCAGTGTGTTACTGAATGGTCCCCAAATATTGCACCTGCCATAGAATAACAGTCTGACTTTTCTTGTTTAGCAAAGGCTTGCAGTGTATAAATTACTGCTAGAACTTTTCAAAGGAGAGCCATTAAAATTGCAGGGCACACTCCTAATTTTTAATAGGCTTATTCTCCAGTATTTCATTACAAATTAACCACCCTTTGGATGCCTTCCTGATGTTAGTTCTGCCACCGATATAGGTGTCCCAGATGCTACAATGATTGGCAACCATGTAAAAGCATAGTTAGATAGGTATTTCTGCTTTGGGGCTTCAGAGGGTCTCTTTCATCATATTGGATGTCTGTATTTTTTTAGAAAAAAGCTAGAGCACCTTGGAAAGAAGCCACTATCCCAGGTCACTTGAATTCCTATACGATATCAGGCCTGAAGCCTGGCATGGTATACGAAGGCCAGCTCATCAGTGTACAGCACTATGGACAAAAAGAAGTCACACGCTTTGACTTTACCACCACTAGTACTACAACCGTGTCTAGTAAGTTACACTATGCAACAGCATTTCCATTCAATCGCTTTCCTGTATTTTACTTCACTGTAGGATAGTTTCCTAAGTTATTTATTTCCTGTTAAAAATTCAGCTGCACACTCTGTGAATATGTTGATAAACTATTTTTTTTTTCTTATTTGCCACACTAAAAACCTACCTTTTTGGAAAGGTAGTAGACACACCTAGTCTATCTGGCATAACTCCACCATCTTGGTTAACACAATCTGAGTGTCTGTCCTTTAATTTCTATAGAGTTAGTATTTGTTAATTCAAATAAAATGTTCTGACCTCTCCCCATCTGTTTTTTTGTTTTTTTTGCAGACGGGCCCCTTACAGGAGAGACAGCTCCCCTTTCTCCTGTGGTGGCTACGTCTGAATCAGTCACAGAAATTACAGCCAGTAGTTTTGTGGTCTCCTGGGTTTCTGCTTCTGACACGGTTTCAGGATTCCGTGTTGAGTATGAACTTAGCGAGGAGGGGGATGAACCGCAGTATCTTGGTAAGGCGGATGTTTGAACCTGTTCAGTCCAGGTGTTCAGCTGGGGTAGATCCATGTAGCTCCAAGCTGAGGACTTGGTTCTCCCACTTTTATATATGGGTGAATTCTTAGACTCATCCTTTTATCAAGTATGACTATCTCCTGTTTAATAGGGTTTTTGTTTTCAATGAAACTTTCATATTCTCTACTGCCAGCTTGTCAGACTGAGAAGGATGGTCTGGTGATTAAAGCACTGGGCTGGGGCTGAGGAGATGTGGGTTTAATCCCTGCCTCTGCCATAGACTCTCTGTGTGTGACCATGGGCCATCAATGTTCATCTTTCTCTGTTCCTCAGTTATCTATCTGTAAGATGAGCATGATATTTCACAGAGGCATTATGGGGACAGTGCTTCAGCACTACAGGGGCTTGGGCTGTGTCAATGAATCTAAGGGAGATGTCAGCCTTTGATTTGTTTTCATTCAACTGCTGCCCATCACTGAATGTTTAATAGGAATTATGCAGGAACCATGCAGATAGTTCTTCAAAACCTTCCAGACCTAGCTGGAAACTCAGGACGTTAGCTGGTGTGAAATCCATGGTGGATCATACCATTAGCTGAAGTCAGGTGGGGTACAGATGTCTGCTAGGCAACCTACCTGCCCATTACTGCCAGTGCACCTCAAGCCTGACCTGTGCTCATGTGATTATTCCATGTCCCAGCTCTCTTCTAAGTAGCCTGCCAGTTGTGGACAACTATCGCAGGTCCTGTGGAGCTTTGTGAGCAGGCTCAGACCAACCAAATTTTATCACAAGAAAATTGTGACTCAGCAGAACCAATCCAGACTTTTTGGTTGGTTTAGCTGGTGAGGAAAAAAGCACCATTGTTAAGTCTTTTCTATTTTCTTTCTTTCTTTGCAAAGATCTCCCGAGCACAGCCACCTCTGTTAATATCCCAGGCCTGCTACCTGGACGTAAATACATTGTCAATGTCTATCAGATTTCGGAAGAAGGAGAACAGAATCTGATCCTGTCTACTTCTCAAACGACAGGTATACAGTGGAAGGCACTGCTTGGCTTTGGATGTTGCTGTTCTGGGAATTGTTCTCTCAGAGATGTTTTGACATGTCTTGGTTTCACTTGCTTTTCTTATTTGTTGTTCTCTTCAACTCTTTTATACAGCACCTGATGCACCTCCCGAACATAGTGTGGATAGAGTTGATGACACCTCCATTGTCGTCAGCTGGACCAGACCGCAAGCTCCCATCACAGGTCTGCCTTATTTACGTGTAACTCTTTTAAACTGTCAGTGGAAAGTTCTCAAAAAATTACATTTAGAAAAGAGGAATCTACAAAGCATATGAGCAATCCAGTTCGCACTGGGACACCAGCTGGAAGGTGTATCACAGCCAAACAGGGAGTGCAAGATTCACCTTGTAGGCTGCACAGCTGAAGCTGTAGAGACCCACTAATGATTGGTTCATGATGGGTTTTACAATATGAACCCTATAGTTCTAGGGTGCAAATGAATTCCTGCAAGTTCATTTGCTGATCCAGGTTTGATTAACCCACAACCCCATTATCTTCTGAACTATTGGCCTCTGTCTGCCTCCATGTCATCCCCATAACAAACCTGGGAAACATGTTGTTATCCAGAATCCTAATCTGTACTTTAAAGTATGAGGGGTTCAGATCTAGGGTTATGATTTGGCCAGTGTTAGAGATTCATAGATTTTTAAAGGACTTCTATGACCATTTAATGGGACTTCCAGGAAGGTCTCTGATGGGGTCAGCTCTGAGTTTCACAAAAGATTCAGGAGTATTGTTTGGATCCTTGGGGGAAACCATATTTTTATTATTTTTACAGTTTCTTGTGCTGTTTGTAGTGATTGCATATGGTGATCATCTCTGTTTCATCCCATTAGGCTACAGAATTGTCTATTCCCCATCAGTGGAAGGTAGCAGCACAGAGCTCACCCTGCCTGACACTGCTACCTCGGTGACCCTCAGTGACTTAATGCCTGGTGTCCAGTATAACATCAGTATCTATGCGGTGGAAGAAAATCAGGAGAGTACGCCTGTCTTTATCCAGCAGGAAACCACAGGCGACACACCCAAAGGTAACAGCCAACACACTCTGTGTGGTATAGTTCATTGTAAAGGAATTTATAATACACAGTAGGGCCAAATGAGAAAAAAAAAAGTATTCTCTAAAGTCTAGCTTTAGCTAGAAATATATCACCAGCAAATGCTCTGAATGTACATATGATCAACATTAGCTAGAAATATATCACCAGCAAATGCTCTGAATGTACATATGATCAACAGTGGCCTTCAGGGTAAACCTTACCAATTTTTAGCTAATATATAAGCTTTAAATGTTTACATGTGAAAGTCAAATGCTGGTTTCTGTTAATCAAAGATTGCCACCTTCAGGGTCACAAATTGTCAGTAGCAGAGACTTAAAACCTATTTAGGCCATGTCTACACCACAAAATAACATCAGCCTAACTTACATTGCCATACAGCCACCAGAGCTATCAAATCGTTTCTGTGTGCACATGTTTGGCTCCTTGTGGTGTATGACCCCACTGGGAGAGCTTGTGTCAATTGTATTGTCAGTGTGGGGAATTGTGGGACAGCTCCTGAAAGACGCCAGCTGTCACAAACAGTGTAGTGTCTGTAGTGACACTACGTCAACCTAATTACATCAACTGTGACTCTGCCTCTCGAGGAGCTGGTGATGCTAAATTGGTGCAGAGAAGAACTTGAATAGCAAGAAGCCAAATATAAGTGAAGACACTTCCACAGATAAGTTGACACAAGGCAGGTTCTGTAGGGATCTTTTTTTTTTTTTCTGTTTGTACAGCACCTACCACAATGGGAATCATAACCAGCACCCCAACATGCTACTTCAAAACAAATAATAAGTAATACAAATACACAGCAGTAAGATTATAGGCTAGTCAAAAGACTGATCTCTATTGTGAGACCACATCTAATCAACAGACTTTTCTAAGTCATCATAAAGGTTCTCTGCAGAGATCATGTTACCAGTTTTGAAAAGGTATCTTGCTGCCTTGATATATCAGCTGTCTAGGGTTTGGTACCCTGATCCACGTTTAAGCCCCTGAACAATTAACCAGATTCTTCTTTTTTCAGGTACTGAATCCCCAGTGAAGTCACTAGGAGCAGAAATTACTTACCACTTACATGGATTTGGATATTTAACTGTAGGCACCCAAATTATTAATTAAAACAAAAAGAGAGAGAGAGAGCAAAAATTTGCCCTAAATTTAAAAAAAAAAAAAGGGGGGTAATCAGTTAGACTGTGTAGCAGGACAAAAAAGAAAAGTACAGAAAGAATGAGGGTCTGGTGTGAAGACAATGGAATCCAGATGTTCTTGTGACTGGAACAATGCCAGCAATGCACTTGGCCCAATGATTTTATGATTTGTCATCCATATAGTGTGAGAACGACTAAAGTTTGTATTGGTTAACCATAAGTACTTGTACAGATGAGTTAATAAGAAACCTCAGTTGAATCATTCTCATACCCTTGAAGCCAGTGGGGCTTTTACCATTGACTTCAGTGAGGCTGGGATTAGACATATAGTTGTTTAATTATAAACAGGTTAGGTTTAAAATTAATTATAGAGTGTCCAATTATTCTGCTTGGTTTCAAAACCTTTACTTTTTAATTAGAAAAAGAGCTTCTTGTTTGCAGTCATTGGGTGGGTGTTTTGTTCCAGAGTTGTGATTCTGTACAACATTGACATTCTGTTGCTTCGTGGATGCGATTTGTGTGCCAGCAAAATATCATATGTAAATCATATACTAAAATCTTCTAAGCCAGCCAGTGTCATTTCAGATGTGCAGTATATAGAGGTGTTTTCTTGAAATAATTTAAGGTTTATTTGACATTTTGTGTTTTTTGTAAAAAGGCTCAGTCAAACTTCTAAGCTTTTGGTTATTCAATCAAAACTTACTGCTTTCTTGTTCTGCACCTTATTCCTGGAGCCACCTTTGCAATTCTGTAGGGAATCCCTCTGACTTGTTGAATGTCTCTCTTCTGTTAGATGCTGTTCCTTCACCCACAGACCTACAGTTTATGGAAGTCACTGATGTCAAAGTCACCATCTTCTGGAACCCTCCAACAAGCACAGTGTCTGGCTATCGGGTGGAAGTGATCCCAGTTGGCCGCCCTGGTGTACATGGACAGAAACTGCCTACTACCAGGAACTACTTCGCTGAGGTTACTGATCTTTTACCTGGAACCACCTATGTCTTCAAGGTCTTTGCATTGCACCAGGGCAGGGAGAGCAAGCCACTGACTGCAGAGCAAACAACTAGTGAGTATCTTTCTCTGTGCTTTGTTATGGACTTGGAACTGAACATTTTTCTTTCTTAGGATAACATGTAAGCACAACACTGGAGCAGTTTGATCTATTGGTGAGGCACTTAGTAAGCAAAATGATAGGCTGAGAATTCAGCTGGTCAAGGAATGATCACCTTAGCAGATATTCTCTTCCAAGGTTTGCTAATAGGGACTTAACTCTCATGGCATTTAGAAACAATTTAATGTGGCTGAAGTTGTGAGGCTGTGACTCCTCAAAAGCAAGTATGGATAAATTTTACTAGGATTTGGTAGCCTAACTTGCTTAGACTGCCCTTTTGAAAATCCCAGTCTGTATGTTAATTGCTGACTTCCACTGACTGCCTGTGTGTGTGCCTCTAAACACTGGAATGGGCCCATAGGTAAAGTAACAATGCATCCCAATTTTACCACATTAATCCTGGTTCATCATGTGAGGTCCCGGTGCTGTTTCAGAAACGTCTCATCAATCAAAATGTTGGGGATGCAAAATATTTGTTCAAACCTATGCCTATCTTGCTAGAAGGTGTTTTTTACAGCCCCATTTGACTGTCTTCACATAGAGCTTTATTCAAAGCCCATGGAAGTATGTGGAAGTTTCTGCAATGATTTGAGTGGATTTTGGCTCAGGTTCTTAGCAACTGGATTGAACTGATCATTGTTCAAGGTCAAAGCCTCTCATACCTTTTGTCAAGGACAACAATACAGCATCAACCCAACACATGAATGTCCCAGTAAGTTCAGAGCAGAACCCCTCTTCTGGCTCCTTAGGGTGACTCTCGCTGCCCACAACCATAGAGAGGAGGGAAGTAAGATACAGCGGAATGCAAAGGAAAGAGGCAAAGCTCAGCATCTCTTTGATTTCCCCATATGTAAAATGGATATCATGGCACTCACCTCCTTTGTAAAGCACTTTGAGATCTACGGCTGACAAGCTCTGTGTAACAACAGAAGAGTTTGACTGCTGTTAGAGACAGTCCTTGAAGGGATTTCCTGACTCTAGTGAAGCAGATCAAAGATAGCCACAGTGTGTGACTTGTGAGTATTTCACAACTCTAAAAGAGTGGTGACAAAAACGTCCCAATTTTTGGTTCTTGAACTACACTCAGTACCAGGTTTTCAAAACTGTTCAACTCTCATTGTTTGTCTGTTTTGAACGTTTGTTCCCACTGTTGACAAGTCTGGTGCAAAAGACATTTTGATCTTTTATTGCCTCAGAATCGATCAATTCAGCTGCCTGGATATTTTCAAAGCATCTACACAACATAGGAGCACAAATCCCATTGAAAGCATTTTTTTGAAAATCCCACCCTGAGCCCCCTTCACTGTTTACCATAATAATAATAAAAAGCCCCAAAACTCCAACAACCAACCTGAAGTGGTCAAATTTGTCACAAGAACGCCACTCCCACTGAGATCTAAAACTTCAGTTCTCTGGGAATGGTTGAGTGCAGAGCACTTGTGAAAAATCTGCCCACTTCATTTAGGAGCCTAAATGGAGCTGAGTTCTTTTGTATAACTTGCCCAAATGCTTGTTTGGAATATAAAGCTGAGCGTAGTCATTTGAATGGGCCTGCACAGACCAAGTAACTGATATCTGTTTAGAATTGTTTTCCGTAGGCTGTGATCATCCACTTAACTGCTTTGTCAACACCACATTGCTGAAAGTATACAGATAAAGTATGTCCTGTGATTGAAAATCCTGGGGAAAAGAAATCAGTCAGGGTTCCCAAGGAAAAACCCTCTAGCAAAAGTCTTCCCACAGTGCAAACTTGCTTCTTCCTTTGTCTTCCTGTTGAACAGTGACCTACAAATAAACTAGAGTTTTGTGTATTTTTTTATCTGTTTTGGATGGGTGGTAGAAGTGATAAATGCCTAATTAGCTGACCGGGTCAAATTCTGTATCAGTGTAACAAAGAACCAGATGCAGGGGTGCATGTGATAGAGAGATACAACGCTTATCATTCTGTATGAGGAATAAACCCAAGTAGCAGGAAAGCTAGATGTCTTAAAGTTTGAACCACTGGTTCTCAATGTGGGGCTCAGTAACAGGCAGGAGGAAGGTCACAACAACCCTCTTTTCTTTATGACCATCCTCCATCTGTCTATAGGTTGGAGAGGGGAGGGTCTCTTAACCAACAATAAAATAAAATAAAAATAAAAAGGAGGAAGAAATGAAAACACTGAGAATCCCAAAACGGACTTTTTCGAAGAAATGGATTCCAGTCACAATTTCTTTTCACAAATTTCCATTTAGTTAAAAAAACAAACAAACAAACAAATTTCCATTTAAAAAAGGTTAGCTGCAAAGTTGATTGATGCTAGTTGTGGCATAGGTTTGTGGCATGGCAATCGAAAATGACTGCACTAAACAACCTGGGGCCAGACTTTTAAAGGTATTTAGGTGCCTAATTCCCATTGGGTTTTCTTTTTCCCAGGATCTTTTCTGGTCCTCGATTCCTTAAAGTGTGCATTTTTATCAGGGGATAACATCATCTCTGCTGCATTCCTTTCGGTCTGGATCCACGTAGCTTGCTATGTTAGGGTCTTAAAGGGGGAAAAGAATACCAGCGTGGAGCCTGGTGGCTTTTCTAGGTGAGGTCGTGTGAAACCGTCCAAAAACCTTGTACAATTGATGCAGGAGAGACAAGCAGGTGTTGGGTTATTTTGCAGCAAGATTCTCAACTTGACTATATTAAGCTGATGTGTTTCTCCTCAGACTTGTGGTTGTTGTGGGTTCTGGTTTGGGTGTTATTTTTTTAATTAAAATTGGTACATATGCTTTGGTATTTAAAAAAATAAATGGCAGCCAAAATTTTCAAAAGGAAACCTAGTTAGGCTGCTACATCTATGAAAGAACTAACACTACATATGTTGCTTTTCTTTCCAGAACTCGATGCCCCTACCAACCTAAGGTTTGACAACATTACTGAATCTACAGTGCTAGTGGCCTGGACTCCACCACGTGCACCAATCACAGGATACCAGCTGACTGCAGGTCCCACAAGAGGAGGTCAACAAAAGCAGTACAATGTGGGGCCATCTGCCACTAGATACACAGTGAGAAACCTGCAGCCTGGGTCTGAATACACCGTCTACCTTGTGGCAGTGAAAGGCAACCAGCAAAGCAGGGGAGAAACTGCAATCTTCACTACTTGTAAGCATGATGGGTGCTTATTCATTTGCAAGTAATGCTGTTCTCTTCAAAAGCTCAGGCTTGTTCTTGAAACCAGCCATTCTAATTGGTCTTTTAAAATAAGTCCTTTAAAATTATAACTGAGTGGAGCTTCTCAAGATACCCCCTACCCCCCAGCAAAATTTAGTCAAAAATAGAAAAAGTTTCATTTCTCTTTGAAATTTTAGATAAAGATTCTGAAAATTTCCCTTGTCAGCAACTCAGACACCAGTACATATCAGGCAAGCATATATTTGCAGTTTCATCAAACATATTTTTGCTGTTAGCTGGGTTTTCAAAGTTTTCAGTTAAAATTCAGGGGAGAAAAACAATGAAAGCTGACATTTCCCATGAACATTTTCATTTTGGAAAACCATTTCCCTCAGTAAATAAGTTGTATGTTTTGAGCTCTTCAGCTATACCAGTAATCAGCTAGTGATTAAGAGAATGAGCAGCAGCTAATTGTTTACTTATTTGCATAAAATCAAGGGCAGTGACTTTCTCAAATTTCGGTGTCTTAATAGAAGCGGATCAGATGGTTTTATATAGTAATTGTGACATATTGTTGAGTATCTCATTTATCCATGGCAAACCTCAGTCCCTTATATTTATGCTGGTCGACGTGTACTAATTTAAATGTTGGATTCTCCCCAAAAAGCATGGCATTAAGATGAGTTCAATGAGAACCACTATATACACATAGAAAAAATAGGTAGATTTGCTATTTATATAATGCGGAAGCTGTGATATAAACCAATAAAAATAAAGAATCCCTCATCAATAAGGCTGCTAACCTCATCTTCTGTTCAAAGAAGTGTGTAGGTGGTTTCAATGCGAAGTTAAAACCCAGTGTCCACATTCATTCCTGGTGTAACAGTGTTGTTAACTTCAATAAGGTTACACCAGAGGTGCACTTGGCCCAAAGAACAGGCCTTAATTTTAGTTCTTTCTGGCAAGGACACTGGATAGCTCAGATGCAGAGAGCTATTACCTTTCACTTCTACCTGATTGGACTGAGTCCAGTCCATTATAGGTTTGGAACACATTGTTTAATGGTGTCATTGATAGTACTTTAAAGAATAAAATGCAAAATCTCAGCCAAGTTTTCTTTCTTTCTAAGTCTGCAAATACATCCCATGATCAACCAAATTATGAACTTGAAAAACAAAGAGCATCAATGGAAACAAATAGTGGCACCACCTCTCCTACCCCTTCCACCCCTCAAAAAGAAAACCCTGTAAACATTGTAATTGGCTTAGAGGGAATGAAACAAAAAAACCCCAAGGGTGTTATGTAGTGTGGCGCTAAGATGGTACAAATGCAAGCCTGAGAGTAGATGATAAATGTCAAGATGTAGGATAGCAGCATAACTCTCTGGTATCACTCAGTTTAAACTGTCTGTGAATTCATTTCACAGTGCAGCCCATGGACTCAGTCCCTCCCTACAACACAGAAGTGACAGAAACATCTATTGTTGTTACCTGGACGCCTGCACCAAGGATTGGCTTCAAGGTATTTTTCTACTGCAGCCTTTGGATCTATTTTTCTTTCTATTGCTTAATTACATTATCTGTGATTCAGCTAGGACCAGTTAAGATTTAATAGCCATCAACCACAGGAAGCTAATAGTTTGGGGAAAGAAGTGTAGTGATAAATATGGAAACACTGAGTATAGTGGGACAGTATTTTGTGTTCTGAAGTGGCTGTTCAGGGTTAAAGTGTCTGTGCAAAAGTGATGATGCTCACACATGCCTGATCTAAGGCTTACTGACATTAATAGGAATCTTTCACCTGACTTCTGTGAGCTTTGGATCAGGCCCATATTTGGGACGTCATGATGACAATCACTTAGCATCATGAGGTTGCATCGCCCTATTCTGCTGCAAGATGCTGTGTTCCCTGAGGCTTATCCATTTACAGGACTATTTGTGCTCTTTGTGTTCCAGTATAGACAGCTTCCCCACAACTATTCAGCTAATTACTGGCATGAAATACACAGCTCTATGCTGTCATAGAATCATAGAAACTGGAAGGGACCAGGAGAGGTCATCAAGTTCAGCCCCTTGCACTCATGGCAGGACCAAGTATCCTCTTAAACCACCCCTGACAGGTGTTTGTCTGACCTGCTCTTAAAAATTTCCAATGATGGAGATTCCATAACTTCCATATGCAACTTATTCCAATGGTTAGTCACCCTGACAGTTAAGAATTTATTCCTAATGTCCAGCCTAAACCTGCCTTGCTGTATTTTAAGCCAATTGCTTCTTGTCCTATCATCCTGGCATCGCTTAGGAGAATGCATCCAGGTTGCTTAAAGGCACTTAGATAATTCATTTATAAGTCTGGAAGGCAACCTCCCCACTTCCTTCTTCTTTACAGTTGGGTGTGCGCCCGAGTCAAGGTGGAGAAGCCCCACGGGAGGTGATTTCTGAATCTGGTAGCATTGTTATCTCTGGCCTGACTCCTGGAGTGGAGTACATCTACAGCATTTCAGTCCTGATGGACGGTCAGGACAGAGACTCACCAATCATCAAAAAAATCACTACACGTACGACACATCCAATGATCACTTGCTGATCTTGAATGCTCTTACTCTGCTTTGCTATGTAGTTGCATGGTTGGGTGGGAGGGTGAGAGTGGAGGACTCAGGCATGCTCTTCACAGCTCTACCACTGCCTTGGGCAAAGCTGTTTTGTCTCGGCTTTTCCCTATATTTATTGAAAATAACAATGATGACCTTCCTTCGTAAAGCACCTTAATATCTATCCGCCTGACGCAGCTCCCACTGAATTCAATTGAGAGCCAAAAGAATTAGTATTGCTAACACCTTGGAATAATTATTTGAGGCTCATTTTCTCTCTTCTCGGTCTCAAAGGAGTCTGTTCTCCCTTTGACATGCAGACAATGTTAATATTCTGCATGTGGCAAGTCTGTGATATAACTCGAAAAGAACCTTTTTTTCATTTGGGAAAGGCTTGGCTTGGTTGTTTTGTTTCTTAAACGGCTCTTGGGATTGTGAGCTGATCATGCATTTGTTTTCTTGCAGCATTGTCCCCACCAACTAACTTGCATCTGGAGCCTAACCCTGACACTGGAATCTTGACCGTCTCATGGGACAGAAGCACGTCTCCTGGTAATTGCATAACGCCATTACCACAGAGTCTGTCAAAAATAAGTCCACTGATTTACTCCAGAATTCTACTAGTGTAACTAAGATCCAAAGGGGCCACCATCTTAGTCTGGTTCAGTAAAACAAACAAACAAGGAGTCCTGTGGCACTTAAAGACTAACAAATATATTTATTGCATGAGCTTTTGTGGGAGAAAATCCCACTTCATCAGAAAGTGGGATTGTCTCCCACGAAAGCTCATGCAACTAGTGTAACTGACAGTCTTGAGCTTGTTATTAGCCAGGCATTGAATAAATGTTTAGCTTCCATGTCATTTTTTTGGTGTATGTTATTTTGGTTACACTCAAGTATAATCTGACAGAAGACAAATATTCTGTATCCCCGTATGAAAGCAGTCAACAGCAGGACCCCCAATGCCTCACCTTCCATGCCAAATGGTGGTATTGCAGAGGATGATAGATACTACTGTTCAAGTCAGTTAGGGTTCAGGGAGAAAGGAGACTGCTTCAGTGTCCTCGGTAGTCAGATTCTCAAATAAAGAAAGCACAAAGGGCAAGAAGGAAACTTTTGGGGAGTTAATTCATTGAGTGTGGCATTTTTCCAGAGCGCCCAACCTTGGCCTACCTCTTTGTCCACTGATATGGATGGGATGATTAACAGTGACTTCAGTGGAAACTGTTTGACCACTGCAGAGTGCTTTAGAAATCCCACCCTGAGCTGAGATGCAGTTCTCTTCTTTTCTTGCCATAAGGATTTTGGTTTGGGGGGATCTCTTGAGAGTGCATTGGTAAAGTGCTGCAGAAAATAGTTGTGTCTCCCATAAATGCCAATTGGAGTGGCACAGCAATGCCCTCATTGGGCACCTCTTCAGAAATTTATCTCAGCGTATCAGTTCAAAATCGACTGTTCCTTTTATGGCACAAACTTTTGCCTGCCCAGCTCTGTATCTTCGAGTGATTGTGATTGAACCTGGTTTAAATAACTCCATCACAGGGTTGTTTGATTCCTGTGATCTTTATCTTTCAGGCATCACTGGTTACAGAGTTACTACCGTCCCTACCAGTGGGCAGCAGGGATACACCTTGGAGGAAGTGGTCAGTGCAGAACAGAACTCCTGCATCTTTGAAAACCTGAGCCCCGGCTTGGAGTACAACGTCAGTGTTTATTCTGTCAAGGGCAACAGGGAAAGTGTCCCTATCTCCAAAACCATCACACAAGGTAACAAAAAGATGAGTCATAACTGTGGCCACTGTAGCAGGCTGATCTTGTGGGTCATCTCCATGTGGCCCTCTAACTGACATTGGTGGTGGAGGATTTGCAGAGGTAGAGTCTAGTAGCAAGATAATCACTTGCCCTACATGCCAGTACAAGCAAGTAAAGGGGCACTGTCTACCTCCTTGCATCAGGATCAGGCTGACTTCATTGGTAACCCACCCGCATGAGAAGAACTCTCTCTGTGGAAACACATTGCCTCATTTGCACTGGTGGACTGGGGCCACACCTTGACCCCACTCTAGCAGATCTGAACTGGTGACGATGGGGAAGCAAGGAAGTAATGTAGTAGTGGTGGGAGCTAGTGTAATGTAGTACGGGTAGGAGCTAGTGATGGATTACTTGGTGCATATTTCTGGTAGGAGCTAGTGACAGATTACTTGGTGGGTATTTCACTCTGCCTCCCTGGAACTCTCAATTACTACGACAGTAGTACGAAAAATATCCAAATCCCTGAACGATTACATTTCATTTAGCTTCATGAGGGTTTTGCTTGGCTTTGTTCCTGTTAAGTCAGGAAAGGATGCCAGCTATTGTGTTTGGCAAATGCTCGCTCTTAAGTCTGCTTTTAAAATTTCCATGCTTCACTGAATTGCTGTGTGCTTCCATGGATATCTGCTGCAGCAGCATTGTATCATTAAGGCAACAATGACTTTAACTTTATGCCACGCTCAAATTGGTCATGGGGGGGAGCATTACAATGGTGTCCTTTGTGTCTTTTGCTGCTTTTTAAAAGTGATACAGTAAATGCAGCCCATGAGGGTAAATAGCTATTTTACAGACATTTTGCTGCACTTATTCTGTAAAATGCTTGGTTTTCATAACTGATCATGAAATTGTTGCTCAGTTATTAAACAAGCTAGTCTTTTGTGTTGTTTCTATCTGATATTCCTTTCTTCCAGCTAATTCCTAATGATGCTGTCATATGCATAATAAGCCATAAGCCTTTTCTAACTGAGGGGAACAGCATCCACAGCTCGCATTGATGTCAGGGTTGTGCCCTAAAATGAAAGGGCCAAACTCTGAGCTGGTTTAAATCAGTGCAGTTCTGTTGACTTCAGTGGGACTGTCTCAGTTTTGTCAGCTGGATAGATGGTCCCTATAAGTTAAAGGCAAAGCAAAATCCCTGATTTCTGTTGGGTCTAACATTTGGGAAAGAACAGCTTTGCTAGTGTAGTATCCTTTGAGATAAATCTCACTGCCTTGTTAGCGATATGAAAAATATAGGATGCATTAAGAAAGTTCTTCAAATGAATCCTAAATTCAACAGCTAAGTTTTAAGATAGTTAAGTTTGGTGAAAAGCCCAAGACAGTTTCTCTCAGCCACATAGTGTTCCCATCATCACTATAGCATGATGATGCTCTGAATTTCATATTGAAAACCCGTATCCCAGAAAAGCTCATTCTTAATCACTTACAATTTTTTTTAAGCAAGCTTCATATTGCTCTCAAGTCTGGGATTTTTGTTTTAGAACTTGGGCTGCAGCTGTAGCAGTAAGATTTTAAGAATACAGGGACAGAATCTCAGCTGGTGAAAATCCATTGTAACCCTTTTTAGGTCAGTGAAGATGCATGGATTTATACGAGCTGCCTTCATTGATGTAAACAGAATTGCAACAATGGTTGCCAGTTAAAGATTGGGCCCACTCCAGTTATTTCAGCATTCCAAATGGGTTGCGATAACTTTATCATCTGAATAGCCTGGCATAGTATTTGAACTTCTGTCTTTAACAAGGCAAAAATTCTACAGGGTCAGTTATCAGTAATCCAGTTTTCTTTTGCTTAAAGATTAACAGGTAAGAGAATTTTAAAAAAATGCTAAAATTGGGTATGTTTCCTTAAGAGAAACATCTGTAAAAACAGGTTAAGGCCCAATTGCCTCATCTTTTCAGTAATTTCAATGGGAGTTAAGGACCTAGTCTGTTCAGGTTTTTGAACATCCCACCAGCCGCGGCTCTTCAAAGGATTTTAGACTCTTAACTTGTACTGAAACCCCACGCTCCTCGTGGCTTTACTTTCTTTGTCAGTCATGCCCTGTGTGTGTTGACAGGCACAATTTCATGTGGGTTACGGTGGCACCACTGGGCCCTCAGTTGGAAAATATTGCACATCACCATCATCGCTTTGCCATTTCCTCACTGTTAAGACATGTAACCTGATGAATGCTGCTTTATTTTTTCCCCCCTCCTTTTTTTTTTATTTTGGCTCTGTGTGTCTTTGCCATTCCCCTTTGCACTCAGTAGAGGTACCCCAGCTCACTGACTTAAGCTTTGTTGACATAACTGATACAAGCATCGGCCTGAGGTGGACTCCGCTAAATGCCTCCACTATTATCGGTTACCGCATCACAGTAGTTACAGCAGGAGAAAGTGTTCCTATTTTTGAAGATTTTGTGGACTCGTCAGTAGGATACTACACAGTCACAGGCTTGGAGCCGGGCATTGATTATGAGATCAGCGTAATCACACTCATTAATGGCGGAGAGAGTGCCCCTACCACTCTGACACAGCAAACGGGTGAATTTTGAAAACTTCTATGTTTTGTGACCTGGGTGGTGTTTCGTGCTGTCACGAGCTGCTAGGAGGACTGGGACTTTCTCTTAGAAGAGTTGAGCCACTCACTGTGGTGGGTGAAGGGACGGAAAAGGACCACTTTTTGTTTTAATCTTCAGTTTGCGCCTTCTTGGCCTTGTGCTTGAGCTGCATTTAACTGCACAGTCAGGGTCTTATTCATGTTAGCTTTTCATATTACTCTGTTAAATTTGAGTTGTATGAATTCCAGTTGTTAGAGCCTGACTCACAATCTCCAGTTAGATGGGATCCCCAAAGCATGGATATGAATTCTGGAAACACTCCTTGGTTTAAGCCCCTGATTTTCTCCCTGGTCAAGCCATTTGAGCTATTAGTGTTTTTTTGTAGTGGTGGCTCAACTCTTCAAACCTTGCCTTAAAAGGCAGCAAGAAACATTGCTCTCTGAAAACATGCTAGTGACTGGCACGTCACACTGTCAAGGTTCTCTGTAGTGCATGGGTAGAAGAGGAGCCGAGAACTGGTTCTTGCATGAAATGCTGTCACTTTTGACTAGACTGTTGAGGTTCTAAACCCTTAAACGTAGAAGCAGACATAGAGGTGAAGGGACTTAATGGATATACCTTCTCCTCCCCTATGTGTGCATGTATCAGTTGTGGATTAAATCACTTTTTCATCTGTAAACTGCTGTCTGGCAACTTAAGCCTCTTTTGGCCTTGTCTCTAAACCAAGATCCAGCTGCAAGGTCAATATTACAGAAATCTGCTACCTTGTCTTCAAATTAGCGTGACAGAATACATTTAAGGATAAGTAATTGCCAAGAGGTTAAAGGAACTCGACAGTAGCCTGAGTGGTTTAAACTGTAGCAAAATCAAATGTAGTTTAGGACTATGTTTGCATGCGTCTCACATGGTAACCTCATTTTTTGCATGAGATATGCTGTGGACTCCCTGAACCTCCATCTTGGTAAATGCTTACCTTCCAAAAAATATTTTAAAAAATCAACAATATTCTCTGCATTGTAGCTGTTCCTGCTCCAGCTGATCTGCGCTTCACCAACGTGGGGCCAGATGCTATGCGTGTGACCTGGACTCCTCCAGCATCCATTGAACTGACCAATTTCCTAGTGCGTTACTCCCCTGTGAAGAAAGAGGAAGATGTTACGGAGTTGACCATTTCACCTTCCGACAGCATGGTGGTTTTAACAAGTAAGAGCTTACCTGTGTAGATCAGATGAAAGTAATAGACTTCTCTACAGCAGTAATTCTCAAGCCGAAATCCGCTGATCACTGGTGGGTCTGTGGAGCACTTTTGGTCTGTATATCAATATACTGGTAGTGATCGCATGGTATTAATGCCCTCCCCCTGGTTTGTAACAGCTAAAGTATGTTAAAAATAGATATAATAGTAATAGGTACAGCTGCCACATGGACACTGAGCAGTCATGAATTGGGGAGGTGTAGTTTGCATGATTGTGAATTGGAGGTGAGTTGGTCAATGAGATAATTCTCTGTGCTGATGTGATCCATCCTCTAAATGCACTGAGAGCCTCAGCTGACTCTGCAGCGAATTTCTTTTTGAAGACCCAGCATAAGGCAAAGAAAAAGCAAGATATTAATTATAATAAGTATAGTGGACCAGATTGTCTGTTGGCGTCAGTTGATATAGTTTCATTGACTTCAGTAGAGCTCTGCTAATTTACACTAGCCAGTGCCAGATTTCCCATTAGGTGGTGTAGGCACAGTGCCTAGGGCCTATGACATTTTCAGGGCCTACGAAGGAGGGGAAAAAATTAAAAAAGCAGAAAAAATAAGGAAAATCACATGGTTTAGCATTAGAATAGTTTTGAAGTGCATCATGTCAGTTGATGTAATTCAACTGGTGTTTACCCCTCTTTTTGCACATTTTGGAGTGTAAGTGCCTCGGGCCTACGAACACCAAAATCCGGCCCTGACACCAGCTAAGGTTTTAGTACATTGTTTTAGCAAAGTTAAAGGCAAATTTATAGTGTAAGAGTTTTCTTGCTAAACTGAGGATAATGAGTCATCATGTTGTGGGGCAATTGAGCCTGGTTAGGCATTAAGAGTAAGTACATATTGCCTACTTTGTTTGACAAAAAGTCAATGACTTGCAGTGCATGGGTCTAGAAGAAGATGCAATAGATCAAAATAAGGTAAAGGTCATTGCCTCTTTAAGTCTTTAGATTTTGGAAAGCAAAATAAATGTTTTATCTTGAATGTTAACACTATAATGTAATTGGTCTCTTGCATTTCTCACAAGCATATAACTAGTTTTGCTTATCTTGATGCAAAAGTTGTGTGGTGAGGTGGGGAGGGTTTCCTTGGAAACCGGACAAGTTGATTGAGTGGGAGACTCAATGTGCTTTAAAAATCATGGACACCATTCTGAGCTGGTGTCAATCAGAATCCTTTCACTGAAAGGTGGTGGTGCCACATTAGCTGAGTTGGCCCAATGAATCACAAACCTTTGAAGCTGGAAGGCCTGTGTGGAAAACTAATGAGCGCTGACAATAATGTCCTTGCAAAAATTAACAACGACAACAACAAAAGAAGTCAGTAACACTTATTCCAGGACAAAACTTCCAGTCAAACGAAGAGCCATTCCCACAGCAGAGACTGCTGAAGCTTCCAACGTCTAACTGTGCATTAGGCTCCAGTTTTGCACAGGCTAAGCAAAAATTGGTTATTCAACCTAATGAGTTGTGTTAGTTAAAATCGCAGAAGTTTTTCTCCTAGAGTCTGACAATTACGAGCTTCTAAATCAGCGTGGTTTTAATCCTTCAGATCTGCTTCCTGGAACTGACTATCTGGTGAACGTCTATAGTGTCTATGAGCAGCACGAGAGCACCCCTCTGACTGGAGTGCAGAAAACAGGTATGTGGAAATCATTTTGGAAAGCTTCCATTTGCCATGGTCCTTCTTGTTAACTTCCCACCAATAGTACAACTCTTGTCCTTTAGGGGATTTAAGACATAAAAGCCTTTAAGATTTTGCTCTCCTTGAAATGTATTTTCATGGTGTTCAAGAGTTGCACAAAAGAATTTTAGGGAGTGATGCAGAGACACAACTTGGGAAATGGAGCATCCTCAATACCCAAAGTGGTTGTAGGCCTGGTGTACAATTGGCTTCAGTGGAGCTCTGCTAATTTACATCCACTGAGGATTTGGCCCGATGAAAGACCAGAATTCTGTTCCCTTAAGAGGTACTCAGATATGTTGGGATCAGGCCCTTCCACTGTATCCTTCTAACATTTTACAACCTAGTGCCAGAAACATTCTGATGCTCTTGAACTTTAGCTTATTCTCTTCTCTGAATCCAGAGCAGCATGTTTTGTTTGTGCAAATATTTGAAACTGTCAGCTACCTCAAGTTCAGAGGACTCCAGATATGGACTACACATGTGATGAGATTCCATTTTGCAGTTACATTCCTCTGATTTTTTTTTTTTTTCCTTACACCACTGTATAAACTGGATCATTTCTTACTTATAGGTGAACAGCATTTTGGTGGGAGTGAAAGCAGGATTCTAAAATTACATGGGGTTTGGGTGTGGGGGGGAATCCTTTCAAAATAACTGTATCCATTATTGATATAAACTAAACTTCCCTTTTCTTGGTGACCTTCCCTCACAACCCTTCAGGTCTTGATTCTCCAACTGGAATTGACTTCTCGGATATAACTGCCAACTCCTTCACTGTGCACTGGATTGCTCCTCGTGCCACCATCACCGGCTACAAAGTTCGCCACCAGCTTGAGCATGGCAGTGGCAGACCTAAAGAAGAGCGTATCCCACCTTCTCGGAATTCCATCACTCTCACTAACTTGGCTCCGGGGTCCGAGTATGTGGTCAGTGTTATTGCTGTCAACAGCAGAGAGGAGAGTTTGCCCTTGGTTGGCCAGCAAACTACAGGCAAGTTCAAAAACAAGACAAACAAAATATACTTTGAAATTCTTCTGCCCCACCTCATCATGTTGGAAAACTGAATCTCCCCGGTTGGCAGGTGAACTAGTTGTAGGGTTGTTGTTTGTTGTATGTCCGACTTCAAAGATGACCATGATATCACTGGTTAGTTTGATTTTTTTTTTTCAGTGAACTTGTGAGTGGCTGATCAGATCAATTTCAGCTTTGAATTATTTGTGGCACACTGACCAAGAGCTGCCTCTATGGTTTACTTGATTAACAGTGGACATGCTGAAATTGTGAGACTTCCACTGCTAGCACTTCTGTTCTGCCTCAGTATTTCTCCTCTGTTCATAGTTCCAGAATGGATGAAGCTTCACTATGTAGAATGATGCTGACAGGATCTTCCTAAAACGCTGGGTCAATGTTGAAACACCCCAAGGATTAATTTACGGGAGTCCGTGAAACATTTCTTCTGGCCTCCCTGAGAGCGTCTTCCCTTCATTAACTAGCCGTAAAAGATCTTTGCAAGTTGCTCATCTGACATTCTGGTGATATGGTCTACCCATCTCTTCTGTGATTTCACCCGCAAGATATGGCTACTTGGAATGCCTGCTTGTAGGAGAATCTTAGTATCTGGAACCTTATCTTTCCACCTCATCCTCATTAGTTTCCTCAAACAGCCCATGTGAAAGCGATTCAGCTTCATATCATGGTGTCTGTACAATGTCCAGGTTTCCCATGCATATATCAGAGCTGGTGACATGATGGCTTTGTAGACCTTCAGTTTGGTTTGTTGGCTAATGCCTTTCTGGTGCCACACATTTGCACATAGTCTGCCAAAGGCCACGCTAGTTTTGGCAGTTTTGATGTTTGGCTTTGTCGTTGATGTGAACTGTGTATGACAGTGTACTGCCAAAGGGGGTGAACATGTCCACTGCCTGGAGAGTTTGGCTATTCACTGTGATAGTCAGCTCTACCTAAGGCTTTCATGGTGTGGACTGTTATATCCCTTCTGTTTTCTTGATGTTAATTGAGAGACCAATGTTGTCACAAGTTGAAGATAAATAATCCATACTTCACTGCATGTTGGACTCAGATTTGGCATTCAGGAAACAGTCCTCAGTAAACAAAATGGTAACTTTGCTTGTAGTCTCCTCAAATTGAGAGCTTGCAATAAGTCTGTTATTTGATGTCAATCCTGGTGTTGCTGTCACAAAATGCATGTGTAAGCACAGCAGAGAACATCAGTTGAGAAGCTCCGAGGCCAGCACTCATCCCTGCTTGACTCCATTGGTGACTAGGAGTGGTTCAGATGATTCACCATCATCCATAACACGAGCAAGCATGCCATCGTGGAATTGCCAAACCATTGCAATGAATTTCTCTGGGCAACAGAATTTTGCCGTGACCATCCAAAGGCCCATGTGATGGACTGATTGTAACACATGCTTTTGTCAGGTCAATAGAAGTCATGTACAGGTTGGAGTTCTGTTCTTGGCATTTCTTCTGAATTTGATGAGCTGCAAACACTGTGTCTGTGGTCCCATGTTCTTTCTTGAAGCCTCACAAACTCTGGGTAGGAGCCTTTATTCAGTGTGTTGCATGAGGCAATTCAGCAGAATTCTGATGAGAATTTTGCCAGCTATTGCCAAGAAAATGTAGTTGCTGAAGACTTGTCTGTTATCTTTCTGCTTGTACTAGTGGATGATGGGTGCATCCTTCTATTCCTGGGATATAATTCCTTTAGTCCACATTGACTAGAAAAATTCAGCAAAAAAAAACAAAAAACCAAGGAGTCCTGTGGCACTTAAAGACTAACAGATTTATTTTTCACATGAGCTTTTGTGGGAGAAAATCCCACTTTGTTAGAAAAATTCAGTCAGTTTCAGGGCTGTGTCTAAGTTTCCAACCTTGTAGATGATTGTATAACATCTGCTTCAGTCTTTACTGAATACTTCAATACTTTACCATTTGACAGCAGGTCAATTGCTTTCACAGTTTCAGTCAGCGTCGGGGGATGAGCAACATATGTTGATATCAGTCTGGGGCAGTCAATCAGTTGCTTCCTCACTAACAGATTGTTGTTGATTCAGCGTGTAGTTAAAAGTCCCCTGCTCACCATTTCAGTATCTTTTCTTTGTCAGTGAGCAATGTGATGCCATACCACTCAGTATTAGAGATGTTCCTGATGACCAAGGCCTGTAGATTGTCCTCAGGGCATCATAGAAGTTCTTCATGTCATTCCTGTCTGCATTGGACTGAATCACATCTGCCTTATTGCTCAGCCTTGAGTTATACATCTCTCTAAGTTTATGTTGGACAGTCCTTTTCATGTTCTTGAAGGCTGTCGCCTTTGATGTTGAAGTGCTGCCTCTTACAATAGGCCTGGTGGAGCTGACTTTCTGACAGAGGGAAACTACTGACTAAGTACTGTTTTCATCAAACCAGTCTTGACGTTTACAGGTGGTGGAACCAAGGGTCTTGGATGCAAGTCAAGTACAGAGAGTGTCTTAAAGGATACCCAGTTTTCCTTAATATTATTAGAGTTTTCATCAATTGTTATGAGTTGTAGAATTGCTGAAACAACAAAATCCTATTCACATTCTCCTGTTTCTTCTCTCCAAGATGATTTAGGCCTGATCTATACTGCTGCCCATGGTTGATGGAGATACACAAGCTACATAATGTGGTTTGCATATCTTCCATCAACATACTCACATCCACATACTGCAGTGTCTATGCAGCACCATCAGTGGGAAATGCCCTCCAATCACTACAGCCTTACTCCTTTTGAGGAGTTAACTGGAGAGTCCATCTCCATTGATTAAATGGGTCTGCATGACCTGCTCAGTTGAGTCCACTGTATCTATTGCTGTAGAGCCCACAGTGTAGGCAACCCCTTAGTCAAAGAGATGTTGGTGCTTGGAGTACAGATGTGTCCAAGACAGCTTGTTATGGCTAGTGAGTAACTGAGAGCAGAGCAGAAGTTGACTAGAAGAGAAAGGGACTGATTCAAATGGACAGACTGAGTTCAATGGACAGACTTCCACAGACTCCTAGGAGCTTAGGATCAGGCCCAAAGCACAGAAAATCTTATCTGCTAAGGGGACAAGGTATTTTATCATTATTAGGAGTTTCTGAAGAGTCAAGTGGTAAAGAGGTCAGGCTAATGTCTGTTGCGTGCTTTTTTTTTTTTTTTTTTTTTGCTTTAAATGACCTTGGGGTGGACTTGCCTCAGAGAATTATGCTATTGAAGCAAAGAAAAAAATCTGGGAGGTGCTGGCTGGCTCCAGAGCTGGTGGGTCCATGAGAACTGAGGCTATTCTTCTGGCCCTACAGTGTGAGACTTCAAAACCCTACCACTGAGAGGGAGTAGCCTTCAAAAATGAGTTTTCTGGGGTATTTCCCTGTCTCCTAGGTTTTTCTGCAGGAGGGTAGCATTTAATGCTTGATCTAATGACTGTGGAAATCAATAGAAATCTTTTTAAATTCTTAGCCAAATATGTCACCTATTGACCTGACTGCACAGTGGGGTCTATTGGAAAGATTTGTTAGTAGCAATAGTCTACTGTGTAAGTGGGGAAAATATGAGCCTGGAAGGTGTTAAATGTTTTTGACTTTTCCTTTTTTTAACTCTGATCTCTCTGCTAGTTTCTGATGTTCCACGGGACTTGGAAGTTACTGCCACTAGCCCCACCAGCCTGGTGATTTCCTGGGAAGCTCCTGCAGTTACAGTTAGATTTTATAGGATAACATATGGTGAAACAGGTTAGTGTGCTCAAATATTACCACTATTGATACTAAGTGTGAAACTTTAAGCTTAGGCCTGTTAAAAATTTGAACAGATAGTAACAGCAAGTACCCCTGTAACATGAAATATATATATATTCAGAAACACCATTCATTTCAGTGAAAGGCCCATGGGCCTAAAATTTGCATCCTGGTTTGGGATGAAAATGCTTTTCCAGTTGATTATGGGTTGACCCAAATCCCACTGAAATCAATGGGGATTTTCACTGACTTCAACTCAATAGATTTTTGGCCCATCCCTGTGTTTAAAATATGAGTAATAGCAGCATGTTCATTAGATTTGCTTTCTTACCTATCCTCTCAGGTAGCAGTAGCCCTCCCCAGGAGTTTACTGTGCCTGGCACGGTGTCCACTGCCACCATCAATGATCTTAAGCCTGGAGCTGACTATACAATCACACTGTACACAGTGACAGGCCGTGGAGACAGCCCCGCCAGCAGCAAGCCGGTCACAGTCACATACAAAACAGGTAAGGCACATAGACAACAGTATTTATTTTTGGTTTAATTTCTAGTTTTCCTCAGTTTTAGCTGGGAATAATGGGCCCATTAGTCCAATGTGGTGGCAATGTTACAAAATGGGATGTCAGCTTTTGAGGCGTGGAGTTTAGATTGAGCTCTGCTGTACAGACAGAGAAGGTAGACATAACACAGCTGACCTTGACCTTCTCTGCAGCCTGTCTCTCACTGGCAGAGCAATAAAATTGAAGTAAATGGTGCTGGAGTTTGACCTGATAACACTATCCTGCAAGTGCTGTAAGACTCCAGTTGAATTCTGCAAGTTGAATTTAGGTCCATGTAGCCAGAGAGCAAAGAAAATCAATTTCATTGGACTCCTGGATCTGTCCTAGAACTCTGTTCTTTTCTTGCTGCTCTTGATTTTCCATTGTGCTGCATCGTCATCATGGCAGGGAGCTCCTCCTCTGCCTACACCCTCCAGAAGTTTTTAAATCCATCCCTCTCTCTGCCTGCAGCAACTCTAATGTCTCCCAGTGTCTCAGAGAAAGTCTCCCCCCCGCCCCATTTTTTTGAGAGAGAAGAGGGGAGGGGGAGCAAGCATGTTGCATCATGGGAAGACAACTGCTTCCCCACAAACCGCTGTGTGTAGTTGCACTGTTGGATGGCTGCACACAGTGCAATGTGCTCCAGGAAGAACTAAGGGCAAGCAGTGGGGAGCCCAGAGCAAGGAAAGTGCTGTGATCATGTCTCTGAGTCTTCTAATTTTTCTGTCTGGGGTTGAATAACAGGCCTGCCCCCCCAGTGCAGACAAGTCCTAAGAGATGAATGAGACTAAACAAATTCACCAGGGTCGTGGCTCTGTTTGAGGGGAGCCACTTCACATGTGTTTTTGTTGAAGGGAGCAAATCGAGTGAAAGCTGGATCCTCTGGCATGGGGCATCAAACCGCTTGGGCTAGCTGATGTAGGATGACTATTCTGTCGGTATCTTATATCAGGCATTTCTAATGCACTGTAGCACGTAGCTACACTCTGACCCTAATGGGAATTAACCATGATGAGCTCTCTGGAGCAGAGACTGTCTTCTCATTAGTTTTCTGTGTAGGGCTTGATTCCCAACTCCCAGTGAAAACAATGAAAATCATTTTGATGGCCCTTTTGCACTGGGGGATGTAGTGAGCTAAGCACTGTGAGCTTAATGTGTGATTCTTGATTGGAATCCCTAGCTGGATTGTAAACTTGTTTGGAGCAGTGACTATGTCTTCTACTCTGTCTGTCTATATGGGGCCTAGCACAATAGGGTCCTATTCATGCTTGGCCCTTACATACCACCATAATATCAGTCATAATAAGTGCTGGTACCAATAAGAAGCTAGAGAAGCATGGATTTTTCCATTAAAAGCAAGAAACATCTAAAAAAGAAGTAGCAGAGTAAGTTGTAGCTGGGAGGTCACAGAGAGCCATACAGCCATGGGGTATGGTGAGGGTTTCTCTGCATGGCAGATGCTCACAGGACCTCTTTCTTGACATCCAGAGGTTGACACACCATCTCAGATGCAAGTGACTGATGTTCAGGAGAACAGCATCAGTGTCAGATGGCTGCCTTCAACTTCCCCAGTAACAGGTTACCGAGTGACGAGTGTCCCCAAGGATGGCCATGGGCCCACTAAAACTAAAACAGTGCCTAAAGGTGAGTACATCATTCCTTGGCAGCTCCCCCCAGTTGCCTGGGATCCACCACCACCACTTCTTAAAACCCCTGGAGGAGTTACTTAAGAGTGCATGGGGCAGATTTCACTCTACAGGCCGAGTGTGGTGGCTTAAGGGCTCTTCTCAGTAGTATGGATTTTGCCCTCTGGAACATTTCAGTGTGTTTCACTAACCACACTGAGATTAGCTCTCAAGGCTATTCCTTGCAGCAGGCAAGTTAATGTTCAATCGTATTCCAGAAAGTGGTGAAGGTCTGGATGCCTTTGTTTCTTTAATATTGAGAACTTGATTATGGGGCTTCAACAGGACAAAAGGGCCTCCAAGTGGGCATGAATTGCAGTAGCACTCGCTTGAAGGGCTCTTTGTACTGTCAGAAGAGGGTGAAGGATTCTTAACATAAATGAGTTAGGTTTGGCACGGTCAGTCTTGTCTGACTCAGCTGACGTTTGGCATCCCAGGGGATCTTGGCCTACAGCATGGTATCCTTGCTTAGTACCGCAGGAGGCAAATTCACCAGTTTGGTCTAGGATAAATAAAAGAAGTCCCCAAGTCAAGGCTTCTAGCCAAAATTCCCCATGGAATGAAATGTGTAGCTGATCGACTGTGTTACCGCTCACGCCCTCCACCCAAGCCCTGAAGTGACTGTGCCACTTCCCTGAAAAGGTTAAACAGGGAACAGGACTAAGCTGAAAAGGTTAAAGAGCCATAGAAAACATGCCCCAGCTCTGCAGTTTCTCAACCAGAGACCCAAAGAGACTGCAGAGCCTTCTCCAGCCCCCTCAGTCCAGTGACTGAACCCCTCTTCCCTCTCCAGTATGATTTCCAAGCAGACTGATGTTGGCAGTCCCTGGTTTTTACCTAGACAGCGAGTCGCATGGGGTACGAGTGCTACAGTGCAATTGCTTTGGCAATTCCTTTTTCTTGGCATCTCCAGCTTTCGCCAAGCAGCCCATGCCAACTTTCTGTGGGGATGAATAGGAGCCAATCTGTGTAGCCACTGTTACCTCCACTGAGCCATCACGCACAGCTTTGATTATGACTTTGCTCCCCCCCCCCCCCCCCATGCAATGTGGCACCTAGGAAATAAAGGAGAGGTTTCAATGGGTGTTTGGCAGCTTGGGACCTTTGAAGATCTAAGGTTAAGACACAAAATCATCTCTCTGATCCAAATAACCCTGGTGTTGTCTTTTCCTCACAGATCAAACCCAAATTACCATTGAGGACCTGCAACCCACAGTCGAGTATGTGATTAGCGTCTATGCTCAAGGTCAAAACGGAGAAAGCCTCCCTCTGGTTGAGACCGCTGTGACCAGTATGTATTTAATTTTCATAGAAAAAACAAAGCAACCCCCAAAACCCCCTCTGGTGTCTTCTTGATAAGTGAATCCACTGTATGCCCTTTACTGAGGACACTCTGCAGGCAGTTAAATGCCAGAGAAGAACACACTTCCTTCTCACTTAGCTGTAATGGTGCCTGCTTTCTGGGTGCTCAAGGGCTCGACTGTTGGTGGTAAAGGATAAGCTGTTTCATGCAGGTGACTGCAGATCAGCTGGTTTGACGGATCAGCTATTTCATGTGCGGCTTCCTGCTCGGACTGAGTCTGACCCAGCCCTAGGGCTGCTGCTCTGGTAGATGCTTCAGTCAAGGGCACTCAATAGGGAAGCCATGCTGTCTTCTCCCCCATAACAAAAAAATAACAACTCAGGCTTGGGGTAGGCAGGGAGTGCTGGACATCATCCGAATTCTGTGCCAGCCTCGCTCAGCTGGGGCCCACCTGCATCTCCTGGGCAGGCAGTGACCACATGTGTGGCAGCAGCTCCCAGCCAAGTTCCAACTGCAGTCAGCTGGTGGAGCCCAGCCAGGCTAGGGCTGGTTGCAGTGATGGCCAAGTTAGGGCCCCTGGAAAAATGCCCATCAGCACCCAGTCAGCTGAAGGGACGGGTGGGAGAAGTCCTGGCAGAAGACGCGCTACATGAAGAAAGCAATAGCAAAAACAGCGCCAGGTGAGTGCATGGAAGGCCCTGGTGGGAGATGTGGGGCAGAAGCCCAGTTTGAGTGTGCCAGCCGCTGGAAGCAACAGCAGAGCAGAAACTCCAAGCCTCTCAATTCCCCGTCGCCCTCCTCTGCCCCCAGCCAATGGAGCTGGCTCTCACTCTCAGACTGTGGAGAGCTTCAACCCAAGTCTACCCCCTTCATACCTCCATCACCACATAGCCACCACCAGATTGAGCTAGGAGGCAGGGACGTATTAGCCCCATTTCACAGGTAGGATTTAGGGCACACAGAGGTGAAGTGACTTTCCCAGGGCTAAGCATGGAGTCTGTAGCAGAGCAGAAATTCAAACCCTGAACACCTGAGCCCAAGCCTGTGCCTTAACCAGTAGCTAACCTGAAAGAAAATAGCCTCTCCCCAAAACTGGCAGAGGCCCCCCACCCTTAACGCACACTTTGCCCTTAAGGCAGAAGGGGGACAGAAAGGAGTGAGCAGCGGGTGGGAGACACTCAGAGGAGGTTGTCGAGGGAGAAGGGGTGGAGTGGAGGTGGGGCATTGGGTGGGACTCTGTTGGAGATAGTGGAGTTGGAGTTGGGGGCTCAAAGGGCACCCACCATCAAAAGCAAAAGTCAGTGCCTATGCCTTGCGGGACCAGCTACCAAAATGTGCCATTCCTTACAACACTATGCTTTTACTTTCTTTCACTAAAAATGGCCTAAGCAAAGCATTTTTCTTGGTGGTTTGTTTGCCTTTAGCAAGCCTTTGGAAAATGTTTTGCACAGAAATCATTTCTAGAGCTGGAGGGCAAAGGTAATTTCACCCCTTGCTCTCAGAGGGCTAGACTTTGACTTGTAGCATTTGCTTGAGCAAGGGACTAAGCATGCACTTTACACCCTAATCCAGGCTACTAGACCTGGCATCAGGCAGGCAAAAGTAAGCAGGGCTTAGAGACATGATTACTCACTCCCAAAAGCGGAGGGGTGGGGAATGGGCAGAGTCTTGGCCCAATCTGTTGTGTCCTGGCTTGCTGGTATAGGACAGCAGCAGAGTACCACTTGGGGAACAAGGAGAAAGCAGGGAAGAACCTCTCACTTACCGGGATGTTTTTAGTGCAGTGTCTCCCAGAGGGCTATTTCTGGAGCATCATGTTCATGGGCATCGTGCTTACATACATACAAAGCTGCAATCTAATCCAAATGATTATGAAACTGTGGTAAGCAGAAGAGGAACTTTTTTACAAGTGTTCTCGGAGTATTATGCAAGCTGTATCAATATTAATCTAAAAGGTTCCTATAAAATCAACTTTGCTGGCCTTAAAGCATAGAAGATGCTGGTCTAGAGAGCTAACATCTCACTGCAAAAAAAAAAAAAAAAAAAAAAAAGAAGACTCTGAATCATTATGAAGATTAATTTGGGTGTGATGATTGCAGGCCAGATCTGCAGAGGTTGTAAATGGCGATAGCTCCAGAGATCTGGCTAGTCATCATTGGAGCTGCACTTATTTCCCCTGGCTTAGGATCTTATGCTCAATGCTAATTTTGTGCTAAGATGACAATAAGCAGCTGTAATTTGTGAGATAATTTCATCTAGATGGGTACCCCGTGCATGCTCATTACAAAGCCAATGTGTTTTGCTGATTTAAAATACAATCTACATAGTCATTTGCTATGTTTACAAAATGATTTAATTGGATGTTAATTTATGAAAGAAAATAGTGGGACTGATTCTCCTCAGCCTTGCACAGTTACTCACACTGGTGAAGAGTGAGTGCAACATGGGTGTGAAAGGCTATTGAATCAGAATTGTGGGGCCTGCTGGAGGTGCTTATCCTACCATGCCAGTGCAGTGTGTGTAAATTGCACTTCCTTCACTTTATAGCAGGGGTCTCAAATGCAAATCACCACGAGGGCTGCAAGAGGACTAGTACATGAGCCCAAGGGCCGCACCACTGAAACCTTTTCATCCAACAATATCACAAATATCAAAAACAATAATATCGTTGCAGGCTGCAGGAAATAACTTTAGGGGCTGGGCCACAAGTTTGAGACCCCTGCTTTACAGCCTCCCTTCCTGAGCTGAGTGGTGTAAAGGGGCATTTGGGGAAAATTAGAACAAGGCACATGAGGTGAAATCTTAGCCTTATTGAAGTCAGTGGCAAAACTGTTGGCTTCATTGGGGCTGGGATTTCACTTATTGCATTTTATACTCACTTGGCAGAGATGCGAAGAGCTGTGTGAGGCAGGGGAGAATTAGGCACCTGCAAACCAGAAGACTGCTTTGCGTGTGATCAAAATGCTTTTTTTTTCTTCTTTCGCTTTCCACAACTTGCTTTTATCACGTAACCTCTTCCCATTAATTTGCCTAACAGACATTGACCGCCCTAAAGGACTGACATTCACTGAAGTGGATGTCGATTCCATCAAAATCGCTTGGGAGAGCCCGCAGGGGCAAGTCACCAGCTATAGGGTGACCTACTCAAGCCCTGAGGATGGAATCCATGAGCTAGTGCCCGCCCCTGATGGTGAAGACGACACTGCCGAGCTCCATGGCCTCAGGCCCGGTTCGGAGTACACTGTCAGCATTGTTGCCTTGCACGATGACATGGAGAGCCAGCCCCTGACTGGGACCCAGTCCACAGGTACACATTTAACTGCATCACCCAGCAGGCCATGGCAGCAATGACTTACACTCTGCTGGGTCAAATACCCTTCCATAAGGCCAACTGGGGAAGACCCTCCACAGGAGCCATCGGAGTATCCACCATTGAGAGTGGGCTTCATTGGGCTGGAGAGGTGGATGATGTTTGAAGAGTGCTAGGTTTTTGGTAACTAAACCACTGGAAGGCATGAATAAGTGAACAGGTTAACAGCTGATGAGAGTAGGGTTGAGGGCCACATCACAGACCCTTCAGGAGCAGGGCATATGGAACTTCCATCGCTTACAGGGCTCAACCCTGCCAATCCAAGTGGAATTCAGGGGGTGATCTGCTTTCTGCACACATTAGAGCAACTTAGGCTGAGCAGACAACAGTCCTCAATGCCCATCCCACTGTCCCAGGAGCACATCACACGCTAGCTGTAGCACCTCGTCTCTTTGAATGCCCATTATGGAAGTGGAGGACCCGGGAAAGGTGACATCGAGGGCAAAGGATGGTTTCCTGTCCCCTTTGTGCTGCAGAAGGAATGGATTGGAATTCTAGGATCCAGCCTTTAAACACATGCGTTCCTTCAGAAATAAATATTAGGACAGGCCCTGCTGTATTACCACTTAGCCCTTTTGTACCCCAAGGACTTCCCAATCTTCCTTTGGCATTGCTGTGAAGGGAAGGGCACTGCTCTCTGTTTGCTCACAGTCTGCCGTCCAGGTGTCATTTACCCCTTTCCACAACAGTGGAAGATTCTGATCCCTTCCAAAACACATGACTCCAATCCTTAACAATCTGATCCAAATTAGTTCAGAAGAAAACAGATAGGCCCTTATTTCAGGGTACAACAGGAAAAATAAGACTGTTAAATCATCAGATGCCTGACAGAGTCTATGAAAAGTTCCATCAAGACATGCCTAGACACTCTGTTTAAATCAAAATAATGCTGGTCATTTTGATTTAAAAAATGGTAGGTCCACACAACGTTCCCTTATTTTGAAATGAGGAGCTCCCTCATTTCAATATAAGGAAAGTTTTATATCAATATAATAAAACCTAGTATTATATCAATATGACTGTTAAATCAAAATTATTTCAAAATAACAGTGAGGACATGTTGTTTCAATTTAACTGTTAAATCAATGTAACACTTTTTGCCCTTCTCCTTCCCAGGTGCTTTCCTTTTTCTATATATTGGGTGGGGGCATGGCCCAGTGAGGGGGCCATGTTGCCACACCTCCCATGGTGCTCCTCTCCTGAATCAAAATAGCAAGTCTTGTGTCTGGACATGCTATTTCAGTTTGGGTTCTTTTGGTGTGAACCTATTAAATCGATTTAACTTATATTGATTTAATGATTTTTATATTGATTTTATTAAATCGATATAAATAAAATCAATTTAACCATGTACATATGGACATAGCCTCTCTGGTTATGTATATTGCAGGTTATCTTGTTTGCTGTTTGACAACTGCAGCTATGCTTCATTGACAAGTATGTTGGGGTGATACTTTCATGGGAGTGTGGATTTATAGTTTTATTAACAAACTTCCTTCTCCATGAAATGAGAATGTGATCATGCACATGCACACAGAATAATTAAGCTACCCTCTTTACTGATTTATGATTTTCTTCTTGCTAAATAATTCCCCATTCACAGCAGTGGTGGCATATATTTCAGATGGGCCTTTGCCCAAGAGCTGGGTACTGGAATATTATGCGAGATCTGTCTGCTGCTAGCAATCTGAAATCTGTTGCAGTTTCCTGTGTTGCCAGCCAGGACCTGGTAGCACCTTATAATGGAAGTCTCCATTAATTTGCAAATGAAAAACTGACACTAAAATTCCACGAGTTTAGGGGAAATTATAGTTCTTTATTTACCAGTTTTAATGTAAAAAATAAATTAAAATATGGTAAGTGCTACAAGGATTGAAACTGGACAGGCTGTTTACACCTGTCATGAATGCAAACAATAGTTCTTAATTATTTTGTGAATTTCCAAAGGGATAGCTGTGTTAGTCCAATCCAGCAAAAAAACCAAGGAGTTGTGTGGCACTTTAAGACTAACAGATTTATTTTTCACATGAGCTTTTGTGGGAGAAAATCCCACTTCCTCAGATGCTTCAAAGATGGGTGAATTTACCACTCTCAGGGCTTCCCCTTTTGGAACATCATCAATAAACTATTGGAATTAGTGGAATTCTTTCCATTCCTTTTTCATAGTCTTTAAATTAGTGCCTATTTGAGTAAAGCAAGAGAGAATTAATTGCATTATCATCTCATGGTGTAAAATCAGGATGCTTTGCCACAACATGGTAATGGTGGACATTATGGTAAGCTATACATTTTATTCTGTTACAGACCAAGAGTTACAAGTAATAGAACAAGTAAATATGTCCCATAATGCTTCTACTTCTTTAATTTATACGAACCAAACGGCTTCTTATGCAAAGTTCTTTATTCAAGTGTTGGGTATCCTGGCTCATGGAGATACCATATGTAAGCAGTGTTTTGGCTTCCACTGCCTTGTGTAGGTGGCTGCTTTGCCTTGGCAGTATATTTACATCCACTCTGGCCACCCTCTCCACTCACTCACACTTTTGTATGCAAGGAATAACTCTGCAGAGTTCGGTGAAGTTAGATAGCTGTCAGGCAGTGGTGAAACTGACCTAAAATATCATTTTCGGGACATGAAACGTATAGGAAGGAAAAAGAAGAACTGACCTCAAGCCTAGCCAAGTGAATGTTAGCCCTTCCAAAGCCAGATTTTGATAGCACTCCCACAAAGCTTTTTAGCTCTTTCAGCCATGTTTCTGTGGACTACCCAGCTCTACCCATCTGTGGAGAGAAGTAACATGACAGCTTTGTGCGCCAGATCGCATCCTTCAGCACCTAGGTATAGTGGTCCAATAGCTGCTCAAGAGAGATCATTACTTAGGTCCTCACTTGTGTATTTCACATTTCAGACTATTTTATGCTCATGACTAGAGCCACATTCTTCCAAACTAACAGCCATCTAATCAAAATTTTCACAGCAATTCCTCCTCCAACAAACTTGCAGTTTGTTCAGGTAACACCAACCAGTCTGAAAGTCACCTGGAATGCACCCAGCGTTCATCTCACCGGCTATAGAGTGCGAGTGAATCCCAAGGAAAAGACTGGGCCGATGAAGGAAATCAACCTCTCCCCAGACAGCACATTTGCTGTTGTTTCAGGATTAATGGTAATTTCTTGACCTTTCATTTGAACGGGTACAGTGAGGGAGGGATGAAGTTAGATTTCTTCACCTATTTAAAAATGCTGTGGAACAAAACTTCAGCAGGGATAAATCAATATAGCTCCTTTGGGTCTGACCTTTGTTTTAAGGCTGGTTAGTTGCAGAACATAATTCCTTGTGTCTCAATAGTTAAAAGACAAGTCGACATGTCTGCTTAAACTTCATGTTCCTTGTCTCCTCCTCACTGTGCCTCTTCCAATAAAGACTGCAGATTTTTCAGGCCAGGAAGTTTCTGTCATACACAGGTTCCTGGGCTCATTACAAAGGAATGCAGAAATTCTATAGCTTGAGACGGGTGACGTGGGAGATCAGACTACAGCAGTAGGTCTAAGCATGATAAATAGGTTGAGAACTGCTGGACTAGACGACCTAATGGTCCCTTCTGGCTTTCAGTCTATGAATCATTTTTAAGGAAGCTTCTGAATACTTTGCAAACATGCAGCTCTCCTCCCCACTCCCCCCCTTAAAATTCATTTTCAAACCTGAATTGGGCCAGATATAGCCGCTGTGAACTGAATTAGTTCCAGTGGAGTCAAGGCCTGATTATCTGACCCAATTAAACTTAAATCTGTAATTTCCACTGAATTTTTTCTCATAGCCACACACTCTTGCATAGTGGAAGTTTTCAGTTCACATTAGGCTGCTCAGTTCAAATATTACTTCCTTGTCAGGAGTACTAAACTTCTGCAGCCCAGAAAAGACTTTTTGCTCCCAAAACCTCAGAACATCATCCAGATTTCCACTGTAATGTCTTCCGCTTCCATGTGTGCGCACACTGCTAGTGTCATAGATACATCTGTGCCATAAGCGGATAATCACACAGCTTTTCTGTAGCCCTCTATCTGGCCAGCAGCTACTATTGATGTACTTCCAATTCTACTGAGCATTTCCGTCTAACTTTCATGAAGGATTGTGTGTTTCTAATACAGTTGCCATTGGTCTTCCAGCCTTCTTCCTTCTATTTTTCCACCCTGTCTTTATTTCAAATACATTTTTAAAGTTTGCTGTTGACAATAACAATTTCAATATTAAGTTAGTTAGCTTGGGGAGGAAAACCAGGGGTTTTGTTCTCTTCTGATTTGTATCCATGTTCTGTCAAAGTAACACCATTGGCTCAACTGAGCAATGCCAGTTTAACTGAGATGAAAAGCAGGTCTTTATTTTCACACTTTACTGGAAGTAAATTTAACCATACTGATGATCTTTTGCTCACTTGATTTCCATTTTTAAGTGTTTCATATTTAAATAAGACATCAGTGGTGACTGACCAATTTGAATCTATCAACTGCTGGATCTGCTCATGCTTGTTTTCCTGTGTCCCAGTTTTACCTGCCTATTTAAAGATTCCATGTAGCTCCCTTATCATTGTGTAACTTTGTCCTTTCTAGGTGGCAACCAAGTATGAAGTCAGTGTGTATGCCCTGAAGGACTCCCTGACAAGCAGGCCAGCCTATGGTGTGGTCACCACCCTGGAAAGTAAGCAGTTGCACTTTACAAATAGCAACAGGGTACCATGCATGGAGTGTTGGTTGTCGAGCCGGATCAGTGAGCCAAGTCCTGAGTAAGGACCTGATAAAAGTAATTGAATGACTATGTCTGCATGTGGTCTTTTCAAAACAATTAATACACTTCAAATTCTGTTAAGGAAGTTTTTCTTTTAGCCCTCCCCTACCTACTGCCTAGTCATTGCTTCTGCCCAGGATAGTGACATCAGATCTTGACCTTTTGTACAGATGTCAGCCCTCCCCGCAGGCCTCGTGTGACAGATGCTACTGAGACAACCATCACCATCACCTGGCGCACCAAGATGGAGACTATCACTGGTTTCCAGGTTGAAGCCATGCCAGGAGATGGCCAGAACCCCATTCAAAGGACCATTAGCCCTGATGTTAGATCCTACATCATCACTGGTAAATGAGCTCCTTTTTCAGACAGCCACCTCTGCTTTGCAATATCTTTCAGCAGCCACGCTCACAAGATGTGCATCTGATTGCTAGTTTGTATTAGGGATACTTTGGAGGGAATCGAGTTTAGGTGGTATCACACTGATCTTCTAACACACATGCACACCAACATTGAGAATCTTTATTAATGCTTTGGTTTCTGCAAAGCTGCAGAACTACCATTGAAGATAACAGAAGTTCCTTGCAAGGATTTGTTGTGGAATCAAGTCCTGATTTGATGGGGACACAAAAAAAGTCTTGCAATCATGCACACTGGGTGTGTTCTAACAGCCCTCTTATTT
>ML681988.1:15752510-15933759 GCA_007922195.1 Podocnemis expansa | reverse complement strand
CCGCCAGCCCGTGGACACCACTCAGCACCCTGGCAAGGGTGCTGAGGGGGCAGCCATTTCTCCCAGGGTGCTTAGCACCCTGGGAGGAGGGGCACATGGTGTCTCGGAACACTTTGTTCCGAAACAACATGTCTGAACAGGGCTGTTTCGAAACCTCTTTCGAAACAACCCTGTTTTGACAGTAAACGAGGTTTAAGTTGTTTCAGGAGGAGCACGGCCATTTCGAAACAAGCTGTTTGCTTGTTTCGAAATGGCCGTGCGTCGTGTGGCCATGGCACTTCTTATTTCGAAACCACCTCTGTTGTTTCGAAATAAGAAGTGTGTGTGGCCATACCCCCTGTGTGGATGATGAGCTGTGAGGACTGAAGCTAAGATCTCTGGTTTTAAAGCATGAGCAAAAAGACCCTTCTCTGTTAGAGAAGGCTTGTAGCAGGCTGCTCGACCTCTGCTAGCATTAGAGGGGAACCACTACATTCAGTGGGTGTGGCTTATAGGCCCTTTCACCTGAAGATCTGAGCACTTAGGCAATGTGAATTAAGCTTCAGTACCCCTCAAAGGCAGATAACAACCACTGGGGATTTGTTTTGCTTCTCAACAGATGATGAGTAAACCGAAGGCTTTAAATCACATTTGGGATTGTGAAGGAATTTTCTCCCAGGGCAGCTTAGCAGAGATCCTGTGGGATTTTCACCTTCCTCTGCTGCAAGGGTCACTTGTTGGTGGATTCTCTGTACCTTGAAGACTTTAAATAAATTATTTCAGGACTTCATTAATCCACTCCTAGCTGAGGAGTCTATTACAGGCATGGGTGGATGAAGTTATGGGGCATGCACTGTGCAGGTTAGACTAGATGATCATAAAGGTCCCTTCTGCCCTTAGTCTATGAGTTTTACTTACTTACTCAGTCAATCAATGAGTCATTGGCAGAAATGGCACTGTGGAGCTCTGGCTCCTTGCTCTAACACACCAGGTCTTAATCCTTTAAAGTATAGAGCATGTGATTGAATTGTGCTTCTTCCTTTGATTCTCTACAGATGAGGCAACATGCTATGATGATGGGAAGATGTACCATGTAGGAGAACAATGGCAGAAAGAGTATCTTGGAGCCATCTGCTCTTGTACTTGTTATGGAGGACAGCAGGTAGGCAAGATGAGGGTGGCGTGCTAATAGCAGTGTGACAAAGCACACTATTGGAAAAACAGGCTTGAAGAGACATGATGGGAGCTGTAACAGTTTAGTATTAGCGTGCTAAAACCTGAGAAGTTTAGGTTTATGTCAGCAGTTACATCAGCAGGGAATACTTTCATAGGATCTGCCAGCTCTGAAACAAACCCTGACTTGGAAAGGCCCTTTCCCCAGAAATCAGAGGTGGATCTCGGTCATCAGAGTTGGTTTCCTGTGAGCCTCTTCCAGTTCTACAAGTGAGGTGGTGGGGATCGTGCAACAATCTCACTGTTGAAATGCAGCCCATACCTTGGAAAGTCTGAGCTGCAGACTTATTTAAACCAACCCCATTTAACCCTGTAGAACTATTGCCCCCTGTGCCCTCTAAGATGTCAATCAAAGGGTGGCCACACTTGTGGCATATAGTCTGTATAGAGGCTGATAGCAAGGGAAGCAGCAATTGGAAATGCGTAAGGACGAAAGTAAAGCAGATCAGTCCTTACTTTAATTCTCGCCCTCCTCTACTTTTTCTTGGAGTGTGAGCCATCACTGCATCATGGTTTCAAACAGGAGTAGCTTCAATTTCAGTGCGGTTTCCCCAGGGATAAAAGCCTTTTAAAAACAGTATCTGACGGACGTGTGTGTTTCTCAAGGGCTGGCGCTGTGACAACTGCCGCAGACCTGGTGTTGAGACAGCTTCTGAAGGCTCTACTGGCCACTCCTACACACAGTTTTCGCAGAGATACCAGACCAGCAACATTGTAAGTATTTCCATTCATTATGAGTCTTGTCTAGGTGTTACAAATAACTAACAATGAGTCTGGTGGCATTTTTAAAGACTAACAAATTTATTTATCGCATTAGTTTTTGAGAGAGAAAAATCCCACTTTGTCAGATGCTTGAGGAAACAACTCTATTTGTTCTGCATTAACATAATACCTTAAGTATTTATTTCAGCAAACCTTCCCCTTTTCAGCAAGAACTTGAGCATGTTGATTATTATATGGCTTAATCACAGATTTGAGTAGATGCTTTAATACTTTGCTGAGTTGGAGCCATAAATAATTTCTTTTCCAAACCTTCACATATTACAGCAAATGAACAGAATGGGCTGTAGTGAGAAATCTAAACAGCTGCTGGTCCGAAGGAACGTGGCTGCATTTGTCAGCCAGTTACTATGCGACAATAATTTTATTGTATTGAGTACTAACTGGTTTCCTGTTCTCCCAACAGAATGTCAATTGCCCAATTGAGTGCTTCATGCCCTTAGATGTACAAGCAGACACACAACATCGACAAGGAAAGTAACATCACACCACCACCAGCAAAAATTTATCTACCAAGATGACCATCCAAACTGGAGTGATGCTTGCAAAAACCAGACCTCTAAGAATGTCCTTTCTCTCTGGAGTCACTTTCCCAGCTTTAAGCTTAACTCACAGCTTCTCCAAGAATCAATCTTGGCATTTCAGACTCTTCTCATGATTGATATCAGTGCATTGTCTTGTTTTGCTCACTGTGTTGGACACCATTCAGTATTTTCAATGAAAAAGGGATACTAAATTATGAATTGGTTGGGGATCAAAATACGATGGGGATGTGTGGAGGGGAGGAAGGCCTCTTTGACATACAAACAAAAAGTAATGAGACTGACACTAACTTGGCAAGTCCACTGAACACTTCCGCTTTTGCCCAAGCGTTTAGCCAGCAGTAACCTAGGGACTGCATACCCATCACTGTGGTATTTAAAATATGCACAGTCCTAGTTTTCTCTAAATGATCTTATTATCTTTGTATCTCACACTGTTATTTATCAATTTTGTTCCCTACCCCCCCAAGTGTTTTTATATGGGGAAAAAAATGCATTGAAGACACTTAGTATGCAGGTGACAGAGAAATTTGGTGTAATTATGATCAGTGATTATTTTTTTATACTGTAAGTGCCAAAGCTTCACTACTGTGGAAAGACAACTTTTAATAAAAGATTTACAAACCAGAAGTGTGGTCAGTAATTTTTCCAATATTGTTGCAATAGGATTCAGGAAAGGGAAGTGTACAGCAATCTGGAACAGCAGGGCCTTTGGCAACAAATGGGGACAGCCACTTTCTGTAATGTAGTTAAAAATAAGAGAATATTTGTTTAAAGAAAGTAGCAAGGAAAAACTTAAGTGAATGACTGTCACAGAGATCAGAGTGCCACTGAGAAGGAACCCCAAAGAGCCAATACTCATTGAGTAAAATCTTCAGGGCAAGGATTAATTAGATGAAACAGACAAAGGATAGGAGAAAGGAAGTCATATCATCTGTTTTAAAGATGGGAAACTGAGACACAGCAGTAAGGCCTTGACTCAACAAGGTACTTAAAACATATGATTAATGAATCCCAAGTATTTTACTCAGTTTTAATGGGACTACTGCCATGCTTAGTTAGCCATATGCTGTAAGTAGTTGCTGAACTGGGGTTCAAGTGCCTTGCAGGAAGGCAAAGGAAGTGAAAAAGGTAGGACTTGTACCTAAATGGCCTGAAATCAGGCCTACGCTTTAGCTACAGGTCACCCATACAAAGCATGTATTTGAGAAAATAATAAATGATCCTAATTCATTTCCTCATACTTGCTGATGCACAATAATTTAATCACATCTTAGGAAGGGATGGAAATGTGTAAAACATACCTGTCAGTTTTAAAAGAATCTATAGATTTTTTGCTACTTTGACTTGTGGAAGTGGGCTGTTGCACCTAGGTTCCTGAGATGGCAACATTAAAAATCAAAATGGGGAATCCAGTTTGTTCAGGCACTCTGGTGAATAGAAGTGATCTCAACTGGAATCTTGAAGTACTATTGTAATGCATATTACAAAATAATGGAACCATGTGTCACGTCAGGAGAAATGCTCAACAGTCAGGGAAGACAGATTTAGCTATATATAAATTTTACAAAATAAATTGGCACTATTTCTAAAAAGGTAACAACTATGGAATATTCAGAAGAACGTTTTGCTGTGATCTTGTTAAGACAATGAAAACGTTAGCAATTTGATCACAGTGATCAAGGTAACAATTTGATCACCGTTACAGCTCTTATTCACTAACTTCAGTGCATCTTCAGTGGCAATTCTTCGCCAGCAACAGTGACCAGAACAGCGGATCTTGCCTAGATCCAGTTAAGTTTCCTATCAAACAGCTTTATATTTACTGCTGAAAAGATGGGTCCCTACTCCACCCTGTTAAGAGGTTTTTTTCCTGGTGTTTATTAAAAGAGCAGTTTCATAATCAGATATTCAGTTTTTACATTCACCCAGCAAATTAACACAAATCTAAAACTATCCTTTAAAATTATTTTTAAGCAAATTCAGTTACATTGCAATGTATTAAACTGGAATAATACCCTTCACCGTGTAGTGCCTGAATTGCAAAAAATCTCAAGCTCAACACTTATGAGGGAACACCTAATATGAAAGCTACCCTCCTGATTTCTTGTGCCAAATTCTGCTCTCAGCTATGCAGGAGTTGTATTACTCATGTCACTGGAATTGGTCTGCATTTACTTAAATCAGAACTTGATAAACCCTGGGCGCCACTTCGCCATGGAGCCCAGGAATTTTACTCTGACAGCTAGATGTGCTGGGATGACAGGGTGCGGATGTGCTGGGATGACAGGGGGTGTGGGTCTTTTGCACCACCGACTGCCAGCCCGAGTGTCTGGTGGTGGCAGTGGGGCTTTTCCTGCCCTGGTCCACTGCTGCTAATGTCTGTGGAAACCACATGCCGGGGGGCCTTCATTCCACATCACAGCTGAAAGTGGTGGCGGAGTGCTGCATCTTGGATCACCACCGCTCCTGTTTCTGTACTTTTTTGGTCAGGGGTGGGGAAGAGGGCTCTTCACCCTGGCACTGCTGTCAATGATGGCATTTTGGGGGGGGAGGGTGGGAAGTCATTGTGCCACAGCTAGGTGCCTCAATTTTGTGGCTAACACCATTCGTTGAGGCCTGAGAAAAATAAAATGAGACTGGCATTTGGCTTCCTGCCAAAAGGAAGATTGCAAAAGACAGTGACCATTTTAATAGATTTCTAGCAATCAGCCAGCTGAATTGTTTGCAACTAGTAAAACTGTGGCAGTAAGAATGAGCACTATTCCAATGTTGCTGAAAGCTAAATAAGCACCTGAAGTACAGCAGCATTAGAAAGTTTTATATCTACAGAGAAAATTCATTTTCTTTTAAACTAGATTTCCATTACTGTATCCTTTTAAGATGGGTTATTCATAACCATCCAGACCTCACTCCAGGAACCCATGCCTTTATGAGCTCAACTTTACATAACTTAGCGTACATCTCCACTGGAGGCTCTGTTAAGTCAACTTAACAAGGTTGATTTTAGGTCCACTTAAAGTCAACCTTGTTAAGTAGACTTTGAGCATCCACACTGAAAACTCTTGTTGACTGCCTGCATCCACACTGGCAGGTGCTAGCTCAACCCTCCCTGCTGGCCAGGAACACTGGGAGGGGGCCTGAAGGCCAATGAAGTTGACTTAAGTGTTAAGTGGACATTAAGAAGTGGTGTTATTTAGTTGCCTTCAGAAAAGCCCAGTGCGGCCACAAGAGTTTGTAGGTCACCTTAAGCTTCCTTAAGTTGACCTAAGGCTCCAGTGTAGATGTATCCTTAAAAATAACACATCCTGCATCTTGGCAGGGAGTTCAAATAGATAATCCTTACTGTCCCTACTGACACTATGGTTCTGTATGTCAAAGTTCAGCATCCTACCCAGAGGACCATGCCACATCGTGCAGATGGGGAATGGATGCAGGAATGATACTCTGCACCAGTTGCCAATCACACCTGTAACATACAACCCAGAGACAACTATTGCAAAACACTTTATAAATGCAATCAAAGCTACCACTTGCAATGTGCCGGCAACAGCAAATCACCAGCACTTTGGGACTGTTACTGTGCTCATAGTGCTAAACTTCATATTTGCACTTGTTTTTCTAATCAAAGCTCAGGACAATGGAAAGCAAACTGCACACATCTGAGAATGGAATTTGTGCTAGGCAAGATGCCTATGTATGAACTGAGTTGAACTCTATTGGCATGAGAATCACATACGTAAGATTCACAGGGACTGCTATCTCTCCTTTGCTCAGAAAAAGCAAATTCAACCCTTCCCCTTGGCAAAATACTTCTATAGAGGGATTCAGTGCATTGAACCTGAAACTGCTTCAGATACAGGACCAATTACATCCTCTCACCAGAAAATGAGGATAATGGATTGGACACATTGGGAGAAAGCTGCAAGCTCAAAAGAAATCTGAAGTTTCAATTTGTAGCGTAGATTTTTATCAATTCATTAAAAGTCTGCCTGCAAGGCTGACTTTCATAGTGTTTCACCCGCTTTTTAATGAACTGGTAAAATATGGGCTATAAAATTAACTCGTAAAATGAAGCCTCTTTTCCTGAACACACAAAAGAATTTCGGTGACAAGACTACACACTCTACAGAGAAGGAAATCATGAATTTATTTTCAAACGAATCTAATTCCTTTGCAGATAACTTTTGCTTTAATTCACAAGTAGAATGGTCTTTGCTCTTTGACTATCCAAGGCTACTCAATACATGTGTGCTAAATTTGCAGCAGATGAGTGACAAGTGACCAGCTGTGACAGCACCTGACGGAATCAGTGATGGAACAGTCGAAGACTGGTGTGAATGAGCGTTATTCCCAGCTCATTGCATGCTTCGATCACCACTTGGTCGGCTGCTGAGCCCGATGGGGCAGCAATAAACTCCACTCCACTCTGAACAAAGATTTGGAGAAGCTAAAGGTTAGTGATGAAAAGCAAAATCCATCAGAAGAATTGTGCAGTGAAACCAGCACAGACTTGTTCTCTTCTCCAAGTCTGATTGTCAGCTCCCAACTCACTGTGAATATTTATATTCCTGTAGAGCCTAAGAGTACATCTACACTGCAATTTGACACCCCTGGTTGTCCTGTGCCAGTTGGCTCAAAATGCACAGCTGTTTAATTGCAGCATAGACTTGCAGACTTGAGCTCTGCAACCCTCTCACCCTACAGAGTCCTAGAATCCAGGCTCTAACCTGACCTGGAAATCTGCATTGCAATTAAACAGCCCCTTAACCAGAGTCACCTGGCTCAGACCAGCCAATGGTGTCTAATTGCAGTGTAAATATATCCTTGGAGTCCTAGACATCAACCTGATCCCTAGTGCACCAGGCACTTACAGCAACAGAAAAAAAGATGGTCCCTCCTCCAAAGAGCTTACAATCTTATCTGTTACTCACATGAAAAGTCTACATGTAAATAACTGCTTGCTGGGGTGAGTGAAAGGTTCATTATCTGCTCCTCTTACCTTCATAGCACCTTCTTGATATTCTTTAGCTCCATTTCTTAGTTTTTAACACTCTTTTAATTCTACAGCCAGCATCAATGGCAGGCAGGGGCGCTGCTGGCGCCGGGCACACGGGGCCTGTGCCCCAAATCCCGGCGCCAGTGCCCCGGTCCTGCGGGGCCCCACCTCTCCCAGTCTCTGGCCCAATGGGGCTGGAGATCCGGGGCCTAGTTGCCAGCGGCCACTCCCGGCCCCAGCCACCCACTGCCGCGGCTGCCACACTCAGCCTCAGCCAGGGATCCAGGGCCCACCCACCTGCGGTCCCAAACCCAGCCAGGGATCCCAGGCCCAGCCGCCCACAGCCCCATCTCCAGCCAGGGATCCGGGGCCCAGACACCCGCAGCCGTTTCTGGCCCTGTCCCCAGCCAGGGGCATGGCCATCTCCTGAGCTGGTGCCCCGAGTCCTTCCCCATGGCAGTAACGCTCCTGACGGCAGGTATCAAATGACTTTCGTGGAGGACACCATAATGCTCTGAAGAAATCTGTCCCTGAATGCCACTGCTCCAGTCGGCAACACATTTCAAGCACAGATGTGCATGAATGCATTCCACAGTGCACAGTATTAATGAAACAAAGCAAAAATCAACCCAGATGTTTCCCTTATGACATCTCAGCCTCTCAAAGACCTTACCCGTTTAGCTCTGTCCACATTATCCCTAAAAGGGAAGAAAGCATCAGAGCTGAGAGCGACTGCATCCAGTTGGCCAATCCAGTCCTTCTTCTCTGCATCAGTCAACTGCGCTGGGACGACCTCAAACAACGCTTTCCACTTCTCCAGATCTTCACCCTGCAGAAATAGGGTCAGCTTAGTCCGTCAACATTAGCTCTGTTTATTGCTTTCTGAAATATTGCCATTCTAGAAGTGGCTCCTGGGCATCTCTTCCAGCTACCTATTAATGTGAGCGAGGTCATTCCTTTTACATCCAAGTTCATCTATCTTTTGTAGTTTGGTCTGACTCGGTGCTTTGTGGCTGTCGTGCCAGAAATTATTAAATCCAAAGTGACTGCGGAAATAAATTACCAACCACCGCTTATGCCACCACCCTGCGCTTGGCTCATCTCAGGTCCACATGCTTTGCTTAGCATGTTTGTGCTATGTTTTTCCATGTAAACGCAGAACACACACAACAAAATTTGGCACAAGGGGCTTCATGTATGTCTGACAAACAGGAGCTTCCCTTATGAGTCACCTTCTTCCACTGTACGAAACCACCTCCCATCCCTTTAAGCAAGCAACTTGCTTAAGGGGATGTGAGATTCACTTGCATGAACAGATGAATGGACTATGGATGACTCATTAGGTTCCCATTCCAGCTGTGGGGTTTATACTTTAAAAGGGCATGTTCTTTCCTGTGTGTAATGGCTGCGCCAGTTTGATTCCAGGAATCCAACTAGCCACACAAATAAACTGCAATCATTGGAGTGAAAACAGAGCAGAAAAAGTTTAAATGTCAGCAACACAAACTTTTTATTCTCATTTTCTAAGGGTTAAAGTGAATTTAGAGCCTGTGGAAACTGGCAGAACAGCCCCAGAGAGGGATGTCCTCTGAACAAGTAGTGGGAAATCAAGAGACATGATTCTGTTCCAGGCTCTGCCGCTGATCTGCTTTGTGAAGATGGGCAAGTCACTTCCCATCTCAGTGCCCCTGCCGTTGAAACCTTCTGTCTATACTGGAAGATCTTTAGGGTACAGAGTATGTGTCCCATGCCTGGCCCAATGATGGCTTGTGCTCAGCTGGGCCCTTGAGATGCTACCCAATAACAGCATGCCAGCCAGCTCTGGCTGCAAAAGGCTATTCCAGTGTGATACCCACTTGTGTCCATAGGACTGTAGGGATTGTCTGGGGTGGGATAATTCGGCTTCCCTAGGAATTGGACAGACACTTATTTTCACAGTTCTCAAACTCTAATGACCTTTGGCCATTAACAATCTGCGCCCCATCTGACCTGTGCCCACTGAATCCCATTACTCATCCAGTCCTCCAACTTCCCCTAGCAAACAGAATAACTGCAGGAGATAGACATGTCTCTTCACTACCTGAAAGATCCAAATCTGGCCCCAGTTGTCACCTGGGGCTTGGAATGCCCCACAAGAAGCATGCGTGGTGAGGTGTGGTGTTCCTTTCACTCAAGAGCAATCCCTGTGGAAAGGACACAGCCCACCCAGGACAGATGATCAGGAGCTCTCACGCAAGACTGGCATGGGAGATAGAGGGGGGGAAAATGGCAGGGGCAGGCAAAATAAGAGACCATCCTCGAGATTCAGATATCCCTGCCCAAGTGTATTCGTTAACGCTGATCCCACAAGACCATCTCTAGCCTTGTTCTGAGGAACTTCCAGGCCAGTTTTTAGGAAAAAACCTTGTGCTTTACCTCGCCGATGGTTCCAGTGACATACTGATCAATGGCATTGGAGATCTCCGCTCTCTTCACACCAGCTTTGAACTTCATGGCGAGCACCTGGGGGTGGTGTCTGAGCCACCAATGGTTCGCCTTGTCACCAGCCAGACGGGTGCAGTGGATTCTGGACTGCTGGCCTGCACCCATGCCAATAACCTGAAGCACATGCAGAATACTGTAAGTAACTGCCAAAGCACATCTCTGCACACCACGTTCTTTGTCAAAGCAACACGAGCCCCAGATCAATTATAATCAGACAAATTGCCTTCTCAAAATCAGCTGTTCCTTTACAAAGGCAGAGAAAAGCCTGACAGTCCACCTTTGGATTGCAATGGGTGCTCTACAAACGCCCAACACCTTCATTCTGCAACTTACATACGGAGTAGACTTCAGCACTTGCAACTTTAAGATGGCTCTACAGCTCGGTTGTGTGTGGGCCCTGGGGTCTACCTGTGCATAGCAAGAAGCAGAACTGCGACCCCCAGTAACCAGAACTGGCTCCAAGTTGAGCAAACTGTACTCCATCCATAACACCTTTACATCTCTCCCTGGTTCAACTACGTACACTTTAATTCCCCACTCCACACACATTAGTAACATTCTCATTTTTTGTTAAATCAACATTTTCTAGCCCAGGCATGAAATTTACTTGAGTCATTGTCATCATGAGGATGACAGAGTATCTCACCCATCCAACATACACATACATGCCCTGTTCCTATTTATCACTTGTCCTAGCACAGCACCCAGGAATCTTGATCATGGACCAGGACTGCATTGTGACATGGGCTGAAGAAATGGATAAGCAGAATTCAGGGTGCAAAACTGAACAAGCAATGGCATCCATCTTCTGCCAAGGGAGTTAGTCACACCAGGAGAAGGTTTCAAGCAGTCCTGGTGTTCACTTATAAAGTCTTTTGTGGGGTCCAGGAATGAACAGGGCTGGTGAGAGATTCTAGCTATCCCACCTGTTCTTGGAAAGAAAATTCAGGTCTGTGTTCAGACCACCTCCATGGGTGTAATCTTTCAAGGCACTCAGATGCCACTGTGACTGGCCTGGGATACATAGCTATGCAGATTAGATGCAATCTTCGGACTGCTACAAAAAAGCCCCAATCAAGTTTGATAAGGAGAAAAATCAAGCAATCGATCTGGACAGCTGGTCTGACAAAAATCAGTGCATAACTAGAAACATCGAAGCTTTGCAGCTGTCAATACATTTCCTATGCTGCCATCTGCCAGAAACAAAGGATTAAAAAACAGCTACAAGCTACATGCAGGTCTTTAGTGCAGCTAGATGACACCATTGACTCCATGCACATGTACCCCAGTCTATATGACTGGCTGTAAACTGCAACCCTTAAAACAGAAGGGAAGACATTTAACTTAAACAACCCACCCCTTAATGGACAGCACTGCTAAATTCCCCCCACCCTGGAGGGCCAGTTGCGCTTTTGCGACACATCTTTTGTCCTAAGTCCTGCATTCTCCAGACCTGCTGGCTCCCGTTGCTTTTAAAGTCCCAGCATGCTTTAGGGTGGGCAAGTCCCTCACGCCCCCAAGAGCAGACCCCTCGAAGATGAGGTAAGCTCCTCGTTCTACAACTCTGCCTCCTTCACGGTGCAGAAACATTGGTGTCATGTTTTCACACCTCAATGACTTTAAAACAAGCATCCCTTGGTTGTGTGTAATACACCTCCAGAGAGCATGCTGGGAGTCAAGTGGAGCAATCAGCCAGAGAGCTGCATGACATCTGGACATGGTACAAAATGACTGGTTAGATTTTAACGGATATGTGCACTGGTTATGCTTGTATGCATGTTTTAGGTATTAATATGGCTCTCATCCCTGTTATAGCTGAGCATCTCACAATCTTCCATGCACAGATCTTGACCACACTACTATCAGTGCTACTATTCCCATTTTACAGAGGGAAACTGAGGTACAGAGGCCACAGATCTTTAAGTGCCCTGTCCATTGATTTCAAGTGCTTTGCAGATGGGCTGTCTTTCTTAAATTGAAAGGGCAAATTGTTAAAGTAAGCCCAATAGGCCAATTAGCCCATCTGGAGGGTGAGCCCAGGCTTAACGAAAGATGCAGCCCAGGAAGAAGTGGGGCGCAAGAGGATGTCTGGAGCAGAAGTTGGCTGCAGGGAGGGAGTGTACAACTTTGCAGTGACTGCTGGTAGTGGGACGCCCTGAGGGGAACCTGGAGGAAGCCCAGTAGAGGTGGAACAGTGGGAAGATGCAGGGTAGGAGCAAGGTCCTGTGGCTGCCCTGACACAAGGGTACAATCCAGACCCTGAGAAGAAAGCCTGAAGATTGGTGACTGGAGGGAAGGAATCCAGGGAGCCAGCAGCAAGACATCTGACAAAGCAGAACACGGCTGCTCACCCTAGGGTCCCGAGGCTGGAACCAGTGCAGCGGACAGACCTGGGCTTCTCTATCAGCCATGGAGAAGATGGCATGAAGCCCCCTGACAAAAGATGATGAGAGCAATTCAGAGACCAGAGCTGGGGGCCCAAGACCAGATATAAGAATTGGGGTGACTGTTTGCTGGACTTTGTTATCCCACAAGGAATGGGGCTAAATGAGGCCTGGAAAGCTAAGTCGTAAGAAGAGAGACCACCACAGGACAGGAGTGACCACCAGCTAGAGGACAGAACTACTGCACCACACCCAGCCACAAGCGGAGAGATCACGGGTGAATCCATTCTTCTATATGCCTATAAATCTTGGGTGACTTGTCCATGGCTGCACAAAATATATGGACAAGCAGGGAACTGAACAGGGGTCTCTCAGCCTAGTGGCTGATGATCCAAGACCTGGAAGCCGAAGCCAGACAAATTCAGACTGGAAATAAGGCTTAATTGTTAGCAGGGAGGGTAATTAACCACTGGAACCACTTACCAAGGGTCGTGGTGTGTCATTTTTAAAATCAAGTCTGGATATTTGCTAAGAGAAATTCTAGCCCACCAGGAATTATTTCAGGGACACCCTATGGCCTGTGCTACCTAGGACATCGACCACCACAGCGCTCCCGTCTGGCCTTTGACTCTATGATCACCCTGCCTCTCCCCTGCTGTGTCTTCAGGGGCAGTTTGAGAAGTGTTATTAGCCCGCTGTCCCTGGCTGAGTAAGCTTTGTTTTGCAGGATAAGGAAAGCATGAACTGCCCCTTCATTGCCACAGCAGAGGAGTAGAATAGATCCTGTGCTAGGGCTGGTAAGACCGAGCAGGGTGCACAAAACCAAAAACCCTTCCTTCACATTTTCCTCCTGCTGCCAGTAAGCCAAGACTGATGAGATAAGCAGACCTGCTAGCCTGGAGGACTGATGTGGAAATGCTTCCCCAAGGCCCTTAGCTCTGGCCAGTGCCTCTGACTTTCCAACTCAGCTAGACAGCAACAGATGTTAAAGCTCTCAAGCACAGGCTGAGTAGAAAGAAATGAATCATTTGCCTTTTCATTCATCAAGATGCAATGACTTCACTGCTTACCAGAGCAGTCAAACATGCCAGAGGATGCCCTCCCCCAAGGAGTAAATGAAAGACCCAGGCAGTGCTCTTTCTTGAGGCTGATGTCCAAAATCATTTGCCCATGATTAACTCATTGCTACTGTGTTTAATAAATCCAGAGTGAGTATTTGCAATGTTACTAATGTCAGGATGTGATGTAGCAATACCACCTCCCATTTATTTTTAATGCTTTACATTAGTACACCTAAAAAGGCTTTACAAAGTATGATCATTTTACAGATGGGGAAACTGAGTAAGTGACTAGCCCAAGGCCATCCAGCAGAACCAGGAATAGAACCCAGATTTCTGGAGTCTTGGTCCAGTGCTGTTGCCAAAAGGTCACAAGTAGTTAAAATGTGCTATTTGCTCAGTGAGCAGCCTGGCCCTCATTGCCCACCCCTCCCCCCACATTTGCCCCACTAGGCCCCATTCCCATCAAGAAAGCCCTGACCGGCACTGAACGCTGATAACATCAATAGGGCTTTACCTGGCCACATGGAACTATCTATGGCTGATGCGGTTTCAGGATCAGAGCTTTAACTTTGTAATTTCCCAGGCGATTTATGCAGCCTGGCTAAGTTAAGAGATCTACTTTCATGCCTTGAGAGTCATTCTGAGTAACAAGCAAAATCTAATACTTTCTTAAATCTCAGCCTACAAAGAACACTGCAGTAAATATATTCCCAAGAAGATAAAATGCAAGGTTATAGCTGAAAAATGTCTACAGTATTTTTTTTTTTAAAAATAAGGTAAACAGGCCCATTTTATGTTTAAGATACTCTGTACAAAAGGGGGAGCTTAATTGCCAATTTTAACATACCAATAATTGTAACACCCAATTCTTATATCACACTTTACATCAGTAGATTCCCAAGTGCTTTAGTCTTAATGTATTAATCTTCACAATGATTCTGTGAGGTAGGAGTGCTATTAACCAAGGTGCCTTTAGGAATAATTTGGCAAAGGCCATAAAATGCAATTGTGCCTTATTTTGCTTTTGCTTGTGTGTGGTGGGGAGGAGGGAAGCCTGCAAATTGCCTTTTTTTTTTTTTTTTTTTTTTTTTTTTTTTAAGTGTAAGAAATTCTGGTTTTGTCTCACCAGGTTAGTAGGATGGTGACATCGCAACAGTAAGCAATTGAGAGGGGAAATGACTTTTAGTTATTCAGTTTAAAATTCTGTGATAACATTTAAATGCAATGCCTAATGAACATTTGGGTAAAAAAACATTTTTGTTAAAGGTTTATATCAGACCCATTCATTTATGGTGTAACATTTGACAACACACAGGAAAGCCCACTTCCTGTGGCAAGTCTTCCATGAAAATCAAGGAAGATGACTTTCTAACACTCCTAAGTTAAAAGTAAAAGAAAATAAAAACCTCATTTATTTATAAAAACCCTTCTCCAAAGAAGCAAAAAAAGGCTATTAAAATACATCCTTTGCAGGCTGCCTTTAAACCAAACACTTAGGCACTGTCAAGGCATCAAGTGTGAAACCTATTCTCACATCCAAGCCCTTTATCAAAATGAATATTCACAAACAAAAAGCTGCTCTTAAAAACCTTGATAGAAGATTCAGAAACAAATGATTTAGGCCCTGATCCTGCAAACCTTTACCAACATGAATAAAATCATTCAAGAAAGCTTCATTCACTTGTTGTGAAAAGAGCCTATGATTTTGCTTTCGCAGACAGCTATATCAGTGTAATAGTGTCTAAGCCATCTTGTCTATACTTGTTTAATAGTTTCCAGTGTACTAAGTGATTTCACACCAGGTGCCCAACATGTTTTATAAGCCAGTTTGACTGAGATGCTATAGTCCCCTAAGCAGCCCACTTTGGTTACCTGCCCATTCTTAGCATAGCAAACTGAATTGGACTGGGTGTACTTGACAGCGATGGTAGCAACAATCAAATTTTGGATAGCAGACTCAGGCAGCTGAAATGACAGAAAGTGATAATGAATGCACCACTTAAATAACTGATTTATAATGCTCTGCAATTGGCTATAGCCCTGCCAACCACAAACCACTGCATGTGCTATGTAATATCAGAGCAAAACTGAACACTACCAGCGATCTGGTTATCTACCCATGTCATCACTTCTTGTGGGCCAAAACCAACCCAAAACTCGGATCTTGACAGTCAAGTCACCGACAGTCAAACACTGGCCTTGGTCTTAAAAACACCCACATACCAATTGAATTCAATACGCACAAGCATGAAGCTAAACTTATGTTTATATATTTGCCAGATCAGATGTAAATGTGCTGTCAATTTCATTTTATATTCATTCTGCTACTAATTTGTTAAACTGTTTCCCATTCATAACTTTTTCTTATCTCATCTTAAAAAGAATATGAGTATTTCTGGTACTAAAGTAATAGGTAGGTCTATTACTTTAAAATGAAAACATTAAGACAATCAAATTTAAACATATGTAACTCCCCACCCACTGGTGATGTGTAAACCATCCCTGTATGGAATAGAGAGATCTAGAAGTTTACACAACACAATGGAAATGAATTAGACTATTAAACAACAAATCAAGTGAAATCACAATGGTTTCTTAACTTATGATTGTGAAAATTAAAAGAGGCAACTTCCTATTTATTATCTCGGCAATAAGCAGTAGAGAGACCCAGCTCATCGTATTCAGGTAAGCATTTGCAACAAACACAACGACTATATTTGGATGTGTAAATTTCACTCGTGCATCACTTCACTGAAAACCACTTAAAGTCTGCCTGAACATCTTTGGGGGTGTGTCTTACAACAGACTTTCACTTCCTTTCCTGACTGAAGCACACCAGATCACTCAATCTTCAAGCTCATTTTTCGCTAATTCTCTTACACTTACATTTTTGTTTTTGCTAACAATGTTGCTGAAGAGTGACCGATCAATAACGCTGTTATTCCTCTTCTGCATGAGATGCAACCCAAAGATGGTTCGAATCTCATTTTCATCTGGCTCATAATCAAGGTCCATCTAAAAGCAAACAGATAGAAAGTACTGTTTCATGTTTTTTGAACATTTCTGACCCAAACTTCCACAACTGACCCATTCTAATGTGACTTCTAGCAGTAGTTTACATGTATTTAAAAAAAAAAAAAAATTTGCGCTGGTAACAGGACAGGATGCCAAATCAGAGGTAGTACCAGTAAACTGGAGCACCAATTCATCAGAACTAAAACATGAAGTGCGACTTTAAGAGAGAAAGTAGGTGCCAGGAATATACACACTAGATGGTTAGACACAAAAGGCCAGACTGTGATCCACCAAGATCCACATTCAGAAAAGACCTGCCCTTCACAGAACTGCCCCCTCCCATGTGACAAAGGAAGAGGGTAGTCATCTCTGTAGACTTGCCTCCTCCTCTACAGAAGGCATATATGGAGCAGTCTGCTATGTGTAAAGAAGCAGGACCTGGGAAACACATGGAGTCCCTCCACTCAAACATTATGTCAAAAACCAAACATAGGGTCTAACTGGAAGGAATATGATGACTAGCAAAGACTGATTTTAAGCATTCAAAGGTTTACCAGTTATCAGTGCATCCTTGCAAAACTGATTTAACTTGGAAGGATGCAGCCTTCAAGATGGCCTGTAATTTCATTACTGCTTGCCTGGAGCACCTGAGCCATCTTCCAGAGCAACTATGACAGTAACGCTTGAACCCTTCTCTCCTCTCAGGCTGGAATTTTTTTTTTATAGGATGCTACTTAGATACTTAGCTTACCTGTGCACATCAGCCTCTCAAAGCAGAACTGGTATAGGAGCTAAATGGATACTTTGGTTAAAATACAAAAATACCTAGGGAATCCACAGCCAAACTAGCAGAATTTAAAATCACAACAAATTCAGGTGTATGATCTCAGCACACACGCGCAGGCAGCACTGGGATGGTAATATGATTTATCAGGCAGTGTCATGTCAAATATTTGACAAGTACTTTATTCAACATAAGATGGAATTGTATATTATCAGTGAATCTAAACTGTATCTGCAAGATGATTATTATTCCTCACCACAAGGGATTATAATGTTTTGGGGGTTTTTTTTAAATGGCTTGATGTTGTCTTTGGCTGTATTGTGAGACTGATCCTAACATCATCACAGAAGATGTTCTGTTGTTTTTTTTTTAAAAAAAAGCTATGTTTCCTGATATAACAAGTTGCTTCATATTGGCATCTCAATTACAAAGATTAATGACAAAGCTGGAAAATTCATAGATAGGAAGGAATTTGTGAATGACAGGAACAGACAGGGAAGTAGAGATAGGTTTCAAGTGAAGTGGAGAGCAGTCCAGAAATTTTGTTTCTGTAAAGTACAGCTGCTAATGTGCATATTTCAAAAATCAATGACTGTATTATGAAAAATGTCCTATTTATTATTAGCATTCACTATATCTTCATGGACATGTGATTCTATACAATTCTAGACCATTTAGGAATCTAACCCTAATCAGAGTCAAAGCCCAATTACCTCAATGGGACTATTCACATGCTCTTCAATGGCTTTGGACCCTAACTGTGTAACATTCTAGCACTATACACCCTGTAATTTGTACAGAAAGTATTTCCAAGTGGTATGGGGTGAGAACAACAGAAAAATAAGTTTATATGAAAAAGGAGCTGTGACGGTGCTTTGGGTAGCTGAGAAGTCTACATGAAGAGACCTCAAATACCATGAAATATGTAGAACACCCACCTGGAGGATACAGTAGCCTCCATTTTTCTTTCTGGAGAGGATTTTGAAAGCTTCCTCCTCATAGCCAGGAGCCACCACACCATCGGACACCTGAAAGACAAAGAAACACCCCACCGTCCCCCATTAGAAATGCATTTAGAGACCTGAGTCTATGGATTTCCACAGGCTTTGGAGGAAGACCTAAGGACTCAGATTTGCAAATACACTCAAAACTAACATTACAAATCAGAATAATCTATTTTAAGTACAATAGGATATTCACATGCTATGTGCTTGCAGGATTCAACCATATGGATGGATGGGTGCCATGATGCCCATCACAGCATGTGTTTTTCCCCTCTGACGCCAATGGAAACACATTTTACACAGATGGCTTCTATGGGCGAACCCATTCCTGCATCTCTTACAGACAGGCTTCTTGTAATGACATACTGAAAATATTTTACTTACTGCACAGAAGTGAGATTTGTATCACATTCTCCTTTGAGCATCTCTGAAATTCCAGTGGGGATCAGCAGAAGTCCAGGTACCTTTGTGAATCTATTTACCTACTCAGGTTTCCAGGAGAAGCTTTTCTGATGTTGGTAGTGTTTCTTTTTTAAAAATTGTCTACCACTTCCTACACAGCAGAAGTGATACGTACACCCAAAGCAGAACAGTTTGTACTCAGGGTCTAACACTGTTCAGAGACAGGCAGCTAAAGAAAGCCCGATTTCAAAATCATTCACTGTTTCAAACTCTCAGATACCTTGAGGACAGAAATAGTGAACAAATGGAACTAAAAACTGACAGAAGCTATTCATTTTCATCAAGACCATAAAGTGATACATTTCCTTTTCCTTCATACTTTGCTTTCTTCTTAAGCAATCCCTAGTGATACAAAACACAGCCCAGAACAGACACTAGCACTGTCTGGTCAAGTATTAATTTTGACTGATTTAACTTCACACTCAGACTTATCATCTAATCTAGTAACTGGTGCTCAGTTACACAGACAAAAGAATCAGAAGTCCTATGCGTTTGTAGGCTCAGTCTACTGGTTGGCAGCAATCTATAAATGCTTTCTTTATTACCAGAAAGAAGTACGCAATCAGTTGTAGAAACTATTAGGAATATTGTCCCATCATAGCTGTTAAATCACCTATTACTACAATACAATCAAGAGATTAGTGGCAGATGAAGTTTATGATCTTAGGTTGGAAGTGTGCGGTTTGACTGTTCAGTTTTCACGTCTGCCACCAGTGATTACATATGAGCCACACTTTCATCAACTGCTGGAAAAAAGATCAAGACTGGTATAGATTCTGCAAGCTGGATATTAAATTACCTGAATGGACCAACGAATAAAACGGACAGAAACAAAAATGGACCAATAAAAAACGTCTGAATGGAATTGCCATTACAACCAATGAGTTCATCAAGAGTTCTGTACATTTCAGAATAACTTGCCACTCTTTTACTAACCTCTCTGGAAATGACTTTAGCAGTAGGCACATCACAGATATCAGAGAGTGCGATGAAGTCACCAAATGAAGACATCCGATCAGCCCCTGCAAAATATCAAGAAAATGATTTACTTGCAGTGTGCATGCCCATACCTTCACAACAGTTTCTTTCCTCAGAGAGTTTGCAAATTTCATCACAAAGCAGAAGAAAGGGACATGTTAGAATTACAAGGAAGGAAAAATAGAAGTCAGTCTCTGCTACACAAACTCATCTTACAATATTTCTGTAGTTAGTATTTTCCTACTCTGCACTCTAACAAAACTTCTGTAATCGATATCTTATATAACACTGACTTTTCTAAACAAAACCAGAAACAGAAATGTACATAACAATGATTTTGTATTTTATATTTCTTGAATCAGTGCTCATTTAAACCAGGCACATCAGGAAACATTATGGAGGTTCCTCACTCAGTAAAGCCAATGCTCTATAGCCTTGGCCTGCAATGAGCTAGCCATTGTAAACACATTGTACTTTTACCATGTAGTGTTTTTACATGAACAATGACCGTCAAAGGTAAGCTAAAAATTGACAAAAAGAATATGTGCACGCCATTTTTTTCCATTGGAAACTGAGATTTTATCTATCTTGCTTCTTCTGAAATGGGATGGACAAAGAACGAACAGAGTGACATCAAAATATCAAGAAGGGGTCAAAGGATTTTTAATGGCCTTTTTTCTGCTTGTTTGTTTCTGCTAATACTTTTAACTTAAACATAAGACAAAATTTCTTTGTGAAAGATTTAGTGGGACACACACCACCACAGTTAAGGGCTGAGAGCTTCCATTCTGGTTCTCTGGTTGTCCAATTTTCTCTGGCAAAAGCGGAAAATAAATTTCTAAGATTTTTAAAGTGAAAATAAGCCGCACTTTTGTACACTGAAATCTTTTCAGGCTTTCTTTCTTAAAAGGAAAAGAACAACCCCAGTACTTTGTTCCTCTCTCTCAATCACCCTAGGGTGACCATATGTCCGGTTTTTCCCAAACATGTCCTCCTTGTCAGACACTAGTCACTAGCCAGTAAGCTGAGCTCCTGTTGCTGTCCAGAGCCCCTGCTGTGCGTTTTGTATTCAGACAGCTGCTTGGCCACCTCTGCTCCTGTACTGTTTCTTCAGACAGCTGCTGGGTCACCTTTGTTCCCCATTAGGACCTGGGTCCAGCACTGCTTGGATCTGAAAAGGAGGGCATGTCTGGAAAAGATGGATGTACAGTAACCCTAAATCAGGGGTGGCCAAACTTATAGAACTCAAGAGCCACACAAGTTGATTATTAAACCTTCAAGAGCCACACTGAGGTCTATAGCCATATACTTTTACCCACTCCAAAACTACTAAGTTTAAAATTGATTGCACACTTCAATTTTACTGTAAAAACAGGGCAAACATCAATCCTACTAATGTCATATTCTAATAATTACTTACCGTTACCATGAAAACTAGGTCTATACAGTAAAAACTTAGCTGTCACTCGATGTAGAAGGCTACAAGCTAGTGGCAAGTTTTTTTAAAATCCTGACCATGCCGTCACTTCCCCCCGCCATCCTGATCCTCTCCTGAAACCCCAGGCTCTGATGCTGGCTCCCCCAGCATGCTCAGGATGGGAGATTTAAAACTCCTAGGCTGGGGCTGCTTTCCTAAATTGATTTGTTGATGTTCTTCAGGAAGCCACACTTTTTCTTTCAAGAGGCACATGTGGCTCCCAAGCCATAGTTTGGCCACACCTGCCCTAAAACATCCTTAAGGATTAGGTTGAACTAGCCAAACTCACTTTGCTTGAGAGCCAGTCCTGATTTGAATCCAGGTCCATCAAGAGAAGAATGCATTATGCATTAATCAGCAGACCCTCATGGGAAAAAACTCAGTGCCAGGATGCTCTACACATCACCATAAACTTACAAAGAGAAGAACCTATGAACCACACAGTATGTTGTTCAGGGCAAGCACTAATGGTCTTCTCAGCTATTTGCATGGGTTATTTTATTAATTGCCTTCCCACCTCTTGCTCGTGCGTACGCTGTTGCCAGAGGCGTCAGGGTTGCGTGCAAATCATACACCATACAGGCCTGTGCTTCTTCCGCTGTGAGCGGCATTCCAATAGCAGCACCTAGTGGACAAAACAAGCAAAGACAGTGGAAGACACTGAGACCTATATTCCAGTCCAAAGCCTTCATATGAGCACAGCTGCCAGTGAATTTTAAAAGGAAAGATGACATACATTGCAGTGACATTCAAAGAACAGAGTGTCTTCACCTCTTCCGTAAGAAGAGACTCAGTAAGATCCCCTCTTACCTGCAGGACTGACATGTTTGAACGAGGCTGCTGCAGGGACATCTAAAGCCTGCTTGAGTTCTTTCACCAGCTGCCAGGCATTCAGAGCATCGCACAAGTTGATAAACCCAGGGGAGCCATTCAGAACTGCACACAAATCATAAATACACATTAAAGAGCAAAGTCCCCCTCTCCAAGGAGCCAGAACACTGAGGACACATTGTTACATTTAAACTGCTACCTACAACTTAGAACCAAACACTGGAACAAGTCTACCACTGCTTTCTTTTAAACACACCAAGCACATATGGAAACAAACTCTCTTTTGCCCAGCTGCCTGGGATATCACACAGCATTAAGTGTACAGAGCTGAGCACAAAACTTAAGGCCAAGCTTCTACATGACTGCCAGAGGAAGAATAGGCCTGCAGTGAAGGCACTGGATTGGGACCTGCGAAAACTGGATTTAATTCCTGTCATTGCCACAGCCTGCCTGTGTGGCTTAGGTCAAATGGGACAGGGTGTGCCTACCCCAACCAAGAAACAAGGGAAGTAATCCTGGATTATGGGCAGAGGAAGTCCCACCCCTTAGACCACACTAAGCATGCTCCAACTGTTGTTGCTGTATAAAAAAGGCCAGCCCAGTTCATTCTGGGCTGACTGCAGAAGCTGGAAAGATCCTTGGTGGAGACTCCAAGCAGGGAGCTGTTACAACCCCAGCCAAGGGAACCAGAGACTGGCCAGCCACAGCCAACTACCCAGAGGAAGATATCCAGGGAGCCGTACCAAATGGGGACTCCAGAAGCCCTGGAGAACCATGGAATTTTGCCACTAATAAAACAGTAGAAAGTAGCACAGGGAGACTGAATGAGTGGTGTCTCTTTGTCAAGACCCATCAGCACGTTGCTGCAGGACTCCTCCTGACCAAGGTGACTGTTGGCTAATTGATTTGCTAGCAAACCAGCTTCCTACTCTTAAGAGCTTCTTCACTGAAAACTAAAAGGAAATGTGAGACATTCAGTCCACTCCTTATGAGCCTACTGAATATGTGTGAGATGTGCAAGCCAGAATTTCTGGTCAGTAACCCTATAGACAATATTATAAGGAGACAAAAAAAAAAAAAAAAGGAGCTAACCCCACTCTATGTGAAGATTACCCAGAGGATAAAGGAAGGAAAACAAAACTGCAGCAGAACATTCTCTGGAGAAGTGTGGAACACACACTCTCTCTATATTAAAGAATCAGCTAAGAGAAAAAAATAAAATAACTGGCGAAATTTTGCAACAGCAAAACAGTAGAATGGTGCTAAGATGAGGAAGACACAGCATTTTCAGAAACAAAAAAGTTCTTCCTTGGTTTTAGTAGTAAGGTCAGACTGAATTGCAACTGCTAATTTTGCCTTTCTGCACTGACTTCAGAGAAACTGTGTCAATTTGTACCAGATAAGAATCTATCCTTTAATAGGAAATTACAGTAAATTTTGCAGAAAGACTGTAGATACTGATTTTCCTCATGAGCTACTGTCTCTCACTGGGTTCATTTCTTTAACTTCATGGCACTTCCTACTCAACAACAAGCTCTTTACTGGGGACCTTTACTGTGCATCACTTGAACTAAGCAACTGCAAAACATTTCAATCCCAGACAAACTTCAGGACACAAAACATGTCTGCTACCATGATGGGAACAAGTCTTTACAGAACCAAGGTGCAAGGCTGGAAAGTACTTCATGACCCTCCTGTGATACACCAGGCTTTGACAAATAATACATTTCTGGTTCCTGTGGTTACCAGTTTTAGCAGTCTGTTACGTAGCTCCACTGCAGAAATGTAATGGAGGAACAAAAGCTAGGTGCCAGCAACCAAAAATAAAATTGCTGGCACCTAGCTGGGAGCCATTTTTATCCAGTCCTGGATACACGCACATCATCCTGCATCCTTCCAAAACAGAACAGAAATAGTCATCCAAAACTTTTGCAGTCCCTGCATTATTAACAATTTTACCATTACCACCTAGTAATGGAATTACTCCATTGCTAGGTTTCTGTTGTTCCTAATGGTTTATGTATGCTCCACTATCGTGCGGATAGAAGAAAACTGCTGCAGGAAACTAACGGGAAAAAGCATTAAACAGAAGCCTGTTAAAGAATCTTAATTAGTTAGAAAATTAGTTTAAAAAGTAATTTAGTTAGAAAAGTAAAAATAAAAATTAAGAACAAAAAGTCCTAAAAAGAACAAACTAGACAGTTAGGAAATAACTAGGGAAATAAAGACATATACTGCCTTAGGATCAGGCAGAACCAGTCAAACCACCTATCATTCTCCCTGGGCTTCCCAAGGAGCAGCTAAACCAGCATCAGCAGCCACCAGGAGAGCTGCTGACCAAGAGACAAGAGCTGCCCAGTGCACTTCAACCTCACATTCACCCACAGCTTGTCCTGGGGCTGCAGAGGGCCTGCTGGGTGGTGGCACACCCTCTTTGTAGCAGAAGAGCTGACACAAACACCTTCCTTTTAAAAAGGATACAACTCAGGCAACCTCCCCAGTTCAGAATCAAACCCACATTTTCCTGACAGTCACCCTTGAAAGCCACAGGCTGGACCCAGCTACTTCAGCTCGACCAATCCTCTGGACTTACCAGTCAGAGGAAGCTTTGGCCTCAGCGTGTAGAGCTGAGCAGGGATCTGGTGGGGGTTCATGCCATACCGCAGAGGAAGCTGGGAAACCCCCTTGCTGTACTCTTTCCTGAAGTAATCGGAGATTGCTGCATCATACTGAGCCGTGTGAGTGAAAGCCTGAGGACAAAACAGGCAAGACTGTTGGGCATCCAGGACGCAGTCTCCAGAGGGAGCACAAGGTTGTTCTGAAGAAAGGACCGACCTTCAGGGCCAGCTGACGTCTGCTTTCTAAGGAGGTGTCTTTACTGCTAGACGTCTTCATCTCTTCAGCAACAGAGGGATAATCAGCAGGGTCACACACCACAGTCACACGAGCGTGGTTCTTCGCAGCAGCACGGAGAAGGGCAACTCCTCCTTCAAAAAGCCCAAAAGAGTGTAATATTTCTCTTCTGTATCCAAAATACCAGGAACCCCACATCTTAGTGCAAGGTCGAAACCCTCCCTCTTAGGGTATCCCAGCTTCTTTCTCTAATATTATTCTCTAGTGCCTGCCCTCTGAGGATCTCAAACCCCTTTGCAAATATTAATAATCCTGTATGTAAGCCCGGAGACCAACTGCACTCTGACCACATAAGAGACCTGGTGACCAAATAACAAAGGTAGCTTCTGAATGATGTCCTTTCTCTTCATGATACCCCGAACACGGATGCTGGGTTGAAGGAAAAGCGTGTTCTGATAGGTTGTAACTAGCAGGAAGAGCAGAACTATGTATCAGAGAGAAATCCATACTTCCCAGCTCTACTTGGATTGCACCAAATCAAGAGTCCTACTCAATTTCATCAGGGGGCAAACTGTACAAGCCCCTATACTTATAATTGCCCTTTACAGTGGAATTAATTATCTTGATGCTTTAAATTGCTTAGCTTTTCTTGCCTGAAACTTCTATCTATTTTTTATGGCATTGCCATGTGCTACAGGGAAACACTTAATCTGCAACGCAGATGGCAAGAGTCTGACCACTTCTAAACACCTTTCCACATATGCACAGTGCTTCTGTAAGCCAGGCTGCACTATTTTGCCAGCTGAGCAGTGCCACTCAGTCAGTCAGTCAGAATGAATCCAAGGTTATGTAATTTTCATTATTCTATTCCTGAAGGACCATCCCCATTTCATTCTGCCACCCAAACTCTGTCAACATTCACCCCTCAACTGGCAATTGTCCAGTTTGCCAAACGGGCATAACAATCTGAATGAACTGCAGTAACACTGCGGTACAGATCAATCAAAGAAGTACTCAGAGAGTGACATCATCTTTACCACCACCAAAGACCATTACGGATGCACGAGGCACCCCAGAAAGAGGGACCAAGGTCTCCAACAGACCAGAGATCAATTCCTTTCATTAGCTATCCTTTTTGCCCTAACTGCTGTGGCAGTGAAAGGGTTGTTCTCATAGTTTCCCCACAGACTTACCAATGTCTATGTTTTCAACTGCCTCCTGTACAGTGACATCTGGAGAAGATACAGTCTTCACAAAGGGGTATAGGTTACAAACCACAACTCTGGAAAGCAAGTGGAAAAGCTTAAGTTACTCATCAAGAAGTCAGATAGCCAAGTAGAGCTTAACTGTTCCCTCAACACAGTCACTGTCCTTTCCTAATGGCCTCGTTTCTGACATGGGATCAGCACAAAATCCTTTAAACTCAAATCTGTGCCTCCCCAAAGGAACTGGAGTTTGCTAAAACTCATAGCTCAGTGGTCCTCAACCTTTCACCAGGAGATGACACAATGCTCATAGGCTTTAATGGCAACTGTTCTTCAGAAGTGGATCACAATCTACTGGTTTGTGACCTCTGTCATAGATTCATATATTCTAAGACAACAAGGGATGCTGGGATCAACTTATCTGATCACTTGCATAACTCTGGCCATAGGACCTCCCCTGTGCTATTTTCTGCTTCAAGTACCATAGCTGCACTTGAACTACAGCATCTCTTTTAGGAAAACAACATGCCTTGATTTAAACATCTGGAGTGATGGAGAATCTGCTTGGCAAATTGTTACAATGATTAATTACCCTGGGTTAATCATTTTTCAATATAGCCTTCATGAGCTTTCTTCTCCCAGACAGTTGTAGTTTGCCATTTCCCATTTATTTGGGTCTCACCACATTTCCCAGAACCCTTCCTACCCTTCACCATGTCTTCTCTATCTTCACAAAGAGCCACATGCTCAGCTGACAAAGCTGGCCTAACTGCTCCAGCGACTTTGAAGCTTCTGGTATTTTTCCTATGCAAGACAAAATGTCAACCCTTTGCATTTACTATCCTGCCTAGCATAATTGACTTCAGCAGTCCCATGCAGATAACATCAGCTGAGGATCAAGTTCCATATGCTTTAAGTCAGTTATCAAAACTGGATACAGCGAGGGTGTATCATTGCTTACTGAAACACAGCAATGAGGACATCTTATTCCTTTCTGGCCATTTCTACCATCCTGTGCTGGTCTGGCAGCCTCACTGATCTGTATCGATTGCTACATTTTTATACTCTATTTCAAATTCAGCCCAAGACTGATCTGTATCACAGCTCAATTCCACTGCCTTCCACACTGATCTATCCCTCAATAATTTAATTCAGCCACTCGTTTTCAAACTGAATGCAGCTGAAGAGAAGTAGTGTTTACCTATGACTGCCAGTTAAGGTTGATAATTACTCTGAGGTGACCAGCCCATGGATGAGTACATTGGATAAAGAAGCTAACAGAAGAAATCTATGTTGCTTTGAATTTTGATCTCATGGGATCCAATCTGGTCTCTCCTGTTGACTGGAAAACGGCCGTTTGCTGCTATTTAAACTGGCCCAACAATTTTTGCAGGTATCCATCCCAATTCTTATGTTTAGTCTATCTGTGAGTTGAAATTCATACAGCGCTATGCCGATTTCAAAGCATGCATTTGTTAAACAAGCATTTCAAAATCAAAAATAAATGGCCAACTCAACCCTTTGATCCCTTTTGGCTCTATTTCCAGTCAGAAACATGAATCTTCAACAACAAACCAACCCTGTGCTTTAAATAAAATCACTGTACTGGATGATTCCAACAGAGAAAGGGAACCAGAACTTGGATGTGCATTTGCCTGTTCGGGACAGTGCTGCAAGCCCTACCATTTCCACTCACTGGCATTCACCAATTGGTCTCTAAACTTCTCGTGATTTCTAGTTACCTGCCTCACATACTCAGATATTTACCTTACAAGGCTGAATTCCTGCTTGTCCATATCTGCTTCATCTTCTGGAATATTACGAGCCAAGATTCCTAGTTACAAAAACAGTACTTTTTTTGTTTGCTTGATTTTTAAAAAAAAGAAAACTTACATCCTTCTCAGCAGCTTCCTTCACATGCTCCATCAGAGTTTTTATTCCATAAACACATTCTGATTATGTTCAAGATACAACAGGAGCAGCAGCAAAAATTCTATTTTATTGGCTTTCTAGCTGCTCATATTTCACTCTACTAGATTTTCAGCACTAAATCCCAGGGGGCTCCAAGTAAGAAAACACATCCCCAAAACAACTGCACTTAATAAGCCGCTGGCTGTTTATCTTAACATACGGGAACCATTCTGAAAGTGTTTGAGGCATAGGTTAAAAAAAAAAAGGCATCTGTGACTCACCACTCACCAATATATAAACCCTCTGAACAAATGAAGAGGTAACAAAGGTGAGCCTTGAGCAGAAGGCAACAGCTGACAGACTGGTGTCTAGTAAAGGGGAAAGGAATCAGGAACTGAAGCCCCCCCCCCCCCCCGACCCTCTTTTTCCAGTACTTTCAAGGGTGTGACATGAAATGAACAACAGTCCAATCCTACGGATCTCAAGTGTTGCAACAGGAGACGAAGCAGCAGGTGTTCCTTGATAAGACTGGCCAAATAACTGGCACCCTTCCAAAAGGGCTTGAATTAGCCTCAATGACCAAGGAAGTTCCCAAGTGCAGGAACTGCTCACTAAAGCCTAGGCTGCCATCTTGCCCCCTTCTGCAGACCAAATTCATTTACAGGCCAAAATCAATGGAGCTGCATCAGCTGGAAACTGCTCTGCAAGGAGTTTGTGAGGGAAACCCTAGGCAGGCCACAGTGCATTGCAATAAGGTTGCTGGGATGTAACAATGCATTTTCAGAGAGAACAAGCTCTGCTTGCAGCTGAAAGCAGGCTGCACTACTCTTCCCGTAGATAAGGCACTCCTAAGGTGACAATAAATGTGTTGATCTTTAAAAGTGCCACAGGGCTCCTTGTTTCACTGAAACAGACTAACATGGCTGCCTCTCTGAAGTCTTTCATTGTGGACAAAGCTCATCAACATAGAGCAGGGGTCTCAAACTCAAATCACCACAAGGGCCGCATGAGGACCAATGCAGGACCACCTGAGGACTAGTACATTAGCCCGAGGGCCGCACCACTGAAACCTTTCCATACAACAACATTGCAAATATCGGTAATGATAGAGTCATTGCGGGTCGCAGGAAAGAGCTTTAGGGGCCGCATGTGGCCCACCAGCCATGTGTTTGAGACCTCTGACATAGAGAGTGGCCACTGTACACACCAGATCATCCTGGCATTTCTTCAACTCAGAAAACAGTGTCTCCTACCTTGTCGCTAGCTGATTCCTCACCCTCCAGCATTCTGGGGTGACAGGAGCAGTCTCAGACTGGAGACCATGCCAGCGTGCCACATATTCAAACAGCCTACTCCCACAGACTGCACATGGATTACAATTAGACGACATGCACCTTGATCGGTCCTCATTCCCCAATTCTTCCACTCAATTCCCTGAAGAGCCATCCTGACTTCCACTTAAAAATGGAAACACTGTCAGCAGCAACTTACCAGCATGGACTGCAGGGTGCAGGGTTTTCACACGTCCCCCTAACATTTCGGGAAAGCCAGTCAGATCAGACACATCTCTGTTCAAAGGGAAAACAAAGTGCTGCAGTGACTGCTCCACACTTGACAGACTTGAGTAATTTAGCAGCTTCAATATTCTCATTCACAGCCTAATCTGGTCCCATTTACATCAATGTGAGTTTTAACACTGGCTGCAATGGGAAGAGGTTCAGGCCCTAAAAATCGCCAAATTTTAAAGCAACGTTCAAGATTAGGAAGGCCAAAAATTAGACTGTGCTGCTTCGCATGGATGAAAATCATGATTTGTTGGTCTCCAGCCCCTACTGGAGAAAGAACACGACTCTTGCAAGTAGCAATGCCCTATATGTTCACAAGAATAGAGCAGACTGAAGGCATGATATATTGGTTGCCAGTGTATCACACAACTCAATTTCTTCCAGTACTGCATCCTTGTCATGAAGGGTTGATAGACATTTCAGGACAGAGAGAAATTATTCTGCATTAAGCTAGGTATGATTTATAGTTCCATTATGTCTGGCATCACTCTGATGCTAGCTAGCAAAACACTCCTGGGAGTAACCAGTGACTAGCAGAAACATGTTAGAAATGCTAGTGTAACTCTCCTCTACATTGTAACTGATTTTCTATGCTTTACAAGGCACAGATCTACATTAGATGTAAAACCCACATCCAAAGTGCCACAATTCTTTCATTATGTGCCCTGACCAGCACACAGGAAGTTCCCAAAACAAACAAACCACCTAATGGGCATCAGCTGCTTTTCCCATGAATGGAAACAAAGTAAGCCTTTTTTAGTCAAATCAAGCTGACCCGCACGGTTATTTTATGAGTGGGCTTTTACACTGAAATAAGCATGATTAGCAAAAGCCAAGTAAGTCAACGTGACTTACAATCTCCCCCAACCCCCACACCCCCAAAAACAACAAAACCTCTGTCTTAAAGTAACCATTTATTGTAGAAGATATGGACTAGATAATTTAATAAGAACTTGTAGAAAGCATCTGGGAGATCAGTCTTGGAAAAATTAGTGTTTGGGGGACATGACTCAATCATTTTAAAGATCCACCATTCAGAAGCAGAACTGTAGATATTACTATACAGCTCACAGACAGAAGTTCAAGGCATGACACCAATCAGGACGTGGAAGTTATGCAAATACAGCCCCATGGTATTTAGCTACACTTTTTTAGTTGATACTGCTGTGCCACATTACAATGGTGAGTTCTGAAAGCACTGCTGGTCTCAAAAGCACAATAGGACCGTAAGATTTAGAAGAGATGGAAATGAAGGAGCTGATGTCAAGGAAAGAAACATAGGCATAGATAAGGTCCCTGCACTAGGCTGATTTACAATGGGACTCACGCACTTTGGAAAAACTTATCCCAAAGCTGGACAGCACCGGAGAAGAATTTCAGTCTGAAACTTGCCCTTTTTTCCCCCCTTATTTTCAAGGACTACTATTTTCCCCCTCACAAAAGCAGCTCTGTTCTATTTTCCAAATTCAAGAAGAGATGGTTTCTTGCAATAGAATCTCATTTAGGATCACATACATATGCTGCTCCTACAAGAGCCTCAGCTCTGAAGGTCCTCTTACATTGTCAAATGCTGCTGCATGTTTTGTTTTCCATTTTAAGACATTCATTTATTCTTCATGCAGCAAAACTAATCCTCACAGTGGTATCTGTAACAGACACGTCAGTGGGATATTTATCCTACAATGTGCATAACTCTTGTGCAATCAGATGTACACACTTGGTACTGATCATGCGATGGAGAAGACTTTCAGCCTTGACCTGTAGAAACTAGTGAGATGCCACTAAGGCATCTCCCACTGTGGGATATAGATTCTATACATCTTCTCATCAGGGTTAACTGATTTCGGAGTCACACACAAAGCCACAATGGTCTTCTATGCACTTTCCAAAAGGATAGCCGTGTTAGTCTAGTCCAGCAAAAAAAACCAAGGAGTCGTGTGGCACTTTAAGACTAACAGATTTATTTTTCGCATGAGCTTTCGTGGGAGAAAATCCCACTTCGTCATTTTCTCCCACAAAAGCGCATGCAAAAAACAGATCTGTTAAGTCTTAAAAGTGCCACATGACTCCTTGGTTTTTTTCCTTCTATGCACTCACTTACTAAAGGGCACCTGGGAAATGCTGGGGAGGTTTCACAATAGACTAGAGCCTTCATCAGATTTATTTCCTCCCAGATACAAGAAAGGAAATGAAAGTAGTTGCCCAAATCTCCCATGCAGACACCTGGAGAAGATTTACTAGAGCAACTGAATTAATTTTATTTATTATGGATGGGATTTTAAAATCACCCAAGTGACTTAGGAACAAAAGCCACCTTCACTTTTAATTAAATTTGTGCTCCTCAGTCACCAAAGTGTTTTTGATTCCTGTCCTCCCCTGCAATTCATATTGCACTAACATCTGCAGGCTCCAAACTTAATAGCAGCCCCTCCACATACCACACCACACCACACCCTGTGTTAGGCTTTGTACAAACCCACAGCAAGGCTGGTCCTTACCCAGGACAGGCTGGCACTTTTACTCACTGAAGTACATATTATAGGTTAGGTGTTTCCAGGAGCGTTGCTGGCTACCACCGCCCTGATTCTCTGCCTGGGCCCGATCCAGCCTCCAGCTCCTGCCACCACCAGCCTGGGGCCGGGGCCGGGGCCAGCAGGCATCACTGCAGGCTGTCTGGCCTGGACAGGGCTGGGAGAGGTAGGCACCACTGCCAGCGGCCAGGCCCCAGATCTCCAGTCAGGTATGGGAGAGGCAGGGCTCCCCCCAACATTCGGGGCACTGGTGCTGGGACTTGGGGCATATGCCCCGTGTGCCAGGTACCAGCAATGCCCGTAAGTGTTTCTGAGTCTTCCTTGGTGTAAGACATATTTTCCTCCCATAAACTCTCTTTAAATCTCACTGCAGTTACACTGTTAATGTTCAGCACAATTAACCTTAGCTAATGCATTAAGAAATCCATTTGTTTTTCATTTCCTTCACCTCATGACTGCTTACAATATGAAGGAATAGTCAAGAGGGGAAGGAAGGAGACTGACATGATCATCTCTAAGCGCTGTCACATCTAGAGTGGGACTAGAAACACAACCTTAGGGGAATTCTGGAGCAAGCATTACTTCCCGGTGACACCCCCACTGCTTCTCTTGCCATGGGGAAGAATGGCTAGGCAAGCCAAGAGATTCAATTGATTTGCCATCACCACACTGGGAATGATTTGTATTTGACTGACACTGTTTTTGAATGGTGGAGTGCAGAGACTCAGAATCAAAACATTTCCTCAAATCACAGGCCCCAGAGACTAGTGACTCTGGCCACACCTACAATGACAATGGCAAAGCTTTTTTTATTTTTCTGGATCGTCTGAGCCATCAGTTAAGACATGCTCAGTCAATCCAGCAATTGACTTAATAAAACCATTCCCTTAAGTGGTATAGCGCTGTGTTGATGGGAACAGGTTTCCTGTCAGTGCTGGGTAGATGCTATAAAGGGGAGTTAGGAAGTCAATGAGGGATATGCAAGCTACACAGAGTAGCTTGCATAACTCCTATTGACTGCAGCTGAATTTTTCTGGCAGTGTAGAGTGGCCCCTGTATGTGACCTCTTTTTCAGCTGTGTAGCGCTCAATGCTTGCTGCAAATCAGGGCTCCTGGGTGTGAAACATGCTGGTCTCCCATACACTCTGGACACCACAAATCAAGTGCCACTTTTGAAAAGTCTGGCCATCACTTTCAGACAGACAGTTTGTTAAGTACTGTTGTAAATGTGGTTTCTAAAACAAAATCTCCATATTCCCATAAAAACCTGCAACATTTCCTACTCTGTTGCACTTCCACTCTCCAAGAATGGGCAAAGACCAGCTGCCAGCACACACAAGCAGTAGGGCCTGATTTCAAATTTTAAGCCAACGTACCACCTCACTGGGAAAGAACTGGGTCAGGGCACACATGACGATACCTGCACTGCAGGAATGCTCGTTTCCCCACCAGCAACCCTATATAATCCCTTTGGACTCAGTCAATCTGCTTCCAGGCAAGGAGCCAAGTCATTGAGTTTTGTTATTTTTAAATGGTGTTTTTTCCTCCCCATCCCACGTTCTCCTCAAAATATGGCAACTAACCAAGTGATTTAACATTATGAGATGGTTTTATATATTTTTGGTTAGGATTTATGTTGAAGCCAAGAGAGAAAGCATGCATGCTCTTACCTGACATTCAAGCCAGCATCCCTGAGACAGTTTGCTGTTCCTCCAGAGGCAACTAAAGCCAACCCAACAGAGTTAAGGCACTTTGCAAACTCCACCAGGCCAGTCTTGTCTGAGACACTGAATAAAGCTAGGAGAAGAGAAGAGAGGGAAACTTCCGGCAACATACTGGTGGATATTTTTTTCCTTTATCACATCTCCTAAATAACTGATTTGAGGCTGACTTTGCAACTAACCTCACCATATATAATCTTCTAAAAATCAAAAATAGAAATTACTCCTGTAGACATGCTGCATGTTCAAATGCTGGCAGAGTGTGCTGCCTTGCTGAATAACTACAGAATCTAATAGCATCATTAAACATTTGCCTTACTTCTAGGAGGCTGTGCAGCCAAGATAGTTCTTGGCCCCACATATTTGCAAAAACTGCAGCTTATTTATCACTAATGGAAACTTTACAATGGTGTCTATGAATAGATCTTTTAAAGGGTAGCGCACAGAGATTGTGTATGCTTCTCTGTTATCTTAGCGACGCCCATTAATGTCACCAACAACCCAGAAGGCACAGATCTTGTACACTGGTAGCAGTAGGCCCTGTACTTGCAAACATTTACCCCAGTAACTTTATGCATAAAAAGGCACTCACTGACATCAGCAGAGTCAGAGACTATCTTTACCAAGCTGAATGGATGGAGCTGCTGCCATGTCAGGCAAGTTCTCCAAATCAGAGCCCTGCACAGACAGTATCAGTGCTGATGACAGTTATCCATATTTTACACTTCATGGTGCTTTATAAGCATTAAACGCACACACACAACTAGGTATAACTTCGTTCTATGATGCGTAAACCATGGAAAAGAAGTTAAGTTACTTGCAAACTGGCTTCAGAAACAGAAAACTCAGGCCCAGTCCTCGGCACTAACTACAAGCTTTTAAGCAAGGTCCTAATCCACACGTGCAGGCCTTTGGTCACGCAAAGAACCGACAGCAGAGCTGGGCTCTTAGCAGTTCCTAGTAAGGACATAAGCGCTCAGAAAATCAACAAGCAAGAAATAAAGGGGCTGAGGGAGGCAGTGTTTTATTTGCTAGTTTGAAGCATGTGTCTTGTGCAGTCAGAGCTACACCTGCCTATACTTATAACCCAATAACACTGTATCTTTCACCTTGTCAGCACTGCAGAGCTACAGAAAACTTTGCTGGGTTCTATTCTGGCCCAGACATCACTCCAGTTACTAACTAAATACCATTTTATCTGTCCCTGCCTGCATAGTGCCAATTCAAAGCTGTGTCTTGCACTTTACGCTGTTATTTACATCTGTGCAAAGGGTGTGCAGCAGCCAGATGGCTCTTGGGGAGCATTCTGCCAGGGCCATACCTAGGGGGTGCAGGGCCCTGAGTGAATCACCCTCTGCGGGGGCCCCACTCACCCCCCTGACACTGGGGGGTGGGTCTGGCAGGCCCAGGTGCCTGCACCGGCTGTCCAATGTGGGGGACTGGGTGAGCTGTCCAGAAGGGTGGCCTGGTTCGGCTGGCCACACCTGCACCCCCTGCTGCCACACATGCTGCTCTCAGCTCTGTGCCAGAGCAGCAGAGAGCAGGCAGGAAGCAGCACCACTGGGGTGAGAGGGTAGCGAAACCAGCCCCATGCTGCCTTCTGCCCTGGCACAGACTGGAGAGCAGCACGTGTGATGGGGGGGAATGGGCTAGCAGCACTGAACCAGGCCCCTGTTTTTGCCCAGCTCTCCCGGTCCCTGGCATGGGGGGAGCGGTGTGGGCCTTGGGCAGCTGCCCCGCTCACCCTACCCAGGGACAGCCCTGCCTTCTGCACACACTTTAAACTACCCAAAGGGGTAGCCCTGTTAGTCTCGTTCAATAAAACAAGCAAACAAGGAGGCCTGGGGCTCTTAAAACTAACACATTTATTTGGTGCGAGAACGTTCGTGGGATCTCCTCCTAGGAAAGCCCTCACAAAAAACTAAATGTGCCAGTCTGTAAGTGCCCCAGGCCTCCTTGTCTGACACCGGCCCGGCCCCCGGCACGCCGCAAAGGGCACCGAGGAAACCCGCGGGCTGTGTCTCTCGGAGGCCCCGGGGGCGCGGGAAGGCAGGGGGGGTCCCGCTGATTTATCACGCCCGGCTCCCAGGCTGCAGCAGGCCCGGCCAGGGGACACTGAGCCGCGCATGGGCAGGCCGGGCGCTCGCACAACACGGAGCAGCCAGGCGCCCCGTCCTCCACGGCCCGAGGCACCGGCAGGTCCCTGCCCTCCCGCCAGCCCGCACCCGGGCGCGGCGCCCATACCCAGCGGCCGGCCCGCCGCCATGCTGCTCCGCCGGCGGGAAACGGCCCCACGTGGGGCGGCCCCGCCCACAGGCTGCGGCAGCGGCCGGCGGAGCCCGGGGCATGCTGGGAGCCAGGGGGCGGGGCCGCCTGCCGAGGGATCCGCCCGCCCCTGGGCCGGCCCCAGACAGACCTGCGGGGTCCCGCCGCCGCCGGGTGCAGGGCCGCCTGGAGGGGTCATTTGACGACGGTCTTGCCAGTGTCCTCAATCGCCGGCGGCTGCCTGGCTGCGGGGGGTTAAAGTCCTTCTGCCTTCACGGCCTGGGCTGCTAGGAGAGTTGAAGAGGTAGGAGCGTGCCTGATCTCCAGGGGCTGGGCCCCTAAGGCCTGTCCCCTGAGGCCCTGGCCGGAGCCAAACCTATCCAGTTTTTGTTAGACATACAAGGATTTCTTCCAAAGCGATAGCCCTGTTAGTCTACTCATAGAATCATAGGGTTGGAAGGGACCCCACGAGGTCATCTAGTCCAACCCCCTGCCAAAAAAAGCAGGACCACTCCCCTTAGATCATCCCAGTCAGGGGTTTGTCCAGCTGGGCCTTGAACACCCCCAGAGATGGAGATTCCACCACCTCAAATCACCACGAGGGCTGCATGAGAACCAGTATGTTAGGCCAAGGGCCACACCACTGAAACCTTTCCATACAACAATATTGCAAATGCTAGTAACAATAGTGTCGTTGCAGGCTGTAGGAAATAGCTTTAGGTCACACACAGGCCCCATGTTTCAGAACCCTGGTCTACTCTAAGCAAGGAGTCAGGTGACACTTCTGGAGACTACCAAATTTATTTCTTGCATGAGCTGTTGTGGGGGAAAATCCCACTTTGTCAGACAATTGAAGATGGGGAACTTGTGCATTTATTTTGCTCCCATTTTGTAAGTTCTTCAAGCATCTGACAAAGAGGAAATTTTCTCCCATAAACACTCATGTGATAAATAAATTTGTTAGGCTTTAAAGTGGCCACCAGAGGCCTTGTTTGTTTTTCTGTTCCATGTTGGTCTACAGATAATGTAGTGGTTAGTGCCTCTGCTTAATGTGCAGAAGGGCCTTGGTTCAAGCCCTAGGAGGTTAGACTTGATGATCTCATGAGGTCTCATCCAACCCTATTGATTGATCTGAAGTTTTAACATCAGACTATAAAATCCTGAGCATGCTCAAGAAAGCTATTTAGCACCAAGAGAAAACTAATTTTAAAAAAAAATAGCTAGTTTGAAAAAAGCAAAGTTGACAGCATCCCCTTAAATGTGGCTAAAGTACAACAGCAGAGCTATAGTCAAAGTGAGTGCTGAGCTAGATAATAATACCCAGCTCTTACTTACAGGACAGCCTCTGAGTTACAAACACCTCAGGAGCGGAGGATGTTCTTAACTCTGAACAAAACATTTTGATTGCTCTCCAAAAGGTTACAACTGAACATTGACATAATACAGCTTTGAAACTTAACCTCTTCCTCCCCAAGGTTACTACAATAGTAAACACCCTGGGCAGGAGAAAATACAGGTTTCTGAATTGGAGCAGCAGCCCTTCCTGTTTCTGTTTGGTGGCAGCAGAGCTCCTGGAAGGATCATGATGATGCCAGGGAGAAAGGCCTGGAGGATCCAGCAACAGCCCTGCTCAAAATAGGCTCAAGTCTGTAACTGACCAGGCATAAGTAGAACAGGGAGCGTTTAGCTAGATGTGGTCAGGTTATTCCTTTGTTTTAGGATTCCTCTGTGCTGAGCACATGTACCCCATCCCACTACCCTCTAACTACCTAAGTTAAAGCCCCCCACTAACACCATGTCAAGGCAGTTTCCCCACTCTGACAACACTGAGTGCAGAAGCTGGGGGCCTGCAACAGGCCTGAAAACCCACTGGCCCTAAACCCACATCTTCAAACTCTCCAAGGCTGCCCTGGCCTTGGAGTGGTATTGCTTCCACCACCCAAATGCAAAAACCTCTTGAAAAGCCAGGAAGGTGCACTTAGGAATTCCTCCCGGTTAGGTACCCTCAATTGCTTTTCTTCCTCCCTCAGGAAAACAAGTGAACTCCAGCTGGGATATCAGGTGGAAATGAGACCGAATCCCTTTAGTAGTTGGCTGTGTAGACTGAAGCACATGCATACAAACCTCTTGCCTTTTAGGACACAGGACTGGAGCTTACTTTAAAAGGGTAAAATCTTTAATTAAAAAGAACAGATAAGAAACACAGAGAGTTGCTTTTCTGGGATTTAACTTGGGTAGTTACAAGGTAATGGGAGGGGGTAGATGTGCTCAGCACAATGGAATCCAAAAATAAACCAAAGCAAAGAAATAACCCAACCACCTCTAGCTAAACACTCCCTGTTCTACTCACGCCTGGTCAGTTACAGACGTGAGCCTATCTTGAGCAAGGATGTTGCTGGATCCTCCTGGCCTTATCCTGATTCTTCCAGAAGCTCTGCTGCCACCAAAGAGGAAACAGGTAAGGCTGGTGCTCCAATTCAAAAACCTGTACTCAGTTTCTTTTGGCAATCCTGGGACTCACTGACCAGGGTGTTAACCTCTTACTCCCCGAGGCTACAGAACTATGCAGAAGAAAAATGGTTTTAAGCATCTTAGTTTAAATGAAACAATTTCATTACTTTGTCTTTTTTTTTTTTATAACTTCCCCTTTTTTGGTGGTTTACATTTAACATGGCACTGTACTATATTTGCTTTTCGGGGTTTGTTTGTTTCTTCTGCTGACCAGTTGAATACTTCCAGTTCCAAATGAGGTTCTAGTTTGTAGCTCTTACGTTTGTAACTCTGAGGTTCTACTGTAGGACTTTCATCATCAGATTTCAAGGTGCTTTTCAGAGAGAGAGAGAGTGTGTGTGTGTGTGTGTGTGTGTGTGTGTGTGTGTGTGTGTGTGTAGCATCATTATACCCATTTTACAGATAGGGAACCTATATGAGGTTTTGCAGTTAAATTATAAAATGGATTCTCTCAGTACTATCTGGCCAAGATCCAGTTGTGCTGGACATGTATTGGAACGATTAATATTGGAAAAATTGTAGGATGCTATGCAGCTATTCAAAGACATAAAATAAAATTCTATGATACTGTGCAATATCTAAGAAATTGTATAGAGAGATAGAACATATTGGTTGAGCAATAGGCTATTGCATTATTAGAAAATTAGTAAATGATCATAAATCCTTCCTTTAGGCACATGAATTGGAGCTTTGACTTCATGGACTCCTCCTGTTTTAAGTTAATCATGTACTTTATTGGGGATCAAGGCCTGCAGCACTATCAGGTGTGTTCTACTCATACATATCACTGTAAATATTCTGTATCTATTATAATACAATATTACAGTTGTTCCTTGATTTTACAGACTATGGGGGGGAGGAGGCATCTGAATTTTCCGAATGTCTGGAAAATTGAAAGACTCCTCCCCCACAGCTCAGCGCTGGCCCCTTCCTCCCCTGGGGAGGCACAGCTGGCTGGGGGTCGGCTGTCTGGCTGCTCCGCCCACTGCGGTGAGGCCGGGCAGGCAGGCAGGCGAAGCAACCTCTGCCTCCCCCAGGAGCTGGAAGGGGGGTGGTTAGGCCCCCCTTCCTTGGCCACCGGACAATGTTCTCCGGCGGCCAGGGAAGGAGTCCCTAACCGCCACCCCTTCTACCTTCCGGGAAGGATGGAGGGGACTGGAGGCCAGAGGCTGCTGTGCCCACCTGCCCACCCGACCTCACCGCAGTGGGAGGAGCAGCTGGACAGCTGAACCCCAGCCAGTCGTGCTTCCCTGGGGGAGGAGGGGGCCAGCGCTGAGCTCCGGCATGTGGGGTCGGGGCACTGGAGCAGCCCACCCTGCGCCCAAAGAGTTTGGGCCACTTTGCTTCCCCCCCCCGTCCCCAATGGGCCTGCTCATGGCCTGGGGGGAGGGCCAGGGGCGAAACAGCCCAAAACCTTTGGCATGGGACGGGCTGCTCCAGCACCCTGACCCCACGTGCCGGAGCTGAGTGCCGGCCCCCTCCTCCCCTGGGGAGGTGTGGCCGGCTGGGGGTCAGCTGTCCAGCTGCTCCACCCGCTGTCGTGAGGTCAGGCGGGCGCAGCAGCCTCCGGCCCCCGGACCCCCTTCCTTCCTGGAAGCTAGAGGGGGGGTGGTTAGGGACGCCTTCCCACAGCACAGCCAGGGTCTCAGACTTCGGAAGATTCATCCGAATCTTCTGAAGTCCAGGGAATCGGGGTCCAATAAATCGAGGAAGAACTGTATATATGCAGGGGTGGCCAAACTTATGGAACTCAGGAGCCACACAATTTGATTATTAAACCTTCAAGAGCCGCACTGAGGCATATAGCCATATACTTTTACCTAGTCCAAAACTAGTAAGTTTAAAAATCATTGTGCACTTTCATTTTATCATAAAAAGAGGGCAAATATTGATTCTACTAATGTCAGATTCTAACAATTACTTAAGGTTACCATGAAAATTAGGCCTATACAGTAAAAACTTAGCTGCTGCTCGATATAGAAGACTGCAGGCTAGTGGCGAGTTTTTTAAAATCCCGACCATGCCACGCTTCTCCCCACCATCCCCACTCATGCCGTGCTTCTCCCCACTATTCCGACCCCCTCCTGAACTCCTAGGCTGGGGCTACTTTCCTAAATTGATTTGCTGATGTTCACCCATCTTCGAAGCATCTGAGGAAGTGGGATCTTCTCCCACAAAAGCTCATGCAAAAAATAAATCTGTTAGTCTTTAAGTGCCACACAACTCCTTGTTATTCTTCCGGGAGCCACACCTTTTCATTCAAGAGCCACATGTGGCTCCTGAGCCACAGTTTGGCCTTGCCTGATATATAGCACTGAAAAACACACAGGGCCTGGGTCTCCATTGCTAGCACTTTGTGCAGTCATTTATACCAGTGCAAAGTGACTTCTGATTTGGTACCATTTGACATCTGCACAGAAGTCACTTTGCAACAGCATGACTGACTGCACAAGTTAGAAGGCAAGAGAGAATCAGGCCTAAAGATTATGTTCCAAGAAAATCTGTTTTCAGTTTTCCTGTACATTGCAAATATACAATTTTCAAAGCAGTGGTCAACAATACTGTGTGCACAGATCCTTTAGTGAAATTAAAGGAGTTTGAAAGCATGCAGAAAGCACACACACTCCAATGAAAAAGAAATACTTGAGTTTTATAAAGGCAGGTCACAAAAAAAAGTTAATATATTTCAAGGTCAGAAGGGATCATTGCAACCCTGTACTCTGGCATCTTGTATAACAAAGGCCATAGAACTGCTCCCCCTCCCCCACATTTCTAGTGCAGATCTTTTAGAAAAAATCTAATCTTGATTTTAAATTGGTCAATGGTGGAGATTCCACCATGACCTTTGGTATTGTTCCAATGGCTAATCCAGTGAGAGCACTGTTAAAAATATATGCTTTATTTCCCATCTGAATTTGTCTGGCTTCAACTTCCAGCCACTGGACTGCATTATACCTTTCTAGACTGAAAAGCTTGTTATTAAATATTTGTTCTTGTAAGAGGGTAGTTTCTCCGCTCTGGTGGAAAAGGGGTTAAAAGCCCTGTAAAAGGGAGTGGCCAATGGGAGCAGGTAGCTGTAGAGCCAACCAGGGCCCAGCGGTCCTGTATATAAGAAGGCCACAGGGACAAGCTTGGATTGTCTTCTCCTTGTCTGTGGGGCTAGCTTCAGGATGTGGGACTAAGGCTAGCACTTTGCAAACTGCCAGGGCTTGTCCAGAGTCTAGTTCCTGGTACAAGAGTGACAGGTATCTGGGGGTGGTATGGATGTGGCCCAGGGAACCTGATGAACTGTGTTGGGAGTTGAGGCAGCACCAGGTGTGGTGCGTGGTATCCCTGCGCTGTGGCCCAGGGAAGTGGGTGGGCCTGGGCCCTTTTCCCAGACCTCTAGTGGATAGCAATAGGGCTAGGGGTGACCACTGACTCAGAGTGGGTCAGCAGGACTAGACTTTACCCCCCACCACCATTGGGGGGAACTAGAAAATACTTGTTTGGGGGGGCTGAGGTACTGGAATAGACTGGGGGAGAGGCAGTATAGGCCACTGGATGGGAGTGCCACTTGGTCAGCTCCTCAGACCATCACCAGGAGGCACCTGTCCAGCAGCTTATGTGCCAGTAAACATCTACAGATTCCCAAGGGGTAGCTGTGTTAGTTTAGCTCAGCAAAACAAGCAAGGATAGAGTCCTGTGGCACTTAAGACTAACAAACTTATCTCATGAGCTTTTATGGGAGAAAATCCGACTTCATCAGAAGCTTTGAAGATGGGGGAAATTTATAGAATGGGAAGAAAATAAATGCAGGGGAATATAAATAATGGGAACAGGTCATACTGTAACAGTATTCTGTAAGTTGCCCAATCTTCAGATGAAGTGAGATTTTTCTCCCACAAAAGCTCATGTGAAAAATAAATCTGTTAGTCTTTAAGTGCCACACGACTCCTAGAGGCTCAGCCAGTAGAAGGCAAATAAAAAAAACCTTGGATTTTTCAAGGGCTTAAAAGACTAACTCTTAAGTTAATACTGTTTTATATAAAGTGACAGACAAACAAGAAATAGTAAGTAGATGAAAGTTTTTATATTTGTATTATTCTTAGAAGCAGATTGTAATATTCAGTAATTACTCTGTTCCAAAAGGCATCTGTGGAAAAATACTGTTCAGTAGTATGAGTGCTATCATTATTATAATATACACCTTAGAGAGAATAACTTCCATAAAGAGCACAAATTTAGACAGTTGTGCTGAGCCTTTGGGACAATTAATGTATGAAAAACCATAGGACACTTTGCATGGTTTGTGACAGATCTGGGAATTTCTTGCAATATCCTGGAAAAATGTTATTGAATTAAGCTAAACCAGACAAATAACTTTAAGTGCCTTAGGAGTTCACAATTTGCAATATTAATGCAAATATTTATGTATTGTTTAAGGAGGCAACATGACTAATCTAGGAATGGAGAAGTGTTATGGGCTCAAAAAATTCATTTAAACCATGTGCTAGACACACAAGTTAAATGCCTTTCCTAGGAAATACTGGGTGAGAGGTAAGACAATGGTTACTCCCTGAACCCAACCTTTTGAAGTTGTGCCTTCAGTAGAACCCCACTGTCACTACTTATGTGAATACAAGATCAGAGCCCCAGATGGATAAAAAAGTAATCCACCCATTTGTGGAGGTGGTTGTTCTGAAGTAAGATAGCTACAAACTTGTGACCCCAGAAAAACCCCTTGGTAGGGTTTGAAGGTTCACCTGCCATAGCCTTTGCTGGAACTGGGGTGGTCTCCAGTGAGCTTCCTAGCGTGCATATAGATTCTTTGTTTTAAAATGTCTTCTGTATAATGATTTTACCTTTAAAATAAATGTCTTTGCTGAGAAAGAGCTATATGTTAAATTAACTGCGGGTAATTACACTGTTTGTAGTCTCTTGGGGTGGGAAGTAAAGCAGGCCTGCTTAGGCAGTTGGATTTTTAGGATATTACAGTGCAGTATCTGAAACTGGAGAAAGAGATGCACATGTTTGAGAAATATAACAATATATACACACGAGTGTAGGGGAAACACAACATCCAAACAGTTAAAGGAACACTGACAAAGTATGTGATGGAATTTGCTTTCCCAACTTATAATGCAGTCTGCCTTTCAGAGCACGTTGCAAGATCTCTCTGATCACATCTGTCTGATAGGGTTGGTTGAGCCAAAGCTGAGTTTATTCTGAGAGTGACTCGGCATGTTTCTCTTGAATGGACCTTCTTTGAGCTGACTGTTCTGTTATCCATTAGTCATACCTGGGGCTTTATAAGTGGCATGTAGATGGCAGAATTAATGACAGACATTTTTAAAGTAGAAAACAAAGAAATAAGAACGAAGGCTTCAAAGGTCTTCACTTGCTTTTTAAAGTGAATAATTGCTCACTACAGCTACTGCATTTTGGTGATGATCACAGGTTTAGGGAAAGCTGCAATACCCACACACTCCCAGTCCTTCAGCTATTTAATGGGGGGGAAAGGTGCTCAAGTACAGATCTGCCTTGCACTTTGAGCAACCACTGGGGGCTCCTTTGGTCCAAAAATGCAATAGAATCCTAATGAAACTTATAAAGTGAGACTAGGGTAAAACAAATAATTGGATTACAGATGTCAAAGAAATATATTGCTTTGTTTGTACCCAGATCTACCTGCATGCGCAAAGAATCAGGCATAATTAACTGTGCATTCTGCTGCTTTAATGAAGAAAAGAGAAATTCAGGTCAACATTGAATAGAGAGATGCAAAGAACATGATTCTAGTGTTTGCAGTTGTCAAGGTGATACCCCAGATTGCCTGCTCTGGAGAGGGTAGAAATTAATGGTAATGTTCTCTATCTGCCTTGGCGTCGAGTCACTATTGTAACTGTTGGGGTCTGTGTGCAGCGCACTAACATGATTATCAGGAAAAAAAGTTGTTAATTTTTGGTGTATTAAAAGGACCTCTGGGTGCCCTATCCTTTAATTCTTTCTAAGCAACCAATTGTTTTGCTAATTGTTCATGCAAGTCAAAAGCAATCTATAATATGTACCTTTTTAGTCAATTATGGTCACAATCATTTGCCTTCCTGTTTTTTTATGGAGTGCCAATGATGGCACCCAGATGCAGATATTTGCATAATTTAAGGAGAGCAAATACATAACATCTGTCCATGCAAACTTTTCATACAGTCATCTAAACCATTGGAAAATGAGAATCCAGTGTACTATTCAGAAAGAAGGCTAAACTAAAAAAAGTGATAGCATCATTCTGCACCAAGGGCCCCATTGTGCTAGATGCACACAAAGAGGTCACTGCCTCAAACATCTTAAAATGGAAGATGTTGAGTCTGCAAACACTTACCCATGTGGTTTAACAGTACTACTGCCTATCTTCCCATAGAGGGAACATTGCTTATAACACTATTACCCTAAGTTGTTGATGCAGCTGAGCATGTTATTGATGCAGCTGAGCAAGTTCCCTGATGCCTGCCAGCTACTCGCTGAGTGCATCCATAACTTGCTTAGCTGCATCATCAGCTTAGAGGGAACATGGGTATTCCAGGACTGAAATCAACCTTCTGTGTCTGTGCATGTCTCAGAGTGGGCACAGATTCATGGAGCCCCACACAGATGATAATGTGGATTTGCAGCTGCAAGAAATGGACCATGGATACCTATGTTGTACCCATGGAAGTGGATATAATGCAGTTACCTGTGTAATTGCAGGACAGATAAAAATGTGTACTGGATCTGATCTGTATCCACAAGAAATGGTCCACGGATATCTGTGTTGTATCTGTGGACAGCATATTTGCAGGGCTCTGGATACATACTGTGTGTTTGCCTATATGTTTAAAGGCCTATGTGGGCGGGGTGTTTGTCTCCATAGGCTGCACATATTGCATGTGCCATGGTATTCACTGGAGCCTCAAACAGGTCCTAGCAAAAGAAGAAAAAAGTGGAATTAATGAAGTGTTTTTAATACAAAAATAAGTGTCACTCTGTGAATCTACTTTTCCTTTTGAGCTTTCTTAATTCAAACCTTTACTTTGGCTTTCCACCTGAGAAGCATAAAAGCAGCTAAATTAGCAAAACAGAAGTAAACTGACTGCTTCATTCCAGGATTGTTTGATAAATTGAGGTTTTGTTCAGCCTCTGTCCAGATGTTGTGTGTGCACTGTGGATTTTTTCGTTTTGTTTTTGCATTCTTGGCCCAAGGCCCATGTATATATTTTGGATACTGCAGGGAGCATGTAGCATCACTGGAAAATGATGTGGTCTGGTAACCTTTTAAGTAACATTTTCCCACTCCTCTCTTTCCTATTACCCAAAGGGGCAGCCATTGTTTAACAAACTAGACTGACAAACAAACAAACCCCATTTTTACCCATGCAAGCTCATGCAATAAATAAATTTGTCTTTAAGTGCCATGGGACTCCTCTTTTCTTATAGTTTGTTTTTCTTTCCATGTCTTTCTTTTACTGGGGAAATTTTTTTGAAATTGATAAAGCCAAAGTTTTTTTTTTAAACAAAGTTTGCTATTTTCCTCCCTCAGAACAAAGGGACTCATAAGGGTGCTGGATAAGGAAAAGTTTAATGATTGATTTTATTTTTTTCTGTCTAGAAAACTTTCCTGATTTTTTTGAATGTTCACAGAACATTCAATCAATGGGAGGGCTTTCTGCAAAAAAAAATTCATGTTTTTCCTCACCTTTCCCCTTCTGTTTGCATTCTAAAATGGCCTGACCCCTGGCCACTTCCCTGATCTACTGGCTCCCTGACCCCCCCCCCCCCCCGGCCCTTTCCCCACCATCTGCTGGCTCTCTGACCCCCATCCCAGCCACCTGCTCCTCCAACCCTTTTCCCTGACCCACCCACTGGCTCCTCAATCCCTCATGTCTTTCCCTGCGGGCTCCCTGTCCCCTTCCCCCTCACCTGCGCAGGCTGCTCCTGCCCTGAGCATGAATCTGAGCATGCTCAGGGCTGCATCAGGGTCTATGATGCTTGTGTGGGTATGCAATGGCCACTGTGCAGCTGAGCACCCACGGAGCTTGGAAGGAGCATAGGTTATAAGAAATAATTGGCAAATGCTTATCAAGAACAAACCATGTCAAACCAACTCAAGTTTCTTCTTGGGCAGAGTTATTGGCCAAGTAGCTGACAGTGAAGCTGTAAAATGTGAGAAATCTTGAATTTAGGAAGGCTTTTGAAAAGGTCCCAAAGGATGGGAAATGTGGTCTAAAATGTTGTGTAGAATCTATATTTATAGGATTATGGAATAAACATTACTTGGAGCTGTCTACTGTAGCTTTATTAAACAGGTCTAGAACTAAACTAACTGCTTTCTCTAGCAGGTAAGACAACTTTCCCATCTATTATTGTGGCAAAACCAATCACCCTAATGTAACCCAAAACAACACAGTTAAGTGTGTGCAAAACTGATTGAAAGACCCCATACACAGTAGATATTAATGGTTCACTGGAAGGATGTATCTAGGGGGATCCCAGTGGAGTAAAAGGAGCAGAAAGTATTCTGATGAAGCCTGAAGATAACCCTAATTTAGGATGGGTAGCTAACACCTTGAAGGATAGCTTTAGAATTCAAAATGGTCTTGAAAACTGCTCTGAAATAAAGATGAAAAGCAATTTTTAAAAAGTGTTTAGGAAGGAAAAATCAAATGTACAACATGGGGAATAACTGGCTAAATGGTAGAACAGCTCTAAAGGATGTGGGGGGTTAAACTGGGTTAAAAACAATAAGAGCCACCAATGCAATTCCGGTGCAAAAAAGGCAAAATCATTCTAGGGTGTATTGATAGAAATGTCATCTGTAAGGCACAGGAAGCAATTGCCCTGTTCTACTCAGCACTGTTAAGGTCTCAGCTGGAATACTGTGTCCAGGTTTGAGCATCACACTTTAAAAAGGATGTAGACAAACTGCAAAGAGCCTGGAGGAAAGCAATAAAAATGATAAGGTTTAGAAAACCCAACCTATGAGTAGAGCCCTGCACATCTGCAGGTATCTGCATCTCCAGGTGTGGATAACCACAGACCCATTGCTGCGGATTGACTCATAGATGCAGCTTCTGTTGTTACCTTATCACAGTGTGATCCATTGCTGAAGCTGCTGCACTGTGCTGTGTCGGCAGCATCTAGGGGAACCAGGAACTGCTCTGGCCAATCCTAGATTGTGATCTGCCAGCCAATCAGAGTCTCAAGGTGGGACTTGGAGACTCACTGCTGGCCTTTGATTGTCTCATTCCCCTGCCCACTTCTTCCTTTTCTTGTTTCCAGTTGGCAAGCCACTGCTGTCAGAGATTTCATAGGTGGGCAACGAAATCTGATTGTGGTTTGCAAGCTGTGCTATCAAACAAGAAAGGAAAAAGTGGGTGGGACCCATATGAGAAATGAACCAATGAAAGGCTGAATAGTTGTATGTGAGCCCAAGCTCAGTTGCAGCTGTGGTTACAGATGCAGCTAAATCCTGGCATGTGGATTTTGGATTGGATTAATGTCATCACTGAGCGGATGCAGATCGGATGCGGTTCCATGTTTTTGTATCTGCGCAGGGCTCTACCTATGAGGAAAGATTTAAGAAAATTGGTACGTTTCCTCTTGAGAAAAGAAGACTGAGGAAAGGCCTGACTGTTATAGAGAAGATTGTTCTTCTGGCCTATCAAAGGTAGCAAGGTACTAAGGGGCTTAATCTACAGCAAAGAGACTTATGTTACATGTTAGGAAAACCTCTGAACTTGTCTGTGTAAATAAACTGTGTAATAAGTTTGCAAGGGAGGCTGTGGAATCTCCAGCCTTGGAGGTTTTTAAGAACATCTTTGACAAATGTCTATCAGTGATGGTCTAGGTCAGTGGTTCTCGATCTTTTTTGGCTCATGGGCCACAGATATCATTTTTACAACTCTGAAGGGCCACCTATCTCTACCAGTAGTCCCCCACCCCTCTATGCAGCCAAATGGAAGATGTTCAGTAGGCAAGCTGTCTCCTTGTTGATCTCCATCTTCCTGGCTGCAGGAGAAAAACTGCATGTCCTGTAGCCCTGTGTACTCGGCCTGGGTACCTAGGCCAGTGGTTCTCAACCTTTTGCAGGTCATGACACACTTGGCAGAATATCATGACCCTACCGGGCACACTAGCCCATCAGTTCCAGGCCAAATCCAGCAATCTCCTTGGCTCGCTGCAACACACTTACTGCTGTGTGGTGACACAGTAATGCGTTCTGACACAGTGGTTGATAACCACTGGTCTAGGCAGTAGCTGCTTTCTGCATGTCAGTGCTTCCCTCTCTCTGGCTCCAGCAGGCGCCTCAGCACCTAGGGACCCAGGCAGAGTGCTTTGCTCTCTTCTGGAACCAAAGGACAGGAGCACTGATCTTTCATCCTTTTGGCTGCAGCAAGGAGCCTGTACTGGTCTTGTAGCCCTGTGGCAACACTCTGTGTCTGGGTCCTTAAGCAATGGCTCCCTTTGGCAGCCAGCAGGAGGGGAGCTGTGATGCACTTTGAAAGCCCATAAGGGCCACTCTTGGCCCCTGGGCCACAGGTTGGACACACGAGGTCTCAGTGTCCTTGTTCCTTGCTCTGTGTTGGGGGCTGGACAGAGCAACCTATTGAGGGCCCTCCCAGTCTTATATTTCTATGATTTGGAGATGACTCCTACTGGCTAATGTCGTGGGATGCACATCTGTGCACAGTGGGTTATGAGCTATTTGATTTTCCTTGTTCACTTGTACACTGTGTATGATTGCCAATTACACCATGCAGTGTTTCTTTATTGATGCTCATAGCCTAGTCTACATGATTACCATGATATCTTTCCTGTAGCCTCATGCATATGAACAGATGTGTAACATGGTTCAGGGGGGTGGGAAACAGACAGAGCTCTCTTGCAGCAAGCAAGCATCTGGAGGAGGCAACAAAGGTATGCTGATTGAGGTGGCTCAGAAGAGACAAAGGGATCACCTCTACCCAGAAGGGGAGAGGTGAGGGGGTTTTGGAACAAAGACACCTCAAGGGGTTTGGGGCTTTTGCTTGGGAATCTTGATCTTGAAGCAAGATCTGGGCCCTGCCTACTCTCAGGCACAGACTGGCTGTACAGACACTGACATCTGAACACCTTGAGCATAAACTTGGACTATGAGCTCAGTTTAGGTAGAGGTATTAGGTTAGTATGCATGTCAAATTCTATTTCCTTGTGGTCACTCCTGACTCACTTATGTTGTGATTTTTGCCATGATTGGTCATATTCTCACTTAGAATTATAATCTGATCAATAAACTAGTAGTTTTATCTAAAGCTGTGTGTTCTTTAAGGGGTGTGAGTGAAAAAGGCTGGGCACAATCCATTTCTTTGTTTCATGGATGGATGTGAGTGTATGGTGATCAGGAGTAGGTCCGAATCTCTGTAGACAGTGTCTCCCACAGTGATGTCTGGGGCTAGGGGTACTTGCTTGGGGACCATCCCTTGAGTAGCCAGAGCACATGCACCCACTGCTTGGGACCAACTGCATGCTAGAAGCTGGAGTGGGCTGACTCAGGAATGAGTGGTCACTTGGGAAAGCAGGGGGAATTGGGGTCCAGTAGTGGGTATTTGGTGGGTCACAATGGTATATGGGACTGCAGCTGGGAGGCAGCCTGTCACAGCTAAGTTAGGCATATGCTTAAGAGTTTAAAGCAGGGGTGTCAAACTCATTTAATGTGGGGCTACCAGACTGGAGGGCAGGATACCTGTCACAGACAATGTGTCTCCATAGGCTCCCCAACCCTTTCCCCAGCACATTAAGAGCAGCGTGGGCTCCCCTTTACTTTGCTGGATCCCTGACCTTCCTTCTCCTATTGTGCAGGTCCTGGACCCCCCCCCACCAGCTGGGCAGCCCCGAGACCCCTCTTTCCACTTCCCGTACTGGATTGTGGTAGGCATTGACAATCAGTCTCAGTCACAGCCATAGGCAGGCTGAGCTCCTGCCTCCATCCCTCCTCACCTACTCACTATCAGTTGTTCAGCATGGTGGCCTTTGGCTCAGTCCTGGCTGGCCTTTGATTGGCTTGTTCCCACATGGGCCCCAGGCATTTTTTTTTCTTATTTGTGATTCATGCAATGTGCTGTCAATCAGATCATCATGCCAATTTACTGACAGGAAACAGTTGGGATGCGGTATGGTGCAGTGGCTCTCTGGGCGCAGGTCCAGCCTGCTGTGACTGAGATACTGATTGGTTGGCTGACAACAGCGGAGCTAAGCCAGGATTGGCTGGAGCGCTGTCTTTGCTCCCCTGTGCTGTAACTCATTCACATGATCTGAGTCACAAGCTGGGTTAGCTCTGCTCTGCCAGGAGCAGCCTGTCTTTGTCTGCTGCTGCTTCAGAGAGCTCCCGGGCAGCAGCTCTGCGGGCCACATCTGGCCCACAGGCTGCGAATTGGACACTCCTGGTTTAAAGGGTTAGGTCCTAAACAGAAAGACAGTGGCATTGAGAAGTGAAGTGACTTACCCAAGGTCCCTGACCACCCTGATTGCCTTCTATAATACAATGCCTGGCTCTGTAATATTGGGAAAGTAGTGGTTGTGATGTATCTTGACTTTAGGAAAGCTTTTGATATGGTCTCCCACAGTATTCTTGCCAGCAAGGTAAACAAACATGGGTGAATGGATTATGAGATGGACAGAAAGCTGGCTAGATCACCTGACTGAGACTCAATGGGTAGTGATCCTCAGTCTGATGTCTGTTACTGGCTGCCAATTAAACAGAGTGTTGTGGGGTCAGTCCTGGGGCTGGTTTTTTTTCAACATCTTTTCTAATGATCTGGAGGATGGAGTGGATTGCACTTTTTCAGCTGGGGGGAATGATAGATAGGATAGAGTGACTTAGACAAATTAGAGGATTGGGCCAAAGGAAATCTGAGGTTCAACAAGAACAAGCAGAGTCCATCAGTTAAGGTGGAAGGATCACGGGAATTGCTACAGGCTGGGGACCAACTGGCTAGGCAGCAGTTCTGCAGAAAAGGACATGGGGATTATAGTAGGCAAGAAGCTAGATATGACTCGGCAATCTTCCCTTATGGGAGGGGTTCCCAACTTTTTTCAGTGTATCCACATTTATACATTAACAAATTTTGGTGACCCCAGAAGCCAAGCAATGGCATTTGCAATGCTTGTGATATTTAACTGAATTTTAAATCTTTCAAATGAAAAACTACATTTTTTTTAAAATAAAAACTACAACAGTGAATACAAAGCCTAGAATAGCTATTAAATCTATTTATGTGACATCCATTACTTTTGCTTTACCAGTGCATTATATTTACTGTGCACTCATATTGTTGAACAACTCTAGATTTTCACAGTTACTAAATTGAAACTCAAGTGTGGGAAGGGGCAAACTGCAGAGATTCTGGGTGTTGCTGCTAGGTCTAAGTATCCAGCAACCAATGGCTGTAATATAGGCTGTTGCCTGCTGCTGTCTCAGTTTTGCCATGGTTGACTCTGGCTCCTAGATCAGCCCAGACACTAAGGATACAAAATGACTTAAAGTCACTTTATCCCTTTTCTCCTGGGCTGCAAGTTGTGTTGTGCTGCATATCTTTAGTGTTTTTCACTAACTGTCTTCATTCAACTTACATAGGACCCATCCACAACATTGTGACCATACCCCCTCTCTGCTCTCCTGCTCCGGGCAGAACCACAACCAGCACTGTGACACCCTCCATGCACTGCACCTCCCTCTTGCCCCAGCTCCGAGCAGTGCCTCCCCCTATTCCAGGGCCTCCATCCTGAACTGGGTGCTGCTAGGTGTCAAATGCCCCAAACTCACTGCAGTGGGGAGGGAGCTTGAATAGGAAGGACATGAGGCAAAAGAGGAGGAGTAAGGCTGCCCACCTGTATCCCAGCTAGGCCAGCACTGGTGCTGCTGCCCCATGAGGGGCAGAGGCCCACCCCACACTGCCCAGTGCTCCCAGCCAGGAGCTGCTGACCATCTTTGTGACCCCATTTGTTATCATTGGGTTTGTGACCCCAAGGTTAGGAACTGCTGCTTTATTCCCAAGAAGGCTAATGGAATGTTGAGCTGCATTAATAGGAACATTGCCAGCAGATAGAAGGAAGTGATTATTTCCCTCTATTTGGCATTGGTGAGAACTTCTGGAGTAATGTGTCCAGGTTTGGGCCCCCCACTACATGAAGAATGTGGACAAATTGGAGAGTCCACCAGAGAGCACTGATTGGTGGACTAAGCACATGACTCATGAGAAGAGGCTGAGGAATTTAGTTTTTCTTATTCTGCAGAAGAGAAGAGTGAGGGGGGATTTGATAACAGCCTTTGATTACCTGAAAGAGGGTGGAGCTAGGCTGTTCTCAATGGTGGTTGATGAGAGAACTAGGAGCAATGATCTCAAGTTGCAGTGGGAGAGGTCTAGGATGGATATTAGGAAATTTTATTTTCACTGGGAAAGTGGTTGTGTTCTCAATGGGTTACCTAAAAAGGTGGTGAAGCAATGGCATGGGTTACCTAAGGAGGTGATGGATTCTCTATCCTTAGAGGTTTTTAAGGCCTGGCTTGACCAAGCCCTGGCTGGGATGATTGAGTGGAGGTTGCTCCTGCTTTGAACAAGTGGTTGGACTAGATGACCTCAAGAGGTCCCTTCCAATGTTCATCTTCTAGGATTCTGTGATTGCCGTGGGAGTTTAGCGGCAGAGCCAAGATTAGAACCTAGGTTTTCTCACCCTCAATCCATGGCCTATTCATTGGATCATTTTCCTCTCAGATATATGGTGTGTTCAAAAAAGCTTCTTACTACTGCAGGCAGGAAAATCATCCTTTGGGGGTACATCTACACTGGAGCCTTAAGTCAACTTAAGGAAGGTTAAGTTGACCTACAGACTTCTGCAGCCACACTGATCTTTTATTAAGTTGACTTAAGCACTTCCTTAAGTGGACTTAATAACACCACCTCTTAAGGTCAACTTAACGCTGAAGTTGATCTTATTAAGTCGACTCAAGGCAACGTAGATGGGGAAAGCCCTTAAGTTGACCCTATTGGCCTCCAGGCCTCCCCCTGCCCTCCCAGAGTCCCCAGAAGTTGCACTTCTCCATCAACCTAGCACCTGCCAGTGTGGATGCAGGTACTCAACAGCTTTCAATGTGGACTAAGTCAATTTAACAAGGTTGCCTTTAAGTTGATATAAAGTTGACCTTTTTAGGTTGACTTAACAGAGCCTCCAGTGTAGAGACAACCTGGATTAGAACAGGAAGTGCTAGCCTATCCCTTGAGCACACGTTTTTCAATAGCTGCTCCACAGTAAACAGGTCACCAGCCTTTGGTAGCCAATTAACAGAGGTTCATTCAGCAGCTATGCTGAAGAAAAGACTAGTTAAGAGTAGTGCAGAGTAACCAGAAAGCTGCTCTAATTTTACCACTTCTCCTATGCCTTGTTTATCCCTGTGCAATCAGATGTTGGGATATTGCAGTCTGTCTACTCTCAGTGATATGGAGCCCTGTTTCATCCATCATCATAGCTGAGCAGTCTGCTGGTTATCCATGGAACATCTGGCAGCAGGATCACAAACATAACTATGGTTAGTAGCTTGTCAACAGCTGAGGGTTGCTCGTGTAAAGCAATTTAGGCCACAATTTTCAACTGGTACTAGATTTTTCCAGAGTTCAGCTTCTTTTTAAACACCAGAATAAGTGCAGAGTTGCTGATCAGACAAAAGGCAGAGGTGTTTGGAAAACAGACTTCTACTTTTGTAGAAAGCAATTCACAGGTAACATCCATTGGAGGAACTGCTGTTCACAAGACAGACAAAGCATAGAAAGAGCAAAAGGATGTGCTATGAAGTAGTGCCACCTATGGGCATAGTGCTGTCCTATGCTTTTTTCAGGAAAATGGGAATCTCAAACACAACCCCTCACTAAACACAGCTGAAGCAGGTGCTTATTGTGTCAGAGCAGGAGAGCTTTGAGACTTCTGTTTCTTGTCAGCACCTGAGCTGTGTCCCAACTTGTTTGCTGAATCTCATAGATTAGCAAAGTAGAGGAATTATAGCTCAAATCTCCCCAGGGTGATTTATTTGCTTAGCTTTCACATTCTTTTTCCTCATTTATTTTAAGACCCATCAGCTGAAATCATGGCTATACACACAATTCCATGCAATGGTCAATGGGGTTCTTGTTTGGAGTTATTTCATGCCAACGACAGAGCTGGCTATAATTTGGGGGTTACTTTTTTTCTTTTAAAGATAAGTAATTGATAGGTTACGAGTCAACCGTTGCCATTCTAGTGCTCCATCTCTATAGGGACTTTAATCTAGAGCAAACACTTGCTAATGTGATTTTTGTAGGGCTAATCATCTGAAAGCAAATTGTAGGTGCAAAAAGGAAAGCAGGGTTTAAAGAAAGCATTGTTATCTTATTTTCTTTCCATATGGAACAACCTGCCATGACTGTATAACCAGGCCACAAATATCTTCCCTCAACCTGCAACACGGACAAGCTATAGGGAACCTGGAAGAATCTCCAGAAGTAATGACGTACCCCCCTAATGTACGGAGAAGAAGGAGGGACTGTCCCATTGGTGTGATGTCCTACCTTGCTTAGGACCAGAAAGCCATGAGCAGCAATAGAAAACAGGAAATAAAGTGGTGCCAAATTGCAAGTAGGGCCATCCTTAAGGGGTGGGGGTGCAGAGGAGGCAGCTGCCTCTGGCCCCTCACTTGGGGGGGGGGCACCCAGCTGGCAGAAGGAAGGATTGTCCTGGTAAGGCAGTGCATTCAGCCTTTACTCATGGCTTTTTGAGCTGGCTTCTGTGCAGATAATTATCCATTAAAGGTAAGAGAGAAGACCCCAGGTTAGTATTTGCATGGAAGTGCTCAGTTTTCATTGATTGCCATGCTTTGGAACTGCTGGTCTAACTGCAAAGAGGAAAGCAGCCTGGAGCACACTGAGGGGAAGTTCCAAAGGGGCAGCTGTGTTAGTCTAGTAAAGCAAAGAAAGCAATAAGTCTTGTGACACTTAAAGACTAACAGATTTATTTATCACAGAGCTTTTGTGGGAGAACATCCCACTTCGTCAGATGCTTTGAAGAGAGATGTCCTTATTTCTTTGAAAGGGGATTAAGCCCTGCAGTGGGAAACCTGGTGCTATTACTGGTATATAGCATGTTGACAAGTTCCAAAGGGGTGGCTGTGTGGGTTTAGTTTAGTAAAACAAACAAGGAATGCTGTAGCCAGGGGCATCACTACACATGAATATTAGGGGGAGCCCCAGCCCCCACCAGCTGCCAGGACCCTAAGCCCTTCCCTAACCCTGGTCCTGCTGCTGGCCCCTGCTGCTGCATGCTGACCCCCTCCCCTGCACCCTTTTCCCCGCTATGCTGGTGTGCCTGCCACTGGAGGGAGAGTGGGGCCACAGCAGCTGCTGAGGTTCCAGGCTAGACCCTGCTCTGAGCATGCTCAGAGCAGGGTCAGGCCAGGGCAGGAGCTTTATAGAAACTCCCAGCCCCAGCCTGGGGCAGCTCCTTCCCAACCAGAAGACTCTGTCTTCTGGCCAGGTACAGGCTGCAGCCTGGCAGTATTCCCGGCACTGGGGCATGATGCACCGCCGCACAGTTTAGTGGCAGGCTACTCAGGGACTGGCGCTGAGTTTCAGGGGGCTTAGGCCCCCTGAGTCTCCCCCCCAGCAATTCCACTACCTGTGGCACTTCTAAAGACTAACAAATTTATTTATTTGTTAGCTTTTAAAAGTGCCACATGACTCCTTGTTTTACATCAGGGTATCTGAGAGGAGGCCAAAGGTCCATTGTTTCTTCCTCTCATCCTCAAACAGTACCTGAATTTCATTACTTAGATCTGGTGCAAAGCAATGGGGAATGTATGAATACATATATTAAAATAAGAGAGCAAAGGAGAGAGTCAGACGGTATAAAGAAAATAACATACAATGGGCAACTGGAATCTAGTGCTTTAAGCTAAGAGAGGAACTGGGTTTATTTCTTGATATCATCCAAAAATAGCATCTCTCTCTCTCTCTCTCTCTCTCTCTCTCTCTCTTTGCAATTTAACAAAAACTTGATCTAAGAAAAATGTTTAACTTTATTAAACGTGTAGAATTGTGCACCCATCTTGAACAGAAACCCAGAGCCACAAAGAAGAGTACCACTGAATGCTCCTGGCGATTCGGCTGTGAGGCTGATGAAACATCACCCTGACACATTCAGTTCTGCCCACCCCAAACATTAAAAAACAATCATGTCTGGCCTAAATATATCATTAAAACTCACTTAAAAATCAAGAGATGTTTAAAGAAATAATGAACGGGGGGTTCATTTTCTCTGACTTCTGGGTTTTGAGACATTAGGAAGGATAAAGTGGGGTCATGTTTTTCTCCTTTCCCCGAAAACTTTTAGCCTGAGGGCTAGAAATCGATTTCTTTTATTAAAGAAAAATTATGACATGGCCAGTCCAGTGTTGCATCTAAGTTGATGATGCAGCTGAACAAGTTATGGATGAACTTAGGGAGCCAGCGGGAAAGGGCCCTAGTGGGGCTTAGAGAACAGGTGGGAACTTGCTCAGCTGCATCCATAACTTGCTCATCTGTATCATTAGGTTAGAAGAAATGTGTGCCTGCAAAGTGTTAAATTTGGGGGGGGGAGGGGGACCTGCACAAAGTGATTTGCCCTGGGCCCTGCTCCCCACTAGGGACAGCCATCATTGCAGGGTCTGATGAGCTGTGTGTGTTTTCCAAAATGAAATGAGTATACCCATGGGGTAAAATCCTGGCCCCTTTGAAGTTACCATCAAAACTCTCATTGACTCTGCTGGGGCCAGTAATTCATCTATTGAAGTTCAGGGATCATTATGATGATCTAGTCTGACCTCCTTTATAGCAGCAAAAAAAAAAAAAAAAAAGAAAAACACCAAGGAGTCATGTGGCACTTAAAAACTAACAGATTTATTTTTTGCATGAGCTTTTGTGGGAGAAAATCCCACTTCGTCAAATGCTTCAAAAATGGGTGAACTTACAGAATAGAATGCACTAGCCATAGAATTGCAGAGAAACCATGCAGTGTATTGTAGTATTGATTACTTTCTTCTCCGTTTCACTTATTCTGAAGAAGTCAAGAAAGCTGTTGCCTATTAGCCACTGACTTCTGCCCTTGGAGAAATGTCCAATGTTTTGCTTTATTTGGTCAGGTTTATCAAAGGGAAGAATGTGGCTGTATTTAATTGACCAGTTTAAGGGAGTTAAGATTTGACATTCTAGGGACAGAATCCCCTCCATTGGTAACTGATAGTAAGGAATGTTTAACTACTTCCAGCAAATCAGATAGCAGCAGGATTTTTTCATCCAGTGCTTACAAGAAAAGTCAACTCCGGCTAAGGTTACCAGATACCAAAGCATGAAGAGGAGGACAGGGAAGTACAAAAAGGAGGATGTTGGAGGACACATGGAGAAAACATAGTATTAATATAATAATCTTCTGTTTTTAGGGGGCCCTCGAACACTTCCCCCTAAAAATAAGGTGTTTTGGGGTGTTCCAGCATACTTTAACCCCTGTAAGTAAAAAGCCAGACAAAATCATGTATTTTAAAATGACTGCCAGACAGAGGAAATGAAGGTAAAAAGGAGGACGTGTCCTCCTTTTGCCTGACATCTGGTAACTCTAACTCTGGCAGAATCTGCAAAATGATGGTTTGGTTTTGGCCAGGCGTAGCTGATCCAGACTGAACACAGAAAAATGCAACTTAAAGGACATTGAATTAATTAGCCTTAGACCAACTAATTAATCACAATGGCTGTGTCCACACCAGGGTTCTATTTCAAAACAGCTGTTGTTCTGAAATAAAGCCAGGCATGTCTGAACTATGTTTTGTTATTTTGAAACAACGGTACCCCACCGTTTCAAAATAATGTCCATTGTTTCGAAACAGTAAAACCTCTCATGCAGTTGAAATAGCCGTTGTTTCAAAATGGTTGTTTTGAAACAATGCCATTCAGACTGTTATTTCGAAATAACGGTTATTTCAAAATAACACTTTTGCCCTTCTCCCTCCCACAGTGCCTTCCTTTTTGCATATACTGGGTGGGGGCATGGCCCAGTGAGGGGGCCATGTTGCCACACCTCCTATGCTGCCCCTCTCCTGAAGCTATTTCGCTTTGAGGGTTTCCCTTATTTTGAATTAACATTTTCTTATTTTGATTTAAGTTATTTCAAAATAAGGATTTTATTTTGAAACAATTTATTTAGAAATAACAGTTTATGTGTGAACACAGCCAATAGGTCTGATAAGCATCCTTCATCAGCTGGCGAGATTCTCTGTCCAGAGTTTATTCCTATAAAGTGCTAAAATCCCACAGTTAAGCACCATCAACAACTACTGGACATGCAGGATTGCGTGGTCAGAACATAGCTCAAGCGTTTTCTCAAGTGATTTTTATTCAGCTTTTAACCCAAGTCTCCATGGCATCACATAGGGTTCTGATAGAAAGAAAGATAGTCTTTGGTGGCTACTGGTTGCCTATAATCTTTCCTTTAAATCATAAGCCCTTTGCAACAGAGACTGGCTATTTTAATAAGATCATACAGTGCCTAGCACAATGAACTCTGGGTGTTGGCTGCCACCTTTACACAGTAACAATGATAATAGACCAGTTGGAAGTTAGCCATCCTGGGTTCTGCTTTTTGCTTTGGACCATCTTCCATGTGTGACACACCTGGGTTACATTCTACCCTGGTGCAAGAGACCTGAAGTTACTGGAGTTGGAGCAGATACAGGATTAACCGTCTGCATTTTTAAGGCCAGTTGTTTTCAGAGTGTAGCTTTTTTCCTCCTCATTTTTTCCAGAATGTCACCCAATACCTTCCCCTGTTTTATCACTGCTTTTTCTAAACAGGGCTCAATCTCATTACAAGATAAAATAAATATCCCAATGCCCAGTTTCTTATAGAGAGGTAAGTGTGTCTACTCACTGCAGAGATTTGCACAGCATTTCAAGGGAAACCTCTCCTTTCCTTATTAAAACATTCACATCCACAGTCCCTGGGTGCTGGATCTGTAAACATGAAGCCTAATCTATACAGACCACTGAAATCAATGAAAGGTTCCTATTCCTAAATGGGCTTTCAACCACCTCACAGAATGCCTCCCTTGTCACTCCCCTTCATCCAAATACAGGGGCATTTAGCCAGAGTCCCTAAGGGTGTGAAGATATAGGCAGACCATAGAAGTAGGTGGTACTGGCCATGCTTTAGATCCCAGAGCAAAGGGGATTCCCCAAGGGAAGCCATCAGGCAAGAAATGGCATCAGCAATGTACAAGACTAGCAGCTATAAGAGGTGATAAAGAAAATCTAACCTGTAATATAAGGGGAAAAAGAACCTCCCCGGCCTGCAGTCACTCAGCAGCCCGTGCATGTACATTGCTCTTTCTGGAGTTTTCTCTGTCAGGAGCAGTTGTATAAGCAATTGTCTATAATATTACCTGAAAGAGATGTCAGTGGCTACCACACTTTCCAAAATCTGCTAGACCGGTTTTTTTTACCTGCTGGCATTTAGAGTGATTCATACCCTTAAATCCACATTGTGACAAGGCCAAAAGGAGAATGAGCTACACAGGTGACTCAGCAGACGCCTGATGTCATCTGACACAGCAGCTGCAGGGGTAGAGCAGAAATGACCTCCTCCACCCACTCTCTCCAATTTTTTCTTGCCTTTCTAGCCAACAGCTTTGCCAGTTTTCTTGTCTCCACTGTCAGAGACCCAACTGTCATTTTTGAGTCAAAGTGTTGCCAGCTTGTGTGGTTTTACTGCAAGTATTTAGTATCTTTCATTCTTAAAAATCTCAGCTTTTGGAGTTGTATGAATACATGAGAATCTTAGGCTTCCTTTACAGAAGAGTATATTTCTAGCCCTTAAGACTCAGAGGTGAAGGGAACGGAATTGAAAACATGGTTCCAGAAAGGCTCAAAAATCAAAAGACAAATAAAAAGAACCTAAAATTATTTTCAAGGCCTGACTCATGAAATTTGGAACCATACCACTACCGCAGTATATATGTCAACAAACATTTCATACATCCTCAAGCTTTAGAAATGTCAAGAATTAAAAACCATAGCATTCTGCCCTCAGCTTTTGCAGTTCTGTCTGTGCTAGGCTTTCCAATTCTATCATATGGCAGCTTGTTCTGAACTGCGTGGCACCCCTGATTTTTTTTTTTTTTGACCTGCCTTGGTATTCACAAGTTTCCCTTGTCTGCAGTGAAGTTTGCTGATTTCTCTCCCTGTGTTCTTGCTTGCATATTTGTAACTTTATTCACACTAAGTCCAACTGCTACTTGTCATTCTTCCCTCAGCACTTCCCCACCTCCCCATTCCGTTATTCAGCTTTTCAGAACCGGATCAGAGTTCAGACAGGGGGCTGGTCTGAAACCTCATGCTCCAACTCTGCTTATTGTCTTTCTCACTTGCAGTTGAAATCCCTTCTTAAAACATCTCTCCTTTGCATTTGATATTTTACACTTTATTTATTTTTGTCATCTCTATCTAAAAATACTGATTTTTCTGCCTCCTCCCCATGCCGTAATCCAGCATAGAATTTGCTTTGGCTGCTACCATTTTGTTGGTTTTGGCTGTTTTTGAACTGTGCTGTACACTGTTTACATCATTGTTTCCTCTGCAATTCTTTCCCTAGTGTTATGATAATAAAGACATTGCAGAGATAAATATAATGTAAGGCTGTGCAGTGCTAATGATTAGAAACTGACAAAACAGATAAAACTCAGTTGGGTATTAGTTTGGTTTCAGGCCTCATTATTATAGCGGGTGCTGTGCTACCATGAATATGCTAGGTGCTTTCTAAATGTTCAGTTCTCCCTCTCCAAGAATTGGTGCTGGGCTACAGTATCCTGTGTCTTAGGACTTGTCTCTACATTTACTGCACTGCTGTAGTACTTAGTGAAGATGCTACTTACATTGACAGGAGATCTTCTCCACCAGTGGAAGTACTCGACCTTCCTAAGGGCCAATAGCTATGTTGACAGGAGATGCCCTCCTGTTGACATAGTGCTGCCTACACTAGGACTTTGATCGGTGGAATTGTATCACTCAGAGGCACAGTTTTCCACATAGTTATGCTGACATAAGTTTGTAGGTTACCCGTGGTTCTCAAACTTTTGCAAGTCGTGACACAGTAGGCGGCATATCATGTCCCTACAGGACACACCAGCCCACCCCCTTAGGCTGAATACAGCCATCTACCTGGGTCTCTGCGCCACTACTGCTGTGTGGTGACCCAGTGTGTCCTGACACAGTGGCTGAGAACCACAGATTAGACCAGGGGTGGCCAAACTTATGGAATTCAAGAGCCACACAAGTTGATTATTAAACCTTCAAGAGCGGCACTGAGGCATATAGCCATATACTTTTACCTATTCCAAAATTACTAAGTTTAAAATTCATTGCACACTTTAATTTTCTCATAAAAAGGACAAATATTGATCCTACTAATGTCAGATTCTAATAATTACTTCAGGTTACCATGAAAATTAGGCCTATACAGTGTAAACTTAGCTGTTGCTCAACATAGAAGACTGCAGGCTAGTGGCAAGTTTTTTAAAATCCTGACCATGCCTCACTTCTCCCTACCATCCCTGACCATGCCACACTTCTCCCTGCCATCCGGATCCCCTCCTGAACTCCTAGGCTGGGGCTGCTTTCCTAAACTGATTTGCTGATGTTCTTCCAGGAGCCACAATTTTTCATTCAAGAGCCACATGTGGCTCCTAACCCACAGTTTGGCCACACCTGGGTTAGACCAGGACTTAGTCACTCTTACGGTGGAGTTCTTCCTTGAGGTAGTCTGTGATCCAACAGCTTTCTTAGAATCATAGTATTGTTGTTTTAACAGCAGAACAAGGCTTTGGCAAAATAGGGGTTTTAAAAGCAGTCTACATTCATGTCCATTTTAAGTAATGTCTGTTTTCATGGTAACCTTGGCCAGCCTAACTTTTTCAGATGCCCCCAGTAGAAGCTGTCAGTATTGGTCCCTTTTTCAACAACTCCCATCTCTTCCACCACTTGAGACAGAGTCCTTTTAAATGCCACTGTAGTTAGTTTGATCTCTCATGGTTCTGTCCAAACTTTGTCTCTTAACTTCTGAGTGTTTGCTGACAAATAGCTTTTCTTTCCTGATCAGATTTCCTGACAGCCCCCTATTAAACTAAATCAGTACATTGATATAGTGAACATCCCGGTGACTAGTCAACCTGCTCAGGGGCTAAAGTAAGGGGGAATGCCCCAAAACACTGTTCTGGGCCCCTTATTTTTAGGGATCCCATATTCCAGGCCCCCCCCGCAAATAGGGGGATGCACCGGAACGCTGTGTTCTGGGGGCCCCCTAAAAATAGAAGCATGCGGGAGCATGCCATGGTGAAATGTGTTCCCCTGTTGGCTTGGGGGGCTGTGGTGGGTGTGTGGCCTCCCCAGGCTCTGGAAAAGGGGGGGAGGGAAGGAGTGGCTGGGCTTGCTCCTGCCTGCCACAGCACCCCTCCAGGGCCAGCAGGGGAACATATTCTGGCACGGCGCACTCCCGCGTGCATCTATTTTTAAAGTGCCACACCAGCATCCGGCAAAAAGCTGGACAAAAACAATATTGTCATTAATGCCTGCCAGGTATGGTGGTGAGGCACGCATTTGGAGGGGAAGTAGTTGGGGTGGTGGTGGTGGGGCAGGTGTTTGGGGGGCTGTAGTTGGGGTGGGTGGAAGGGGCCCTCACCAGCATGAGCGGAGCCTCCACTGGCATGAGGGGGTCCTGCCAATTTAGGAGTGTTTCTGCCCCCCCAAATTGTACTTTAACCCCTGCCTACTGTATTTGTAATTATTACAGGGCAGCTCCAAACCCATCACGCATGGTCTTTCCTGGAGGGCTCTCAGTTGAAGAAAGATGGACAAGAGATAGGTAGACTGAAGTTATGGGGAAGAGAACAGGGAATGAGGGATATAATTTGCCTAAGGCAACAAAACTGTTCAAGAAAGGCAAAAGATGCAGCTATTTTTAGAGCTTCCTAAGCAAAATCATGGAAAATTTCAAAACATTTGAACCAGCTCTCCCCTAAAGCATGGAAAAAGTGGGTTGCTAGAGGGCACCAAAAATGAAGATGAACTGTGGATAAGCTCAGGGATATCCTACCATGCACAAAGGACTGTCTAAGAAGGCACAAAGGTGATGGTAAGAGAAGCTGGCATATGAGTCTGGGGAGAAACACAAAATGCAACAAGGGTAAATAAGTAGTAAGGGTAAGGTATAATGTGGATGGACAGTATTGTGTAGTAGCTGCTTACAAAGACGGGAGGCTTCACTTGTCACTACACCAAATTTCTGTTTTACTCCTCAGGTATGTAGCACTGTAGGACGAACTATAATAAGGTCTACCCCAGTTTTTCAAAATAGATCCATCATCCAAAGTGAGCTCCAATATCAAGATGAAGTTGAAGCTTAGCTGCCGGGTTTTAACATGCATATTAATCCATTCAGTTAAAAACCATTTATTAGATGGGATTTAGGAATTAGAATGCTGGAATTTAAAATCATTACTAGATGGAAAAGGAGATGGATATTATTCAAATTAGCAATGACATGCACAAGGCAAAATAAGACATGAGGGCTGAAATAAGGATTTCCCACACTTGGATAGAAGTTGCATTTAAGGCTTTGCTTGTGTCATGAGGTGTATTAGTTTTGACTGTGTTAATTATGTGTTGCTGCTTACACAGTTTGTTAAATCACACACAAAGTCTCCATCGGTGCTCAATAGGTTAATTTGGCAAAGCTGTCTCCTTGACTGTAATAATCAAGATGAGAAGCAGGGATTTGTTGATTAGTGTATGCTGGCTTGCATCTCTAGCTACACATAATCATATTAATAACATGTGATAGCCACACCATATATATGTATTTGTATGCATTAAGCACAAATATTATAGCAGTTATGTAGCCTAAACTGGCCTATAAATTTCCTGTAATTCTGTTCACTTATGCTAATTATCCGATAACACATTGCATTAGCTGAAGTAAGCTTTCTCTTGAGTAGATGGGAAAGTCAGGACCAGAAATATGTATATTTTACTATGGCAACAGGTAGGGAGATATAGAGCAAAATGCTTCAGAAGAAGAGAACAAGACAACTGCATGTCTTAGCTAACACGGTCAGCAATACACCCCATGTTCTGGGTGTCCCTAAACTGCTGACTGCTAGAAGCTGGGACTGGCTGGCAGGGGGTGGACCACTTGATAAATTGCCCTGTTCTGTTCACTCCATCTGAAGCATTGACATTGGCACTGCCACTGACAGAAGACAGGATACTTGGGTAGATGGCCCATTGGTCTGACCTAGTCTGGCCTTCCTTATGTTCTTGAATGTTCGACCCTAGTACAAATCTAGAAGGTGCCTTCATGCCCCTTGGACCTGGAGTGAATGTGTTCAATACAAGAGGTAAGCGGTACACTGCAGTACCAGAAAAACAAGGTGGAATGCTGACTGGTGAAATCTAGTTTCAGATATACACAGTACCTTTCACCTGTAAACAGATAGGGTCAAAAAGATGACATTACACATGTAACTTTAGGAGGACACCTTCTGTGCAAAGTGTATGTAGTAATGCAGCACAAGATGGGAGCCCAGGGACTCGTATGGTAAAAATCTAGGGTTGAATTTTTTTTAAAGTGGATGCTGAATGCAGTATTTTAAACTGGATCATCACTATTTAGCTCACTGCAGCGCCCAGTGTGAACTTTAATTCCACAAACTACTCATAAGCCATGCCTGTTCTGGACTTACATCTGGACTTGAAAGAAAACCCAAAAGAAATCTGTCAGTTCAGCAATAAAATATGAGACATGCCATTTTGTAAATCACAAGGTATGATGTTCCTTTCGCAGAATCTGGTCTGGTGTGTTGCTGTGACCCCCTGATCTCCACTCCTGAACTCCAACCTACCCTGCTATGCCAGGATCAACGGTCGCTCTAAGCTGATGATGCAGTTGAGCAAGTTATAGCACTTGCTGAGTTGCAATATGTGAGGCATGGTGCTGCATGGGCAACATTTTTGGGGGGGCTGGAAGCATCAGCAAGCCTAAGTACCTTAACTGAAAACAAATGCATAATATCTTTTCGTTGGAACTTTAAAAAAAAAAAAGGTTAAACTGAAATACCGTAGTTTTATTAATTTACTGAACAAATGTGAGACGATGACACTTGCTGCCTATCTAACCTCTGCCATCATCTGTACTTCACAGTTTTTGTCACTTGTCCCTATCACATTTCCAGAATACAAATGAATACTTTGTTTTCTTCTGAGTCCCTGTTCCTCAATCCCAAGTGAGATTCAGGCTGGGATTCCAGGAGCAACAGTCACCGAGATGCAAATAGCAGGTAGAACACGTTTTATTAACTGACAGCTTGCTTAACTAATACCCAGACAAAATGGAGTTAAGAGTTAAAAACAAAGTAATATAGACAGACTTACAACCCAATCAGCAGTTTGAGACCCCTTTGTGACCATGGGCTTCAGCAGCAGAGTGTTTTGTCTGAGGCACCTCTGCACGAGATCCTACAGTGAAGTCCACTGAAGTGAGGGAAACAGGCTGTTATAGCCCAGGCATGGCCAAACTGCAGCTCAGGAGCCACATGTGGCTCTTGAATGAAAAATTGCAGCTCCCGGCAGAATGTCAGCAAATCAATTTAGGAAAGCAGCCCCAGCCTAGGGGTTCAGGAAGGGGTCGCGGATGGCGGGGAGAAGTGCAGCATGGTCAGGATTTTTAAAAACTCACCACTAGCCTGCAGTCCTCTACATCAAGGAGCAGCTAAGTTTTTCCTATATAATTTTCATGGTCACCTTAAGTAATTATTAGAATCTAACATTAGCAAGATTGATATTTGTCTTCTTTTTATGATAAAAGTAAGTATGCAATGAATTTTAAACCTAGTAATTTTAGAGTAGGTAGAAGTGTATGGCTATAGGCCTCAGTGTGGCTCTCAAAGGTTTAATAATCAACTTTTTTGGCTCTTGAGTTCCATAAGTTTGGCCACCCCTGCTATAGCCCATTACCCACAAGCAGGGGTGATCATGCCCTCTCCTGGTCATGGAGTCTTCTGCTGATGGACGTTAATCGCTACTATCAGAACTCTAACAGTTACATAAAGACTATAACTTTTATAGATTATTACTTAAGCACTGTGTTTACTACATAGTCTGGCAGAGTGGAAATGTGTCTAGGGGGCCTCTATTGCCCACTATTGTTATACCATCACAAAATCTTCCTTTTGCCCTACAGTCCCCTTAATAGCTGGTCAGTGGCACAGCTGCATATGTTTTTGGCCATCACTCTAAGCCAGGGGCTCCCAGCCTCTGGTCTGTGGACCACTGGTGGTCTGTGAGGGTACTGCCAGTGGTCTGTGGCTGTGTGTGTGTGGGGAGGGGAATATAATTATTGCAAGTAAATGTACTGTGATGAGTGCAATATATTTGTGAGCGGGAGTAATAAATTATTAGAAATAGCTGCATTTTTAATACCCTTAAATATATGTTTGACTCCTGTCAGCCATAGGCTGTGTTAAAAACATTTAAAATGGTTTGTTTACATGGTGGTCCACAAAAGCTTTTGATGATGATGTACTGGCCCACATAAAGGGAAAGGTTGGGAATTGCTGCTCTAAGCCTCAGCTGGGCAATTGACTGCACTTCACTTTTAGGTGGATACTTGACACCTAATATTTCCAAACATTATCGGCATTCAGTTCCACCACTTATTACCACTTTTAAATGTGAAAATGCATGAAGCTGAGAGTTGTTGAGTTTTTACTAAATTTTTTTAGCATTTATTTTGCATTCTTTCTAGTGAGTCTGCTACTCTGCCCAGGAGCCCCTGTTGCCAGCCAGCTCCAATGCTCTCGGCCACAGCCTCAGCTAACCACTACTCCCCACCCTTGCAGTCTCCTTTCTCCTCCCCACCCCACTCACAGCCCCAGCTCACTCTCTGCCATTGGTCCCCTTTCTCCTCCCACATGCCTTAGCCCCTGCTCTCCTCTTTGCCATTGGTCCTCTTTCATCTCCCCCTGCCACCCCAGCTCTCCTTTCTGCTGCCAGTCCCCTTTCTCCTCCCCACACCCCCAGCTTACTTTAACCTCTGCCGCATGGGAGTCTGTGATACCTATGCGGGTGTGTGACAGCTGCTGCATGACTGCACACCTATGCAGCTTAGAGGGAACATTGGTATTCACTCCTGAGTCAGTCCACTCCAGCTCTTGCATGTAATTTGTCCTATGCATTGGATGTGCACTCCAGCCACTCAGGGGATGGCCCCTAGTGAACAGACCCAGGTCTGAGATACCACACCATCCGCTGCAGGAAACATGATACCATAACAATATGGCAGAGCATTGAAAACTGAACGTTGTGTAACCCATATGCCTAAAAAAGAGCAATCTCTTTTGGGATCTCTTTTGGCTGGGTTACGTTGATGGGCAGATTTAGCTGCCCAGAAACCAGAATTTTCTAGAACTAGGGTGTGGTAGCATATTGCGCATGCTCCACACATTTCTATTGTTGTTGTGCTGGAGTCAGAGGCCTGGGAGAAGCCTGAGAGGAGCAGCCTGGAGAGGAGCAACCACAGAGAGCTGCAGAGTCCACGTGCTTAGTAACTGAGTGAAAGGAGCTGAGCCAGGAGTAGACTGCAGGATGTTCTCTCCCTGCTTGGGACTATTTTGCAGGGGAGTTCTCTCGTGGGGGACTGAGAGCTGGATAACCAGTAAACAGACTGCATGGTGCTGGTTGAAGAGAAGAAAGAAAGGACTGCATGGAATTTGCCTGAAGATTCCTGTGGTCAGAGAAGAGGATTGCTTCCATTTTCTATTCAAGTCCCAAAGACTTAAAGACTGTAATTGAGATAATGGTGACTCCACCGGAACTTTGGGACTCTTAGGTTTCTTACTGTTCTGTTTAATTTATTTGGCTTTCTAGGATAAGGTTTGTTAAATTAGTTAGTAAAGTTCTTTTGTTATGTTTATTCTAAGTAGTAGTTTGTTGTGAGATGAGAACTCTGAGCAGCCTTTGTGAGTCCCTTTACAGACCAGATCCTGGGGTTTAATCGGAGAGGGGCAAGTAAATGAATTCTAGCCCACCCTTGCAGGTTACAGTTGCATGGCACATGTTGTGTCAAACTACACAATTATACTGCAACAGTGGAAAGAAAAGTGACATAGATCATAGGCCATTGTACAGCCCGTGACATGAGGTAAGGTAGATTTTCAGCACAGAACTGTAGGCTGATTTATGCAATCCTTTGAAGGTACTGATGTTGCATGACACACTACCTGTTGTAAATAATGGCCTTTGAAGGTACTTTTTTAATAGCTACCATATTATTACATACAAAACTACAATTCCATTGCTCAGGATAAATTAAATGAAGTTATGCGCAAGGTAGAAATTAAGCTTTTTTAAAAGGAAGTTTTCTTGCACTTGACGGAGGCTGCTCTTAGAACTGATTTCCTTTTTGGTTTATTGTTTGACTTGATTTCTGTTGGTTTGCCAGTATGGCACAGATGTGAGCAACACTTACTGTGCTCCCTAGAAAATGAATGAAAACAAGAAGTGAGTCTGGTCCAGGCAGCAGAATGCACATCATGTAGCCGTATCAGTGACCCCTGGCTTTCAAGAGCCTGTCCTAGGTATCTCCTCACTCACCAGTCCAGAATAAAAGAAAGGTGCCAAAGAGACTTTTTAATATGATTGCTTTTTTAAACATGGAGGAAACTAGATTCTGCAGCTTTCTTGAGCTCATCCCCAGCTGGTACTTAAGCCTTTAAAAGCATTTTATGCTGTTTTACATGGTGTCTAGGGGCTTCAGAAGGGACAAGGAAATTTAGAAATTGAAGGCTTTCTTCATCACTGTTCCAAAGGGGCAGCCGTGTTAGTCTAATTCAGTAAAACAAACAAGGAATCCCATGGCACTTAAAAGACTAACAAATTTTATTTATTGCATGAGCTTTCATACTCCTGTTCTCCTCTGATAGAAACCCCAACCCTTGCATTGGTTTACAGATAGCTATCTATTGTTAGGGGACTTTAATCCACAGGGAGATCTGAAGTTACTCAGGCAGAAGAGAGTCACTGGGAATATCCTGCCCCAGAGCATTTTGTTCTGTATTTCCAGACACAGGATGATTTAACTGATCTTAATGCAAAAATTTAAGATACAAACTCATAGTTACTGCTCTAGGAAAGATATGCTAGAAGGGCAGTCCTTATACCAAACAATTTCTGGAAATTTCCAACTGTTTAATACCAGAGGTTCTGAAACTGAGAAGAGAAATGAAACCTTAATTATATGGGAGATAGTTAGTATGCTTCATTTGAACAGGTTTAATCTATTTCAGATTATAGCACTTACGTTTGATTTCGATTTCTTCATACTGAATATCTCATGCCAGGGCAATGGCCTTCTTTTGTAAGAAGTAACTCCACTGTGTGTCAGATGACCACAGAGGGGAAATATCTCCATATGGTATTCTCTCATTATGCAACAACTTCTGGGGAGAATCCATTTCCTAGGTATCGGACATCAGAAAGAGTGTAATTCCAGTTTTCTATGAAACACCTTCATTTTAAGTATCTTCTAAGTCTCAGGGCAGCATAATCGAGGTTCCTGCTTTTATTATCTACTTTGTCATAAACTTGCACTTAGCACGCAAACACACAATGAAATACAATAAGGCTTGAATATCCCATCCAAAAACTGGTTAAATATATATGTAACTTTACTCACATAGGCTGTCTACACTAGGAGAAGTTTAGTTTGAATTTGTTCATTTGAACTAAGAAGTGCGAGTTTAGTTTGAGCTAAACTTGAACTTGTTTGTTTGAATTAACAAAGTGGACTAATTTGACTTAATGTTGAGTTAAGTCTCCTTAATTCGAACTAACTTGCAAGTGTACACATACCCGTAGATTGTTCCATTGACTTCTGTGGCAGTAGTCACATGAGTAAGATTATAGAAGGCTGCAGCACCAGGCCCCACAACTGGAATTCAGTCACAGACAGTGCCATTTAAAGCATAGATGATTCTTTCAGAACAACTGAGCAAGAATCGGTACATAAAATGCACTTCCCTAGAAGCAGACCTTGGAGTAGGTGCCACAAAAAAAATTCAGTTAAAAAAATTCATTTACGTTTTCCACTGAAATTTTGATTTTCAGCGGTAATTCTGAGAACCAAAATATTCTGATTTGGAAATACTGCACTGGTGCCTCATGGGAGTTATAGTGTAGGTACCTTAAACTCCCACTCTCTTCTAGAGGTGAGATTCCCATATATACCATAGTCTACTCTCCCACCAAGAAGAAGCAATGCCTTATAGGACTCTCTGGCCATGGTGCATAATGGGAGAGATAGTCCCGCTAGGGAGCTGAGCTCATAGGGGAGAATAAAGAGATCAGGTAATTGAACTATGTTTCCCTTGCTGCAGGGCCACAACTATGGTGAAGCAAAAGGGGCTTTGCCCTGGGTGCCAATTTAAAAGGGTGATGCCATCCCCCCTGCTGCCTCTGGCCGTGGTGGGGGAAGGGATCCCCCCTGCTTGTTTTGGCTACGGCAGGGGATGGCTTCCCTCTGCTGCAGCCAGGGGCGGCAGGCGCGAATGCTTCCCCCTGGCGTGGCCAGAGGCAGCAAGAGGGATTGCTTCCCTGCTGCGGCCAGAGGCGGTGGCAGGGGGTCCCTTCTCCTCGTGGTGGCAGGGTAGGGACTCCTATTGCCAGTTCTGGCCGCAGCAGGGAAGGGTCACAACCCCCCTCCCTGCCACTGTATAGATGGACCCCGGATTGGGGCCGGGGGCACCTTTGGGGCTGCTTGCCCCGGGCACCGGAACCCCTAGTTACGGCTCTGCCTTGATGCACTGTGGCAGCACTTTCAAATAGGTGCTCGAGAGGGATTCTTACTTCTGTGCAGAAGGCCATTGTCCTAGTCATAATCTAGACCAGGGGTTCCCAACCTTTTTAAGGCTTGGGAACCCATTCTGAGGCAAAAAAAATTTTGCAGCCCCCTGGCGAGAGTCAGGCGACACCACATCCACACACCGAATGTGGCCTGCGTGTTGCAGAACGTGGCCCGTGCTGCTCTCCTGGCGGGGAGAGGGGGCCACAGTGGCCATCACCTTCTCCTGCCGCCTGAGGAGCTGGGGGCTGCCGCAGCCATGGCCTCTTCCCCCTGCCTGGGGAGCTGTGAGCCAGTCTGGCCAGGGCCCCCTACATCCCCCCAGTGTTTCCTGCCCACGGGCCTGTTCTCTGCCCCACCCCGCTGGTTCCTCTCCCTATGGCCCCTTCGCCCCCTTACCTGGCCATGGAAACTGGGGGCATCTGACGACCGCCCAGGCTACTATCCCTGCACATTCAAAGGAGTTTTAAAAACTCCCTAGCCTGGGGAAGCTCCCTGCCCGCCGGAAGTCTGGGTCTCCATAGCAACCGGAGATCCTGGCAGCATTTGGCCCCAGCTCCCAGCCTCTCCGTGGACCCCCTGGAGCCACTCTATGCCCCCCCTCCTCCGGGGTCCATGAACCACAGGTTGGGAACCACTGGTCTAGACTTAATCTACAGAGTAATCTTTCCAGGATCAAGAAGTTTGCATTGGTGTTAGCCTTAGAAAATTAGGCATCACTTAACTTGTGCCAAGGGATCCAATATCCTGGATAAATTTGATTCTTACACTGAAAGGGCTTCCTATGGCTTATGGAGCATGACACAGGCTTGGAATTTTTTGTTTACAATAAAACAAAAAAGTGGCATTAGCAAGGCCTTGTGGCAAAAATTGGGCACATTAGTCTTGTGCAGGGCCCTCTGCTCAGGTGTGAATTTCCCTCACACTGATAAGTGATTTTTTTCAGGTCATACAGCTGGACAGAGACCCATCTAGAACAGAACGTGAATCACCTCCTGACTCCCTGGGCATGTCTACACTGCAGCTGGGAGGTCTGATTGTAGCACATGTCAACATACCACTATGGCTAGCTTAAGTTACAATAGCATATAACCACAGCAGCATGGGAGACTGCCTGGGCTAGCTACTAGAATAGGGATCCAGGATCTCAGATAGGACTGTGCAGCCACTCCTGCTTTCACAGTCATACTGCTATTGTGATTCAGAGCTCCTTGGGTGTATCTGCATATGATGCAATCACTCTTCCTGCATGAGGAGTACAGACGTCCTGCGTGCTGTTCTCCTCTTTATTAACACTGTACAGCTTTCTCCCAGCATACTGTGTTTTAGTTATTGTGTTTGAAGACTAATATGTCCGTCTTGGAAGAATTGTTTAGTTTGGAGGGGAATATTTTATCTGATTTCCTCAGAATATGTGCCAATAAATGGACCCCAAATTTACTATTGTAGCTCCCACGTTGAAATCTTCGCTTTGCATCACAGTATGGATCTCTGTGATAGGAGTCTGAAGAGTCAGTCCTTTGTCTTGGAGCAGTAGCAGGCAGTTCTCCTGTAGATGAGTTAAAGAGAGGAAATGCATAATTCTTGATGAACAGTGGATTACATTAGGAATGCTTAGCTGTCCCTTAGAACAGTGGTTTTCAAACCAGGGGTCAGTTCTAGACCTCAAGTACTGGGTTATGGTGCCCCCTGTTGCCACGGCCGAAAGACTGGAATGCATTTCTGAAAGATAGTTGTTGGGTCACAGACATAAATTATTTTTTTTCAGCTGGGTCCTGGGGGGGGTGGGGGGGGGAATTGAAAACCACTGCTTTGGAAACCTGCTTGAAACCCTTTTGAATGGGAGAGAACCTTCCAATCACAAGCATTTATATACATGCTCCCCGTTTATCAGCCACACCTCAAGACCTTTGTGAAATAATTTGCATGCACACATTCTCTTCCCTAGGATGAGTTCCAAGCTATGGGATGTTGTCAAGCAACTTAAACTTGTGCAAAATGCATTTACTCATCAATACACCCTGCTGCAGTTTGGAAATAAGGGTGTGTTTTTAATTAGCTGATTTTGTAATAGTACCCAGCTACCATGGTGATGGATGGACACTTAAGAAATCATTGTAATAATAACTTATAAATGCTACATATTTGCATGCAATGTATTGTAATAACCAACAAGGCTACAACAAATCTGTAATCCACTAATAACCTTCTTCATATGCTTCCCTCCCCCTTTACTCCTTAAAACTGGAAAGTATTAATGGGCCACCTCACCTTCACTGGCCCCCTGAAATGTAACTCTTATGCTAAACAATCTGTTCCACCTTGTATTTAGCAGTGACGTTCTGAAGGCAACTCTACACTATACACTAGCTAAAGGGATCCTGTATTAGCTCAGTAACATTCTAAGTTTGCCATTCATTCAATTCAACTTTTACTTGATCTATTAGTAATAGTCCTTTGGCACCAAGAATTGAGATCTGTGGTGATTTTTCTTTTCTAGCAGCATGGACATAAAGGTAACATAGGCTACATTCCAGGGGGATAGCTGTGTTAGTCTAGCTCAGCCAAACAAACAAACAAACAAAAAAAAAGGCCACCAAGGAGTCCTGTGCCACTTTTAAAGACTAACAGATTTATTTATTAGATGACAGGAGCATTGCTGTCCCAATAAAAGGGTCAGGCCTGGACGTGGGCCCCACCCCACCCTGGGCCTGATCTGGCCCCAGCCACTGCTGGCAAGTGGCAGACAGCCCGGGTAGGCCCAACCTGGCTCCAGCTGCTGCCGGCAAGCAGCCTGGATCTGGATCTGGCCCCTGCCACTGCTGGCAAGTGGCAGGAGGCCTGGAGCCAGCTCCTCCCATTGCTGGCAAATGGCAGGTGACTTGGAGCTGGATCTGGCCCCTGCCACTGGCAGCAAGCAACAGGCAGCTTGGGTGGGCTCAGTCTGGCCCCTGCTGCTGCCGGCAAGCAACCCAGAGCCGGCTCTGGCCCCTGCTGCTGCTGGCAAGCAGCAGAGGGCTTGGAGCTGGCTCCTGCTGCTTCTAGCAAGTAGCAGGTGGCCTGGGTGGGCCCGATCCAGTCCCTGCTGCTGCCAGCAAGTGGCAGGTGGCTCAGAGCCAGATCCGGCCCCTGCCCCTGCTGGCAAGCAGCAGGGGGCTTGGAGCTGGCTCTTGCCATTGCTGGCAAATGGCAGGTGGCCCAGGCATGCCCAATGTGGCCTCCGCCACTGCTGGCAAGCAGCCTGGAGCCAGATCTGGCTCCTGTCACTGTCAGCAACAGGCTCAGGTTGGCCCGGTGTGGCCCCTGCTGCTGCCAGCAAGCAGCAGGCCGCTTGGAGCTGCAGCCAGCCCCTCCCAGTACTGGCAGCGGCAGGCGGCTCAAATCCAGCTCCTGCTGCTGCCGGCAAATGGCAGGCAGCCCAGGTGGGGCCAATCTGGCCCCTGCTATTGCTAGCAAGTAGTCTGGAGCTGGATGTGGTTCCTGCCACTGCTGGGAAGTAGCAGGTGGCTTGGAACTGGCTCTTGCTGCTGACAGCAAGTGGCAGGCAGTACAGGTGGGCCTGATCTGGCTGGTCCCTGCTGCTGCTGGCAAGTGGCAGGTGGCTCAGATCCAGATCTAGCCCTTGCCACTGCTGGCAAGCGACAGGTGGCTTGGAGCTGACATCTGCCTCTGCTGGCAAGAGGCAAGCAGGCTGGGGGGCCAAATCTGCCTCCTGCCACTGCCAGCAAGTGGCCTGGAGCTGATTCCGGCCCCTGACGCTGCTGGCAAGTGGCAGATGGCCTGGAGCCAGTTTCCGCCACTTCTGGCAAGTGGTGGACGGCCTGGAGCCAGCTCCTGCCGCTTCCGGCAAGAGGTAGATGGCTAGGAGCCAGCTCCTGCCATGCTGGCAAGAGGCAGGCAGCCCTAGTCATCCCGCTCTGGCCCCTGCCACTGCTGGCAAGTAGCCCATGCCCTATGGGCCCAATAGCAGCAACACTCATGTTGCATGAGCTTCCATGGATCCACAGAAGTTCATACAGTAAATAAATTTGGTTAGTCTTTAAAAGTGCTACAGGGCTCCTTGTTTAAGCTATGACTGGAGACCTTAGAGCTACACATAGACAGTTGTACCACTATAAAATCTCTAGTGTAGCTGGTCTATGCCGACAGGAGAGAGTTCTGTCGACATAAATAAATCACCCAAACAAGTGATGGCAGAAGAAGCTTTCCTGAAAATGTGGCGCTTGTGCAAAAATTTTGCTGGCATTAAAGGAGTGTAGACGTGTCTAAATCTTTCCATTGCTTGCCTTTGCTGCTTATATGCTTGATTAAGCTCTATGGACTTTTCCAATCATTTGACTGTAGCAATGAGAAATACCAGTGGGGTTGGTTACAGGCGCCATTAAGTTACTCTTTGTTATATCAACATCCTGCTTAATAGAATTGGCTTCTAAATACACTGAACCATGGTTCCAAGGCAGTAAAAGTTGTTCTTCGAGCGCTGCTCACATCATTCAGTTACAGGTGTCTACATGCCACAGTGCACAGTAGCTCGGAGAGTCTTTAGCCTTAGCCTGTCAGGTCAGGGCACATGGCCAATGGCCGCTCTGTGTTGCACCTGCGGCTATATAGGTGACTGTGACCCTGACCCTCCCACTTCCTTTTTCTGCCCTCAGCGACAGTTTCAGATTAGCCAAAACTTGCGGAAGTAAGTGCCCATCTTTCCTTCACACAAAATTAAAATGCCAGGCTTTAAACCGTGTCCAGCGTGTTCCAAAGCTGTTCCACTTAATGATCCTCACGAGAAATGCCTTGTGTGCCTGGATGAGTCTCACCTTGCGGTGAACTGTTCCATTTGCCAGTCCTTTAAATGCAAGACTTGCAAGGACAGAAGGCAGCACTTACGCACTCTTGCCGAGGATCGCGCACCCACCTCTGATGCCGCCCGAGCAACTAATGCTCTGCCGGCACCCCGAGCAACTCTTGCACAGGAGTCTCAGCACTAACCCACGGTGCAGAGTTCGCAGCCCTGGTCGGCTTCTTCTTCAGTACCGCCACGGCACCATTTGCCTCAGTTGCTTAGTTGCCTCTCTGGTGAACTGGCATCGGGGCTGTCTTTGGTACCATTGACACTGCAAGCCCCAGCAAGGACACGGGCTCTGGTCCAAAACCCGGCTCTGGTACTGGCCAAGAAGGCCAGGTCAAAGACTACACCAACTCCTGTACCCAGAGAGCAGTCAATGCAAGGATCAGCACTGCCCTCAAGCCCGGTACCATTGAGCCCTCCACCAGGATTGCAAAATGGGGCCAACGACTGCTCCGAGGCCCTCTTCTCTTGGCACTCATCCCATGAACCCTCAGTACCATGCTCTCAAGGCTCCAAAAGATGGAGGTCCAGCTCGTCCTCCTCATCATTTCTGGCCTCTACCCCTTCCTCTGATTCTCGCAAAACTGCTTCAAGAGCTGGAGAGCGGGCAGGTAAGTGTCATCAGAAGTACTCCCCAACACCTGTGCCACAGAGAAAGATGACTCCGTCGGCCCTGGTATGGACACCATGGCCCAGTTCCTCTGGTACTGCTAAGACCTCAGGCAGGGGCCATACTTCTCTGTGCTGTGCAGCGACCGGAAATTCTTTTAATGACTGATTTCATGAATGGTTAGACACGATGGCCAAAGATGGCTCAACTTCGCGGCACCATTCAATACCGTCTCCACCTTGGACTCCAGACTCCTCAGACATTTCTCATGACGAGCCCAATCGTGACTCTACACGATGCAGTAGATCCTGGGTCCCTTCATCGTCCTCTCTGGATGAGTACATTTTCCAAAGGCCTGTTGCTTATAAGGATGATTCCCGCGCCCAGCAGGATTTACACCACCGCATGGCAGTGTATCTGAATATAGAACTTAGGGACCTCCTCTTTGACATGGGGGAAAATGTCCCACCAGCCAAGGTATCTGTTCCTCTCCATGAAGGGGTATACAGAATTGCCAGGCACGATGGCAGACCCCATCTTCGATTCTGCGGGTGTCAAAAGCGGCGGATCGCAAATATCGTGTCCCCAAGGACAAGTTTGCATTCCTCTTCCAGCACCCTATGCTGGGATTGTTGGTCGTCGATGCAGTAAATCAGAGAGAGAAACAGAGCCAGCCGAGCGCCATTCCTCAGAATAAGGAAGTGAAAAAGCTCGTCTTGTTTGGTAGTAAGGTTTACGCCACGGCAACTCTACAGCTGTGTATCTCTAACCAACTGGCCCTTATGACGAGATATGCCTTCAACCTCTGGCGAGCCATGGAAGGGTTCCGTGACCTTATTCCCAAAGATTGCCTCAGAGATTATGAGGCGATGATTGAAGAAGGGGCATTGGTCTCTAAAGAGGCCCTCACAGCTACTTGGGATGCGTCGGACACAGCCTTGCATACTATGGCCTCCACCGTGGCGATGCGTCACTCCGCCTGGCTTCAGAGTGCTGGCCTGTCTCCGCAGATGCAGCTTATTGTTCAAGACCTGCCATTTGAGGGTTCTGACCTGTTTGCCGAGTCCACAGACGCCAAGCTACGTGGCATGAAGGACTCAAGAGATACCCTTATCGCTAGGAATGTATACTCCGCAATCTACCAGGCAGTCCCTTAAACCCCATCAGCTCTTTCAACAGCAGCTGCAGTAGTTAAAGCAGCAAATCCAGATGCAGAGTTCTCTTCCCCGGTCCTACCAATATCCCCATGACATCTCAGGGACTTGGATAGGGAGAAGGCCCACTCTAGCAAGGATGGGAAGTCCCATGCCTCACAGTCTAGCAGGCGCATGTAGGGTACCAACCGTTCATTGGGAAGGAAGCAGCGCTTTTGACGGTTACTCTGAGGGCAATGAACCCACAGCCTCACCCCAGCCTTCACCAACCGCCTGCACCGCTTCGTGCACCACTGGGCCAACATTACAACCAACCAGTTGGTCCTCAAGACAGTATTGGAAGGGTATTGCATACAGTTTTATTCAACTCCTTGGGTCAGAAGACTGCCCCTTAGCCCAAGCCTTGGGAACTGGGAACTAGATCGCCTGCTCAGGATGGAATGTGAGAAGCTCCTCTCCCTTGGGGCCATAGAAAGGGTCCCAATGGACTCGATGATCTCATGAGGTCCCATCCAACCCTATGATTCTATTCTATTCTATTCTATTCTATTCTATTCAAAGCAGGAATGGGGAAAAGGGTTCTATTCCTGATACTTTCTGGTCCCCAAACCAGGGGCGTCGCTGGGGTGGGGAAAGACCCGGGGCACGGGCCCAGCCCTGCCCCCGGAGGGCAGGCCCCATCCCCAGCCAAAAGGCCACACCCCCGGGCCCGGGATAGGGCCAGGGGGAGGCCGCGGCGCTGCCACCGCCAGCTGGTCCGCGCTGCTGTGTGGTGCGGCTCAGCCTAGCCTGGCCCGGCCTGGTGCGGCCTGGCCCACGGCCGCGGCCCTGGATCCCTGGCCGGGCACGGGGCTGCTGCGGCCGCAGCCAGGCCCCAGATCCCCAGCGGGGGATGGGGCCGCTGCAGCCGCGGGCTGCTGGCTGGGTCCCGGATCCCCAGCAGGGGACGGGGCCGCCACGGGCGGCCAGCAGGGCCCCGGATCCCCGGCCGGGGATCTGGGACCTGGCCAGCAGCCTGCGGCTGCAGCGGCCCTGTCCCCCGCTGGGGATCCGGGGCCTGGCTGCGGCCGCGGCAGCCCCCTCCCCGGCCGGGGATCCAGGGCTGCGGCCGTGGGCCCGGACTCCAGCTGTTGCTTACGGCCGCACCGGGCCAGGCTAGGCTGAGCCGCGCTGCACGGCAGTGAGGGCTAGCTGGCGGCAGCGGCATGGCCACCCCCTGGCCCTATCCCAGGCCAGGGGGCGGGGCCTGTCGGGCGGCCAGATAGGCCCCGGATCCCTGGCCGGAGACGCGTCTGCCGTGGCCGCGGACCGCCAGGGACTGGGCCCCGGATCCCCGGCCCAATTGGGCCAGTGACCCGGGTCACCGGCGTTGGGACCCGGGGCATGTGCCCCGGGTGCCCAGCGCTAGCAACGCCACTGCCCCAAACCCAACGGGGACTTCAGATCCATTCTATATCTCAGAGCCTTAAACAAACACATAAGGAAAACAAAGTTCCTCATGGTTTCCCTGTCACAGATTGTTCCATCTCTATCTTCCAGGGATTGGTTCAAAGCCCTCGACCTCAAAGACACTTACTTTCACATAGCAATACGTCCTTACCACAGAAAGTACCTAAGGTTCATCATGGGGGGAAATCACTTCCAATTTACATTGCTCCCCTTCAGGCTCTCTCTGACCCACAGAGTATTCACAAAGTGCACGGCCCTGGTAGTGGCGTTCTTGCGCCAGCGGGGCATAAGGATTTGAACCTATCTAGACTATTGGCTAATACACGGGGAATCAAGAGCTCAGATAAAGCTCCATGCCAAAGCAGTAACCGAACTGTGTGGGTACCTGGAGCTCTGCATAAATTGAGAAAAGTCAAAACTCTGCCTGTCGCAAAGTATAGAGTTCATAGGAGCTCTGCTAGACACTTGCAAAGGGACGGCCTCTCTGCCCCCTTCAAGACTTTGGTCCATCTGCACCATCATTATGGAGCTGCAGGAGTCCCAAGTGACCACAGCCCATCACTGTCTACAGCTGCTCGGACACATGGCAGCCTTCACCTCCATGATTTGGATGTCACGCCTGAGAATGAAGCCCTGCCAGATCTGATTCTCCATGGTGTTCCACCCATGGAGGGACTCCCTATCCAACGTACTGTCAGTTCCCTGAGATGTCCTTGGGACATTACAGATTTGGAAGGACCCCCAGTTTGCCATGGGGGGAATTCCCTTCAAAACACTAATGCCCACTGACACAGTGATAACTGATGCCTTGGACTTGGGATGGGGGGCCCACATCTTGGCAAGGGGCTTTCTACCCAGGGGCTTTGGTCCCACAAAGACAGTCTTCTTCACGTAAATGTGAAGGAACTATGGGCCATCAGACTGGCTTGCATGACTTTCCTGGACAGCATACAGGGCAGGTCGGTTCAGATTCTAATGGACAATACTGCAGCCATGTTCTACATGAAGCGGCAAGGAGGGGTCCGCTCCCCAACTCTTTGCAAGGAAGCGTGCAAACTTTGGAAGTTAGCCCTGAAACATAATTTCACACCCGTGGCTGCGCACCTAATTTGAGTGGACAATAGGCTGGTAGACTTGCTCAGCAGAAAGCCCCTAGTGAATCACGAGTGGTTGCTCCACAACACAATGTTCTCTCACCTGATACGCAAATGGGGTAATTTTATTCTCTCAGGGGTTGGAAGGAGGGATCTCTCAATGATGCCTTCCTCATCAGCTGGTCAGGCCCTCTGATGGATGCCTTTCCACCTGTCCCGTTAATACACAGAGTTCTCCTAAAGATCAGGATGGATGGAGCAAACATAATATTAATAGCTCCAAACTGGCCCAGACATCACGGGTTCTTGTTCCCACAGGACCTGTCTGTAGAGACTCCAATCCACCTCCCCCTGTGGGTGGACCTCTTGACACAGGACTCGGGGTGCCTGTGGCACCCGAACGCAGGTCACCTGCACATGACAGCCTGGAGACTCTTTGGCTCAACAAGCAGGAAAGGCTCTGCTCAGACAGGGTTAGGAAGGTCCTAATCAGCAGTAGAAGACTATCTACCAGGTTAACCTATACAGCCAAATGGAAATGGTTTTCTGTCTGGGCTCAGGGTAAAGAAGTAGACCCTGAACTGGCCCCTCTACACCTAATCCTTGACTATCTGCTAGACTTTAAAGACAAAGGTCTCTCTCTTTCCTCACTGAGAGTCCACCTAGCAGCGATCTCAGCCCTCCATGAAAAAGTAGATGGGGACCATGTTTTTTCCCATCCTTCTTCCACTAGGTTACAGAAACGGTTCAAAAGGCTTTTCCCACAATCCCGTGAACCCATCCCTCCTTGGGACTGTAATGTGGTGCTCTGGGCACTAGCGGAGCCCCCCCATGAACCCTTAGACTCATGCACCCTACTGGTCCTCTCTTAACAGGTGGCCTTCTTAGTAGCAATCAACTTCACTAGAAGGATTTCAGAGTTGAAGGCCCTCTCTTCAGAACCCCTGTATTCAAGGTTCTTTCTCAACAAAGTGATCCTGCTACACCACCCCTCCTTCCTCCCTAAGGTGGCTACCCCCTTCCACCTCAACCAGGAGATTTGCTTGCCAGTATTTTATCCAGACCCTCAGTTTACGGAGAACCAGAGGAGATGGCATATGCTGGATGTGAAGAAGGCATTCCTAACATACACTGAGCACATGTGTCTGTTCCGCAAGACCTCCCAACTCTTTGTGGTGGTCGCCGAACGCAAAAGAGGTCTTCCAGTGTCCTCACAGTGCATTTTCAAATGGATAGTAAACTGTATCAAAAACTTCTACGGAAGGTAGAATATGCCCCTTCCTGGGACTGTTAGAGCCCATTCTACCAGGGCCCAAGCATCATCAATGGCCTTCTTTGCCAAGGTCCCGATCCAAGAGATCTGCAGAGCAGCTACGTGGTCATCAGTACATACTTTCATGACGCACTATGCTGTCATCCAACAGGCTAAAGAGGATGCTGTGTTGGGCAGAGCCGTACTCAGCGTGGGCAAATTGTAACGTCTCCCACCATCCTTGGGTATGGCTAGCAGTCACCTGTGACTGAATGATGTGAGCAGCGCTCGAAGAAGAATGGTGGGTTACTTACCAGTAACTGTCCTTCTTCGAGATGTGCTGCTCACATACATTCAGGCCCCTCCTACCGTCCCTGCTACCGGAGTTGGCGAAGGTACAAGGGACTGGAAGGGTCAGGGTCACGGTCACCTATATAGACACAGTCATGGCGCAGAGGGGGTGTTGGCCGTGTGCCCTAACCTGACAGGCTAAGGCTAAAGACTCTCTGAGCTACCATGCGCTGCAGTATGTAGACACCTGTAACTGAATGTATGTGAGCAGCCCATCTTGAAGAAGGCCAGTTACTGGTAAGTAACCCACCATTTTTATTTTACTTCCATGACGAGTAAGGTTGTTAAAGCAAAAACATTTTTGCTCTGGCTGGTAGTTTATTTTCCATGTGTATGTGTTTTTGGTGGCACACTGGGATCCATAATACTGTGCTGTATTCTGATGCAATCACATCTGCTAATGATAAATACCTAATCAGTTTCTTTAAGACTCTATCTGAAGCCTGTTCTGGAAGCAAGTCACACTTGCTTTTTGATCATCAATAGGGTGTAAGTGTTGACAGTGAGACTAATTAACTATTGGAACAATTTACTAAGGATCGTGGTGGATTCTCCATCACTGACAATTTTAAAATCACGAGTAGATGTTTTTGAAAAAATCTGCTGTAGGAATTATTTTGGGGAAGTTTTGTGGTCTGCATTGTAGTGGATGTTAGTCTAAATAATTACAGTGGCCCCTTCTGGCCTTGGAATTTATGAATCTGCAACTCACACTGCTCTGCTACCCAGCTACATAGATAGACTTCCCACTACATTGAACTTAGTAAAGGGGTTTCTGCCCTCACACATATATTTGTGCTACTTGAACTGATTTTGTGCCTACTCTAGGAAACAAGCTTAAATTTCTCTTTGAACTGTGCATGATCCCTTATTATTTTGTACTGAATACACATGCTGTGATTACATTACACTTAGCTCCAGTTTCTATTGTGAAATACACCTATGTCCACACATACATCATTATTTCGAAATAAGTTAATTCGAATTAAGAAAATGTTAATTTGAATTAAGGGAAAGCCTGCTTTCGAAACAGCTGTTATTTCAAAATAAGGCCATTTGGACATGTAGTTTCAAAACTGTTGTTTCGAAACAATGGTGTTGTTTTGAAACAACATGTCCAAATGGCATTATTTCAAAATAACCATTTTGAAATAACAGCCATTTTGAAATGAATGGGGTTTAAGTTGTTTTGAAATGACGGTTCTTATTTTGAAATGACAGAGCCTGTCATTTCGAAATAAGAAAACATTGTGTGGACATTCAGTTTTTTATTTCGAAACAACCAGTGTTGTTTTGAAATAAAAGACTCATGTGGACATACCCTATTTGTTCATTTATTTCCAATGCCCCAAACCAATCAGTTGCAGAATCTTGCCTAACACATTTGTTAAGCGATCCAACAGAGAACTTTAGCTGTGAATCAACAATAAATTAATTGAAGGCCCACATCTTGAATGCTGCATGCAGATCTCGTTGCCCTATCTCAAAAAAGATATATTGGAATTAGAAAAGATACAGAAAAGGGCAATTAGAATTATTAGAGGTATGGAAAAGTTTTCATATGAGGAGATATTAATAAAATGTACATTTTTCAGCTTGGCAAAGAGGTGACTAAGGGGGAATATGATAGAGGTCTATGAAATCATGATTGGTGTGGAGAAAGTAAATAAGGGAGTGTTATTTACTCCTAGTTACACAAGAACGAAGGGGTCACCAAATTAAATGACCCTGCAGCAGTTTTAAAATGAACAAAAGAAACTATTTCTTCAAGGAACATGCAGTCAGCCTGTGGAACTCCTTGCCAGAGGATGTTGTGAAGGGCAAGACCATGTCAGGGTTCTAAAAAGAACGAGGTAAGTTCATGGAAGATAAGTCCATCAATGGCTAGTAGCCGGATAGGCAGGGATTGCTGTTTCCCAGAAGCTGGGAATGGCTGACAGGATGGATGACTTGACAATTAGCTGTTCTATTCATTCCCTCTGAAGCACTTGGCATTGACCACTGTTGGAAGTTTGTCTTCATGCCTTTTAATTAGATATAATTTAGTTTTTGAATGCTTAATGAAGCTTCTGCCTGAGAAGTACCATTCTATGCAATGAGGAGAAAGTTAGTTCAAAAGAGAATCTTGATAAATGTAGAGATGTGTTAGAGAGACATGGTCTGAAACTCAGCAGAGGAAAAACAGAGTATTTGGTATGCAATCTAAATAATCAGAATACTGATTATCCCTGGAACTAGATAGGTGGACAGTACTGAAAATGCAAAGTTTCAAGTATCTGGGTTCCAGAATCTAGGAAAATGGGGAAACAGAGGATGAAATTAGAACTAGGATAATAAATGTCAAGCTCAAGTGGAGAGTTTGAGCAGTAGAATTTCCCGTCTCATCCTCATCTGCCAGAGTCCCCAGTTTTTTAGTTATTCTCCCCTTTTACATGGGAAACTCTTGTTTTCCCCATTCACGGAGGTTACCTTCTGTTTGCCCAGTTTATCCACTTCTTCTACCTCCTCCACTTCTATATCCACTCTGGTTCATCCCAACCTGCTCACTTTCCTCTGTTTCATGTCCACAACACTCCTTGCCGAGACCTCAATCCAAGCACCATATGAAGTGTGACTGCCTTCACCACCAGCCCGTTTCTGGACTTTCTCATAGCCACTGGTCAGTCAACCCAGTCTGCATCCCAGTCATCTGCCATGCATCTGCCATTGTAAACCATCCCCTCTGTCACTGCCAAACCTGCAACTCCCTCCACCATTCACCCCTGCTGCTAGTGCCAGACCTTGTGACTTAGTCTTCACAACTGGGGGTGACAGAGAGAAGGTTCCAGCTCATGATCCTGTCCTCTTTCCACACACCCTAGCTGTACCTGATTGCTGTTGCTCTTACCTCTCTACCATGGAATTTACTACAGCCACCATGTTCCTTGATGTCTGCCCAAATTCTGTGATCATTACTGCTGTACAGCTCTTTGCTTTCTCCTGGGGTTTTCCCCCAGCCCCTCCACTGTACTAGTCTTCCTGAACCCCAGCATCCTTCCCTGTCCCTAATCTGATCCATACTCTCAGTTTACTAGCTGCAAGAATTAGACAGAAAGCATGTGGGCAAGAAAAAAATCAATCTGCTCCCAAAGAACATGGCTAGAACAGAGGAATCTGGAGAGATGAACAGTCCCCAAAGTGCACAAAGAGAATGCTACTCCAGAGAAGGTTTCTCAAGTGAGGAAGATGGTGAGCAGACTCACTGGCAAAGGAAACCCAAGACAAATGTTCCTGAGTAGGAAAGTTTACAGAAGTTTCCTGAGTATGAATGCTCAGTCTCAGAGAAATCAGACTCCCATGAAAGACTTCACCTGGCAACAGCAGAAGTGCTAGATCAGGGACTTAGACGTTGTCCTGAGGAAGATTCCTCATGATTTGGCTTTGGAGGGGGGAAAGTGGCTTTTCTCCAGAGGCCTCTGCCTACAGAGAAGGGTCCTAGATCATTAAGGTCTCAGTGGTAAGGAGCCTTGGATGTATCAGGTTGACTGGCTGAGGTTAACTCAGATCCTCCAGCTAGAGATGCTGAAGGGGTGGTCTATTCATGTGATGTTCTTCCATTGGACTTGAATAAACCAGCATGCTGAAGGGATGCTGTTCAATAGACGTGCTTCAGTAGACACATCAAAACTCTCATTTGTGGACAGTGAGGCGGAGATGCAAAGGTGGAACTACACTGGGCAGCTAGAGGACACTCCAGGAGTGAGGGCCTCTATAACATGGAGTAGATAATGGGATTTCATTTCTCACGTAGCAAGATGGCCTTTGCCAGTCTATGACCTCTATGACCATAGACCCAGTCCTAGAAGAAGGGATCAGTAGCTGTGGCAAACATAGATGAAGTTTGGATTTGACTTGGGAGCTGACTTCCAGTAGTAAAGGCCTAACTTGCCAAGATTGATGATGGAGTGTGTGATGAAACCAAAGGGATCAAGTCTATAATTTTTGGCTTAGGCCTGCTGGAATAAGCCTTGAGGTTTTAAAGGGTGGGATTTTCATAAGTGTTCAGCTTTGGTCTAACTGTGCCAGTGCTGAAGTTGCCATTAGCTGCAGAGGAATAGCAAATAATGAGCACACTTGAAAATCTCATCCCAGATATGCAGTCCTCAGTACCTTCAATGGGAGCTTGGATGTTCAGCGTGTTTGAAAATATGGCCACCATTTATTAGATGCCAAAATATGTAAGTGCCTCTGTGTAGGCACTCAAGTTTGAAAGTGTTGGTCTAAATCTTTCCCTCAGACTGAGTGCTTCTTCTCTGATCTGAATTACTGCAGAAAAGAACTGCTCGCCGAAGGCTTGATCCCACCCATAGCCAATGGTACAGCTCCTGTGGACTGCAATGGTGTAGGCAACATGGGCCTATGTATTAGTGTTTCTTTGAGGTTGTGTAGCAGCCTAAGTATTGTCCACCTAAATGGATGGACACCACTCTCTGTGTGATGACTGCTTCCTGAGGGATCTCTGATAATTTCCCTTTAAGAGAGAGAATTGTAAAAAAACATTATTTTGCCCACAAAAGATAGGAAAACACCTGGCCCAGTGACAGCCTGCTACAGTTGTGGACCAAGTTGTTCCAAAGTGACTAGTGAATTTGGTGGCCCCGGTTCTTAGGTGATCATGATAAGACCTTTAGAAGGCTCCTGATTTCAGAAAGATCTAGATGCCTGGCCTATAATAAACAGGCCCCTCACAGCTGTTTTAAGTTGGACACCTCAGAAAGGAGGCCCCCAGAATCTGTGATTCCTATGGGGAGGTTTACATGGTAAGACTCCTGCTGTCATTTCTCAAGAAGCATGCAGTGGTGTGTACAGGCCCTTTAGTAGTTCTCTGAAGGCAAAGGAGTGCCTTCTGTTGCTCAACAGAGCACAACATAGCAAACAACATTCCTGTTCAGGTAACATAAAACTCACACATCTTTTCAGCATCAGCCAAGTCACAGTGTATCATCAGTGTTGTCAAACACTCATGCATAGGAGGAAGATGGTCAGTTGAAGTCGGCTTAACTTTGATTTTTCTCATTGCTGCAAGGGCATTTAATACTAAAGAGTTAACTTTCTTATGCTGTGCTCTGATTTGTTCTCTCCACTGTGGTCAAAATGGTGTTGGTACTATGTTTTTGGACACATGGAATAACTGATGAACTCAATCCTGCAGGTACTCTTGCCTGAAGCCAGAACAAAATTTAAGCATCTGCATAACTTTAAGAATGTCACCAAGTTCCAAAGGGGCAGCCGTGTTAATCTTGTTTGTTTTAAGAATGTGAGTGCTCAGCATCTTGTAGTATTAACTCTTCTTGGATCTTTGCCTGAGTCCCTGGTAGATGATGCAGTAGTCAAAAGGTTAATGCTGTGTGCGAAGAACACAAGAAGGCAGTGACATTTTTAGTGTGTAGCTAAGATGTTTGCCATTGTATAGTGCTGCAATCTGATCAAAGACAGTCCCAAATGCAAGTGACAACCTCAGCAATCAAATACAAATTCAGACCCAGAATGTGGCTTGTTTGCCAATTAGACCATCACACGATGCTCTCCTGCTCATATCTTTGAAATCTTTCTTCATTACGTGGCTGTTCTAGGGATGGTGGAGAGTCTGATTATGCTCCAGTGACTGCCATGAGAGCTCATAGGCCTCTCATGGCACCTGACTACTCTTTAACTTTTTCACGGATTAGTTGCCACATATCATGGCACTACAAGATCTTCCCCTAGCAGGTCTGAAGTCTTTGCCTGTGCAGATCTGGTCTACCTTCTGTCTGCAAGGGAAAGTGAAAGATGGCACCAGCTGTTTAAGTGCATATTATGTGGCTGCTGATTTCAGAATTGGCACTGAAGCTGGACCATCATTTACCAGGCCCAATAACATCTCAGAGATTGAGGTGCCAATTCAGTCATGTGTTTTAAGCTTGTAGCACACAAGTAGGCCCGTTTGCTGTACACAAGTATATAGAATAGAATCATAGGGTTGGAAGGGATCTCCTGAGGTCATTAAGTCCAACCCCCTGGGGCTTGATCCTAGGACCTGCTGCCTATTAAGCAGGTATGCGAACCACTACACTATTTGCAGGGCTGTTTGTGACTTATGAGTTTCTCTTGTGTACAGGGCTGTTTTGTCCTTCCTTTTTCTGGAAGTTTCAATTCCACATCAAACTGTTCCAAAGGGGCAGCCGTTTAGTCTAGTAAAGCAAAAAAAAAAAAAAAAACCAAAAAAAAGAGGTCTGTTGGAACTAAAGACTAACAGTTTTATTTATTGCATGAGCTTTCGTGGGAGAATATCCCACTTCGTCAGACGCTTTGAAGAGGGAGAACTTACAGAATTGGATGAAAATAAATGCAGCGGAGCGTAAAACATGGGATCAGATCATACTGCAACAGGAAATCAGAGCATTTGTAAGGATTCAAACTCCAGGAGAGAGCATACAGAGGGAAGGTGAAGTCAAATTACCTGTTATAATGTGAAAAGAATCCATAGTCACGATTCAGCCCTGCTTTCACACAATTTAATTTGCATATTAGTTCGATTTCAACTGTTTCTCTTTGAAGTCTTGATGTCCCATTGATTTTCTATGTCTTCAAAATGCTCTGTCTGTGCAAACTCCTGAAGAAACCAAATTGCAAAGAAGCAGCATCTGCATTCATTGAGGAAAACAAGACCAGAGAGCATTTTAAAAGCCTCTTCTCTTCACATCAGTGATCTATACACCCATTTTATGGGAGGAGGGGCCTCACTATGCCATAATAATCAGCCACTGCTTCAATTCCTTTTCTCACATTCCTATCAAGTACCATCTCTGGCTATTCTTATGACACTGGATGCCCTCCACATGTTCCTTTCTCTCTGCTTGGCTCAGCTGCCTTTCCCTGCAGATGACAGTGACTGGTCTGATATCACCCTTTTGATATCACCCTTGAGGGTGACTATAAGGTTTTTGGATCATAAAGATGATGGATGCAAAAGACAGCCTCTGGGTGCTGTGAAGAGGTGGTTCTAAAGAGCAGTTGTCTTTAGTCACTGATTCCCTTGCTTGAGTAGCTGATCACTGCCTTGGGGTTTTTGTTGGAATCTAGATCAGTGAGAGATTGAGTCACCGTCTACCCTGTAAGCTTGGATGCCTTAGATGCTTTATTTCTGTAACTCCTTACCTGGGACATTCAGAGCAACAATGCCGGTCGCACCCTGAGTATCTGTGTATAACTGCAGCTCTGGTCCAGTGACTGACCCCCAGCAGCTTGTCAGCAACACTCTGGTCACACTCCCTAGTCTCCACCAGCCTTCGTTACTGCTTGCAGGGTGACCCAACACAAGCCCAGTCTCAAATTTTCCCCAAGCCATGTGCACTGCACAGTCCAGCTCTCTCCTGGACAGTTCAAAAATAAGTTTTGTTTGTTCCTCTAAAGACACAAAAGCTAGTCACAGCTTATGAATTTAACTGGGGTTAATACCCTCTTCTCTGCAAACAGCACTCAATTGTTTTATAGTAAAACAAAAATTGTTAACAACTGGATATACATTAAGTGATGGCAAGTAAAAGGGATCAAAATAAAGGTAGTTACAAACAAATACAAGGGGAACATATTGAAAAGTCTAGTGTAATCTTGCAAGGCATAGGCTGTGTTCAACACAGTTGCTCCAACCAGTTATTTTTCTTCCCCACCAGAGTGGACTTCCTCTCAGTCAGGCCTTTCTACAGAAGTATATGGTGCTAGCTGCTTTTAACTTCATAAATGAAGAATCTTTGCCTAAGCAGATTTCTCACCTGTATTGAATTCCCAAAGACTTCAATCCCTGTTGGTTAAAGGATGCATCTTTCTGGGCTTTCAAGAGCTTTGACACATGATCATTCAGTGATCTTCCCCTGGGAAAAGTTAGCTCAGGCCATCCCAGGTTCCACCCCAACTCCTCCCCAAGCCCTTCCCATGCTCTGCCCCAGGCCTCCCCCCTAACCCTCACTGCAGCTGCTGCAGGGCCTTCCCCAAGGGCCTACCCTAGTAGGAACTGGGGAGGCGAGGAGGGTATAGAAAGGCAGGGCCACCATCACAGCCCAGTGGAGGTGGGTGGGAAGGCAGGGAGAGCAAGGAAAGGAGGGGCTTTCACAATCCCAGCCCAGCACAAAGGGCAGGAACCGGGGAGGCACGGAAAGGTGGGGATATGGCACTGTGCTTCCTGGCAGCAGCGACAGGCTCTCAGGGAAGGCAGAGCCTTCCTGGTCCTGCAATAATGACTGCCAATGCTTTGGCACTTTATCTGTCTTGTGATGGATGGCAAAGATGACTTTTGCCTTTGCTTATATCTTCCAAAGTTCAGTACCTTTGTTTCAAGAGCCAAGATGCTGCTTTCTCCTTTCCCATGGGTTCTACCCCTTGTATGTAAATGAGGTGTTTATTATTTTAATTCTGCTGTGCTTAATTTACATTGGAGGCAGGTAAATAGCTCTCCTCTCCAGATTTTCCCTGTTTAGTCATATGCTTTAAAATACATCATTAGTATCCATATTTCCCCATAGAGTGCTAATATAGGCATTGTACAATGGTATTCCCCACGGTTCCCATAGCTTTGAGAAAAAGACCTCATTGTACACCCTTTCATAATCTACTATACATATTTGCTATGTGTGTGCATGCGTACATGAGTGTGTGATGTAAAGTGTACCATGTGACAGGCCATTGTGATGTCAGAGGTGACTCAACCGATTGTTCCCAAGAAGGGAGCAAGGAACAATTAACTGAGTCACCTCTGACATCACAATGGCCTTGTCACATGGTACACCCACCCACCCCTTCTGTGCCCTCATCTCCTTCCCATGTCCTCCTTCATCACTCCACTTCTTGCCCCCACCCACCACTTCTGTGCCCCCATGGCCCCCTTCTCCAGCCTTCCCCTTCACTGCCCCCATCTCCTGCCCCTGCCTCCACCCCTTCAAGACTCCCACCTCCTGCCCCTGCTCCATTGGTCCTCATCCCTCCCTCCACTTGGCATGCCCTCATCCTTCCCCCCACGCCCCTACCCCACACCCTTCACCTTCACTTCTGTCACACCCCCTACCCCATCCTTCCTTATACCTCTTCACCTGTTGCCCCCATCTGCTGCCCCTGCCACCCTTAACCAGCTCAGCTCCTGCCCCAGCCCCTGCTCCCCACCTCCTGCCACCATCCACCCCTTCTCTGCCCCATCTGCTGCCCCAGGCCCCTTCACCACCCTGGCACAGTGTGGCTCCAGTCCTCCCTTTGACTGCCTACCTGAGTATAAACTTTCTGGGAACCCAGGGACCCTTAGTTTCTCACTACTTTCCAGTACTTGCAGCCACAAACACATACAGCTACTTTATATAGGAATAGCAGACAAGTATGTGGAACATGAAGCTGCTCACTTGCGTTCACTAATTGATCCACAGATACCTGTATTGGCATGAATAAAATCTCCCAGACAAAATCTGGATTCATGGCTGTTTGTGGAAAAGCAAACTTAGGTAATAAACTTAGGGAAAGGTACTATCTTTTTGTTCTGTTTATAGAGTACTTAGCCCACTGGGTTCTTGGTCCATAACTGGGGCTCCTACAAGTCACATAATACAAATAAATACAGGTAGTCCTCACTTAGTGACTGGGTTCCGTTCCTGAAACCCAGTTGATAAACGAATTGGTCGCTAAATGAGGAGCAGCCCTTACCGGTATTTCAGGCATAATGTACTTTACTGGTAGTGGGTTTTTCAACCATCTGTAGATAGTTTTAATGTCACCTTTGCATCATTTATAACATTTTTAATATATATTTTAAATGTTTTAAGCTCTAATGTACTGAACTTAGTTTGCATAGTGTACTGTAAATACAGGTAATCATTTTTAATATTCTGAACAGTACTGTAAAGAAAAGGCCTAAAATAAACTCCATCATGATAACTTTGTTTTATTGGCATAACTCCTTACATACTGTATTACAGAACATAAAAATGCAATCAGCAAAAATTATAAAAATGATGTACTAAAGAAATATGAAAATAAACATTCAAATTACATTGACATTTTTACTCATCAAATCCTTCAAAGTGTGGTTCAGCAGCAGGGGGGTCATCAATGTCATCGTCGGAGAGATCAGCAGGGTTATCAGGAGCTGTAGAAGGCCCTGGTAAGGGAGATGATGGCAAGGAAATGGAAGGACTTGTAAGGGTAGGGGTAGGGGTCCTGGATGGAACTTTAGAGAAGGATCTCGTTAGTGTGGTCTGCATTGTAATTTTCTTTTTTTCTTCATAAATTTCACAATTAGCATCGTAAAATTTCATTCATTTGTCGTTCCACTTTCGTGAACCATTCAACATTCGGGTCCATACTCTCTAGTTCTAACATCGCTGCATTCACTTTGGAGAAGACATCAGCTAACCCCTTTACAGTGAACTTCTTTTGTACTTCTTCCACTCTTTCCTCCTCTTCTTCTTCCTCCTCTTTCAAGTGCTGCTGCGCTTCCAACTCTATTAAATCTTCGTTAGTTAGCTCTCCCTCGACGTATTCCACTAATTCTTCAATATCTTCCACTTCAACATCTAAATTAAGCACATTAGCAAGTTCCACAATTTTTTTTATTTATGACATCAATATGTTCGTCTTTCTCAAACCCTTCAAAATTATTTACAAAACGTTTCAGGCATTTTTTCCATATACCTTGCACGCACTTTTCTGTCACTCCCACCCAAGCTGATTCAATGTTCTTTATGCAGTGTAAAATATTATATGATTTTCAAAAATCGCGCAGGGTTACTTCACCATTTTCTGTTGCTGCTACCGCTTTGGAAAACGTTGTGCGCAAATATAGCGCTTTAAACGTAGAGATAGCCCCCTGGTCCATTGGTTGTAACACAGCAGTTGTGTTTTTATGCAGATACACGACCTTTACATCAAGGTGTAGATCATCAAGATGCTGGGTGTGGCCTGGGGTGTTATCAAGTAGGAGGATAATTTTAAAGGGAACACCATTTTCCAGACAGTAACGCTTGACTGAGGGTATGAAGCAGTTCATGAACCAGTCCTCAAATAAAGATTGCGTCATCCATGCTTTGTTATTTGAACGATAGTAAATGGGCAGCGTGTGCTTACTAACCTGCTTCAGTGCACGTGGGTTTGCAGAACGATAGATGAGAAAAGGTTTTAACTGAAATCCAGCGACATTTCCTCCCAACAGCAATGTGACCCTGTCCTTAAAAGCCTTGAAACTGGGCACTGCTTTAGCCTCTTTGTGTATGTAGGATCTTTCGGGGTTTTTTTTCCAAAATAGTCCGGTTTCGTCTGCATTAAAGATCTGTTCCGGACGATACCCGCCTTTCTCGATCATTTTGTCAAATTCATCCACAAATCTTTCTGATGCTTCTATGTCCACGCTTGCCGCCTCACCACTGATACTTCGATTAGGAAGGCTGAATCTCCGACGAAAACATTGAAACCATCCATGACTTGCCGTAAATGTTTCCGTTGACACTTCATTTTCGCATGCTTTCAACGTTTCAAAGATACTGTGTGCCTTTGCTTGAATTATTAAAAGGCTCATTGGCATTCTTTTTTGTATCTGGTCGTCAAACCATATCGCCAGTAATTTTTCCATTTCGTGAATGAGGCCTTTCTGCTGCCTAGTTATTATGGCTTTATATCCTTTTGATGATTTCACTGCTTCTTTCACTCGATCTTTATCCTTCAAGATCGTTGATACAGTTGAATACGCCAGCTCGAAGTCACGTGCTATCGCTTTAACTTTCTTACCAGCTTCATATTCGTTTATTATCTTCATTTTTGTCTCAAGATCGATAGCCTTCCTTTGTTTCTTGGCGCTTTCTCCGGGTGAAGTCATGCTCTTCCTTTTCGCCAACATCTGGTACTTTGGGGTGCACAATAAAGTAAAAATACATAGACGAAAAACGTTAGTTCTGACTGCGGGAATGAGATGAATCTGAGAGAGTTGATGTGAGTTCTCGTACATCGCCATAATACCAACTCGTCAGAGAGCTGGTCATAACTCCGAGGGGTCACTAAACGAGTAGGTCACTAAGTGAGGACTAGCTGTAATAGTAAAAACTAAAAGAGTACATGCCTCGGTTATATTGAATCATGGCTGAGAACTCACACGTATGTTTGCAAATCCCTTTCCTCAGTATTTGCACATCTCCACATTAATAAGAACAGAATCTGCTTTTTACTCGTCTGATCAGAACTGTCAATCCACCCTTGGACTCAGAATAGCTGAAACATCACTCTCCTGTTCTTCCACAAGTTATTCTTGGGAACCTCCCATGGGGACTGTTTGCTGACTCAGTTGAAAAAGCAAGTAAGGGTATAAATTTACTTCAGGCAATTATTACCCCATTCACAATTTTTCTTTAAATAAGTGTTTCAGTGAATATAAAAGGGAGCAAATAGATTCTTGTCCCTAAAAATGTTGGCAAAGTACCGAATGGTGACGACATAAATCCATTCTCTTTCTACATTGCTCCCAGAACACATGTATCCATTTCTAGAATTTATTCTGCTCAAGAGAGTAATGTAGTCAGATTTGTAAATGGCAAACAGATAAGAAGAAGTTAAACCACACTGAACCTCATTCACATAGTTAAAAGTTCCAGGGGGTAGCCGCGTTAGTCTGTATACAGCAAAAACAACAAAAGTCCTGTGGCTCCTTAAAGATTAACAAACTTCTTTGGGCATAAGCTTTTGTGGGCTGCATCCCACTTTGTCAGATGCATGAAGTGGAAACTACAGTTAGGAGGTGTATACACAGGCAAGAATGGGAGAAAAACATTACTGTGGGGATGGCAAGTGCTAACAATTCAGTTCAGTTAGGGTAGATAAGGCCCTTTCACATAAGTAGATTAGAAGGTAAGGCTGTGTGAAGAGGAACAATCACTTTTTGTAATGCACTAGCCATTCCACGTCACTATTCAGATCCAGTCTAATATCCAGTTTGTATATGACTTCTAGCTCTGCAGTTTCAAGCTGAAATCTGTTCTTGAACTTTTTTTTGTTAAAGTATGGCAACTTTCAAGTCTATTACTGAGTGCCCCGGGAGACTGAAGTGCTCCTCTACTGGTTTATGAATGTTACCATTCTTGATGTCTGATTTGTGTCTATTTATTCTTTTGCACAGAGAGAATCCGGTATGACCAATGTGTATGGCAAAGGGTCATTGCTGGCACATAATGGCATATATCACATTAGTAGATGTATAGGTGAATGAGCTCCTGGTGGTCTAGCTGATGTGGTTAGGTTCTGTGATAGTGTCACTAGAGACAATGTGCAGGTGGAGTTGGCAATAGGGTTCGTTGCAAGGATAGGTTCCTGGGTTAGTGTTCTTGTTGTATGGTATATTGTTGCTGGTGAGCAGTATATGGTTGCTTCAGATTGGCAGGCTGTCTGTAAGGGAGGTCTGGCCTGCTGTGATAGGCGGCTCCCCAGATCTGGTCCAGTGTGCCATTGTGACCACCCAGTTCCCACTCCTGAACCCCAATTCACCCCACTTTCCTGAGTGACCACTCACTCCTGAGTCAGTTTACTCCAGCCTCTCATGTGCAACCGGTCCCAAGCAGCGGGTGTATGCCCTCTGGCTATTTGAGGGACTTCCCCAAGTAAGGATCACCAGCCTCAGTTACCTCACTGAGAGCTTCTGTTTTACAGGGTTTGAGACCCGCTCCCAATCACCATACACTGAAGTCCATCCATTTAACAAAGAAATGGATCATGCCACACAGCTTTAGATAAACCAACTACTAGTTTATTGATCAGATTACAATTCTAAGTGAAAAAATGGCCAATCAAGGCAGAATCGTAATATAAATGAGTCAGGAGTGACCACCGGGAAATAAAAGGGAAAACACGCATACTAACTTAACATCTACCTAAACTGACCTCAAAGTCCAAGTATATGATCAAGGGGGTAAGTCTGCATTGGAGCCTTAGGTCTACTTAACCTGTCCTAAGTTGACCTAAGGTACTCGCCGGCGCCATTAATAACTCCTCCCCTGAAAGTTGACTTAAGCATTATGTCAACTTTTCAGGGCAGAAAGGGTCCCGGGCCCTAACCCCTGCCCCATCCCGGGTCCTGATTGGGCTCTGAGGCAAGATCCAGCCATAGTAGCTGACAGCAAGTGGCTGAGAGTTGGATCCACCTCATGCTGCTGGCGGCAAGTGGCGCAGAGCCTGATCCAGCCCCGAGCCACTTGCCGCTGCTGGCAAGTGGCTCAGCAGCCTGGTAAATTTTACAGTGGCCAGGGAGACACGATTGCATGGTGGCCAAGGTGACAGCCCAGTAACCCAGCCCTGTCAATGTCACAGGTGAATCCTGAGATCAGGAGTCGCCTGTGAAGTTGACCAGGCTGCTGAGCTGCCTGCCAGTGGCAGCAAGCAGCTTGAGGCTGGATTGGGCTCCAAGCCACTTGCAGCAAGCGACTCGGGGCTGGATCCAGCTCCATGCCACTTGCTGCTGGTGGCAGGAGCTGGCTTGCAGCAGGAGGCTGGGAGCTGCTGCTTGCCTCATGCAGCAGGAGCCGGTTCTGAGTTTCTTGCCATTTGTGACTGCTCTGGAGACAGCTCTGAGCCACTTACAGGCAGCGGCAGGAGCTGGATCAGGCTCCAGGGCTGGATTGAGACCCCGAAGCTGGATCACACCCCAGGACAGGTCAGGAAGTAGGGCCTGAGCCTGGGCCCTGGGGTATGTATAGTAGTGTAGACGTACCCCTCAGTCGACTTAACAAGGTTGACTTTAAGTTGACTTAAAGTCGACCTTGTTAAGTCGACTTGAAATAGCCCCCCCAGAGTAGACATACCCAAAAGATGATCGACTGCCAGATGTTTGTAGAGCCAGTCTCTGCCTGAGGCCAGGCAGGGCCCAGATCTTACTTTAAGTTGTTTCAAGATGGAGTTTCCCAGGCAAAAAGCCCAAAATTGTTCCAAGTGTCTCTCTTTGTTTCCAGCCCCCTCAACCCCCTCCCTTTCAGGGCAGAGGTGATCTCTTTGTATGGTGTGCACCAGGGAACTCAATTTGCATAGTCTTTGTTACTTCCTCCAGGTACTTGCTTGCTCACAGCTTTGGTTGTTTACATGTTGCTGGAAGAGAGTTTGGTCCATCTCCCACCCTCCTCGGCCATGCAAAACTTGCTACGCATCTGTGTATATACATGATGCTATACTGATCAGGCAGAATAGTTTATGAACATTCATAAAAGAATCATGCATGGCATAACTGGCACCAAATTATATAATCACAGTGCATAAGTGAACAGAAAAATCAAAAAGATCATAATCCAGGGGTGCACAGATGTGCACCCCATGACACCTGACTCCCAAGTCTTGAGAGAATGAGGGATCATCTTACAGGAAAGGTCGCAGATCCTTGGTGTTCTGTTTGAGAGCTTTTAGCTGAGGGCTGTAGGTGATAGACAGTGATGTTCTGTTGTTTTCGTTGTTGGGTTTGTCCTGTAGCAGCTGACCTCTGGGTACCCATCTGGCTATATAAACTGAATTGACTGGTAACACTTGCCCTCCCCATTGTAATGTTTCTCACCCATCCTTACATGTATATGTACATATACCTTCTAACTGTAGTTTCCACTTCATGCATCTGATGAAGTGGGTTGCAGCCCATCAAAGCTTATGCCCAGAGACATTTATTAGTCTTTAAGGTGCCACAGGACTCTCATTGTTTTCACATTGTTACAACTATGTTTGTATTGCCCGGGTTAGAAAATGCTGTGGATGCATAGATGCAAATCAGATGTTTTTACTCCCAACATAGTGTGAAAGGCAACTGTGCACAGATTTGGGATGCAGAACTAGAGCTTGGTAACATCTTTTGCACAAAACACTTTTTTAAATGCAAAATGTAGATTTAGGTTGACCAAAACATTTTACAACTTTGTGTTGAATTCATTAAATTGTTTCCATGGGAGGAAAAAAATCCAAAAAATCTAAATGTTTGACTTTTTCCTTTTGGATTTTTTTGTATTTGAAATCGGATTTGGTTTTGAACTGTATTTCAATTTAATTAAAAATGTTAATAAATTCCCTCAAAGATGGAACAAAAGATTTGTATCAGTTCAAACCAAAAATTGTGTTTGCTCCAAAACAATTTTTTTAACATTTTCATATTGTTGCAAATTTTTCATTTAACCCAAAATATATGTTTTTCCCACTTTTCCAGTTTGACCAGAGAACTAAAAAATCAGTTATTTGTCCAGTTCTAATAGGGACTTTTGATCCTTTTCTTTATTGCTCTGTAAGTGGCAATGAGTATGTTCTTTACCCGGTCTGTTCTGCTGTTTCCTATTCTCACCCCTTGTCCTGTCTGTTTACACTGTGCGCTCCTAAGGGTGGGTGTTATTTCTATCAGGATAGATTTGCTGTCCTTTGAAAGTCTGGAATGTTTCCTTCACGGCTCCCGCAGCCACATGCTGCCTCTCATAGTCATCCTAACATGTGCAGGGAAGATGCATTTCTTCTGCTGGCATCAGTTCATCTTTGCTGTTTCAGTGCCATTGGATTGTAGATGTTCTGCTTTCTCTTCAAGTTGTTTCTAGACATCAGGATTGGCTCTAATGTAAGAAGAGGGGAGGGTCTTTTTAATTGTCATTTTGGCTTCAAAAATCAAAAAGCTGGCTCAAATGCGCCAAAAATATCATACCTTTGGCACAGAAATTGTTGACTGATACTTGCCCCCCCCACAACTCACCCCTCTGTAGGCTCGCAAATTTTATATTGAGAGGAGAAAATTTGCTCAGTGATAAAATAAAATAAGGAGGACAGGAAACGAGGATCAAGCCAACCTTCATGTATTGTTCCATGATGTCATTATAAAGTTTCCTTTTGTTTAAGCAACTCTGAAACCTTGGTGTCTGAGTGACAATTAAACAAGCTAATTAAACCATGCTAATAACTTAGAGGCAAGGCTAATTTGCCCTTTCTGTTGCCCTATCTCATCCTAAAAAGTCCCTTCCGTTTTGCTAGCTAAACCAGAACAACCCAGTCAGACTGTTTTGAAATACAGGATGACTCATGGTGAGAGATTTGAGGGGAGAAGTAATGATGAAAATTGCATACATATTACATAGGAAGTCAAGATTGTTGTTAGAGGAAAAAGAGAAAGAAAATAAAAATCTTGTAGCTTATTCCACAGTTTAACTAATATATCTATGTACAATAGCAGCAGCAACAACAAAACAATACAACACATGTAAGGAGTTCTGTGGCACTTTCCTTACCCAGGCCTAAGAAGACCCCTGTGTAGCTTGAGAGCTTGCACCTTCCACCAGTCTAAATTGGTCCATCCAATAAAAGATATTACTTCACCCACCCTGTCGTTCTAATATCCTGCGGTGTCTTCACACAGCAGTCTTATTTCGAAACAACAGAGGTTGTTTCGAAATAAGAAACGCCATGTTCACATGACGTACCGTTGTTTCGAAACAACTTAAACCCCATTTGGTGATGAAACAACGTTGTTTCGAAACGATTGTTTCGAAACAATCCCATCTGAACATGTTATTTCGAAACGATGGTGACTCATTTAGAAATAACTGTTGTCCGAACATGCTATTTCGCTTTGAGCTTTTTTCCTTAATTCGAATTAACATTTTCTTAATTTGAATTAACTTATTTAGAAATAATGCCTTACTTATTTCGAAACAACTTGTATCGAAATAACCCCCTGTGTGTGAACATAGCCCTGGAGACAACACAGTGACAACAAAACTGCAAACAGTGTTTATCTTCTCCACTGAGTGGCTGGCCTTATCTCCCCTTTCGTATATGTGAAAGTACATAGATGGCATCTTCTAAGCCCATAGCAATGTTAGTAAGTGTTGGAGTATGTTATATGCTGTAGAGTTGGATATAGGGTGTTAAAGGTTACAGTTTCATTTTAGTATATGGTTGAACATCTTGCCTATTTGAGCAGTTATCTATTTGTTAAGGTCATCACAGTGTCGTACTTCGGCCCTAGTAATTTAGATCAGCCAAGGATTTGGTCCTTTCTTTTCTTTTGAATATTCTTGTGCAGGAGGAATAAATGGAACACCTGAATGTTAGGCTATGACTTAATATGATGGAAAACTGGGTTAGACTTTTTGTCAGCTTGCATACCGCTTTCCTTTGAGGGCACTGAAAACACTGTGGAGTTGCTAATGTGTTCAGTCCCTGATCAAGGGTAGTCAGGCTATTTCTTATCACACCTACAACCAAGCTTTCTTCCCTGGAGTCATGGTGCACCATACAAAAACAACAGAGAAATGAGATATTATAGACAGGATCTTAAGGCCAGCCTGGTAATCCAGTGACATTGCAATCCTAGGACATGTCCTAGCTAGGCTGAGGAATGTCCACTGGTTGCTTATCCAGCCCTTGAAGAGAGAAATAATAATACTTTGCACTTACATAGCATCTTCCACCCCAGCCCCTCAGTTTTCTTCACAAGCATTAATTAGTTAAGCAACACAGTACTGAGGTGTAGGCCTTACTATTCCTGATTTACAAATGGGGAAATGGAGGCACAGAAGGAGTAAATCACTTGCCTTAGGTCAGATGGCAAGTTTGTTACCGAGGTAGGAATAAATTCCTGTGTCTTCTGACTCTGAAGGTGGGGTGAAGGAAAGGAGAGATTAATAACAATACTGGGTTTGTCATCATATTTGGTAAATGAGTCGAATTGGTTAGAAACTGTTTTTTTCCCCCAAAGAAAATTACATTTTTTTTGTAAAAAATAAATGAAAAGTACCAAAAAATGAAGAAGAAGAAGAAGAAAAAATGTTTGGAAAAGAATGAATCCCTGAACTACTGAGTACTGGAAAAAAATTGACCAAAAATTTAAATTTTTCAGTGTTTGCTGAAAACTTCTTGGGTTGGGATTTTCTAGTGATAGACTGAAATTTTTCAGGGTAAGCTCTTATTTTCTGTGAAAGTTTTCATCTGGTCAAAATCAATTTGTCATCAACATACTAGTTTCAGGAGAAAATTTTCAGCCAGCTCTCTGGAGCTATGTCTTCACTGGAGGCTTAAGTCAACTTAACCTGCCTTAAGTCAATTTAAGCAACTCCCAGGCTATATTAAGAATTTATTAAGTCGACTTAAGTGTTTGCTTAAGTCAACTTCGTAACTCCTGCACTGAAAATTGACTTAAACATTTAAGTCAACTTTACAGGTCAGGGCCCACCCAATGCCCTGCCCCGGGCATGGCTGGTACTGGGGATTGTGGCGCCCCCCTGCAGCAGAGCGAAGCCAGCGCAGATGAGTGACGTCATCAGGGGAGCGCCATGGCGCTGTCCCCTTTTGGCGCCCCTCAAATGCCGGCGCCCCCTGCAATGCAGGAGCTGTTTACTGCCTAGCACCAGCCTTGGCCCCAGGTCCCCATCAGGCTCTGGGGCCCCAGTCTAGCCATGGGGGCTGAATGCAGCTCTTTCCATGGGTGGCAGGGACTGGCAGCTGGTTCCTGTTGCCTGTGGAGCCCAATTTGCCCCCAACTCCTTGGTGCAGGCTGTGGAGGCTAGGAGCTGGCTTGGACCATGTTCTGGCCCCAAGCGGCTTGCTGCTGTGGGCAGGTGGCTCAGACTCTGGTCTATTTAATGGGCTCATGGCAGCAAGCGGCTCCAAGCCAGATCAGGATCTGAGCCTCCTGCTGTTTGGGGCCCGATCCGGCCATGAGCTCCTTGATGCAAGGGGCTCAGAGCCAGCTTGGGCTCCCAACACACTGCTGCGGGTGGCAGGGGCCAGGAGCTGCCCCCACCACCTCCTGCAAGGGGCTGGGAGCTGGATCCAACTCCGAGCCACTTGCTGGCAGCAGCTGGGGTTGGATCGGGCTCCTAGAGCCAGATCAAGCTTTGGAGCTGATCGGGACCAGGGGCAGGGCAGCCCTGTGTCCAGTGCAGACATACCCTGAAGTTGACTTAACAACGTCGAATTCAGTCAATGTTGTTAAGTCGACTTCCAAGCCCCACCCCATGTAGACATAGCCTGGGAGAGCTAAAGCATTGGCTTTCCCCTCTGGATATGACCATCACCTAAATGCTGGGGATTTAGCCTTCCCTACTGCTAGGTAGATTAGAGAATGTAGGTAGATGTATGCACAGTGCCTGGTGAAGGCTTAGCTTATAAAGAATAATAACTTTACATTTAAATAGAGCCTTCCCTTGGAAAGCATTCTATGCTGATTTTCGTACTGGCCCTTATAGGGGAGTCAGTATTGCAGTTTCATGTGGAGTAGAGCAAAGGGGACGGCTATACTGCAAAAAAATCTAGGGCAGCCAATCTCAGAGCCTCGGGCTCTGGGACCTGCTGGTTTGGGTTCTTTTCTTCTTTCTTTTGCAGTGTAGCTGCATGCACCTCTGTGCACCAGGAATCCTGCACCAGTGAGAACACAACAGTTTTAGGAGGAGAAATGAAAAAAAATTAATTTTCCAAGGTGTGTAATCAGTTGAATTAGGAAACTTCTTTTGTGTGGACACTGCAGATATTATTTTTACTATTTATTATAGCCACAGTGCCCGCATGTCAAAAGCTTTGATAAGCCAAGATCTGTGCTGACCTGGAAGAGCACTCTGTGCATAAGGAAGGAATTTAGCCGAATATAGTAGTAGTATGAGAGATTTCAGATCAAAGACTGTACTCTCAGCCTTTTTTCTAATATGTGGCCTTAGACTATAATAGATAAGTCCCACTGACTGCTGAACTGCACTGCCTTTCTTCCAACTCTTGACTGTTGGGCTAAGCTTTAGCTATGTTACATTGAATTTGAAAATTAACTCATCCTTACCAGGTACGTATATCTGCAGCAACTTCTTTTCTTCGTGGAATCAGAGATGTTCAGATCTTACCACCTGACTGAGCTGTTGAACTGTTCCATTAGCTCACCAAGCAGTGACCTGCACATTGGTTCCAAAATATATAATAGTTCATTCATGCTAGATGTGCGGTATGAGATCTATCTAATCTATCTATCTATCTATCTATCTAATTTTTCTACTTAGATCATTACTACCATGAAAATTCAACAACAGTAAATGATGTTTAAATAACACCAGAAATCTGAAAGAACTTCACAAAAGCCCCAACCTCACAGCAAATTTCTCACTAAATTGCATCTATCACATTGAGTTAAATGAGAGTTTTGCCTGAGTGAAGAATGCATGATTGAGACTACAGGAAATAAGTCCAAGTTAGAAATTTGAGCCTTTGAATCAGTCCATGGTGGTTCAATTTTACATGCTGTAGATGTATTTTTTCAATCCTTAACATTCTTATTTTAATCTGAGAACCTCAATGCATATACAGATAATTTGGCTTTAGCTAAGCAGAGGATGCACGTGCTGCTGCTGCTATTTTTGACTCCCAGTGTGTGTATTAAAGGAGGGCAGAGAAATACGACTGGTCATATGGGCCTGGCAAGCAGCTTACTTAAGAATTTTTTTATGACACCTCTTTCCCAGGTGTTTATGTGTGGGCAGATAGGTAGTTTCATCGAGGTGTGTAGCAATCTCTGCAGAAGCATCTTGGAATGCCACCCATTTTATCACTCAGGGATTGAACAAAGCTAAGAGAGACTGGATGTTATAATTAACACAAGCCAGTACAGGCTACTGCGTCTCACTCCTCGCCACTAGAAGAATAACCTGTTGAATTTGCTAGGAGCTATTGCAGACAGTGAAGAAGAGAGCTAGATTGACTGGGACTACAACAGCTATGAGTGGCTAAGGGAGCTGCTCCAAAGCTATGCTGTGGAGAGGAGGTAGGGGCTTGTTCGCTGAACAAAGCAAGTCTAGTTGGGTCAGAGCACAAATTTTTGCTTTCTGAGACAGAAAGGAGAAAGGAAGTGGCTTGTTGTCTGCTTTTGCTTGGGTTCTTCCAAGGATGGCGTCGCTCTTTCAGCACTTGCGGATCCTGCTGTGGAAAAACTGGCTGAGTGTAAAGAGGCAACCTGTGAGTATGAAAAAGAAGCCAAAAAGAAGGAGAAAGGTTAAAATCTCCAGTTGCTGGAGGGGTGAGAAGGGAGAGAAGCAATGGAATGGAGGGAAGCTGAGATCAGGATTGTGAATACTTTGGGGAACAAGTGACAGGCAGAGAGAGGGGAGGAGGGGAAGGACTTGAAAACTTGTATTCTTGGATCAGTTGAAGTCAAAGACCCTGATCGTGCATCGGGAGCCACCAGCTTGGACCCTGCTTGTCCAAGTGGAGTTCCACACATGGCAGTGGGGCTCTATGGAGATAGTCATGGCCATGCTGGAAGGACATTTTGTTCACTTCCGAACTACAGACCTGATCCTGCCATTAGCTCCTGACTGACACATCCACCCTGCCAGTACAGTGCACAGTCTTACATGCTGTGCACAGGCAAAGGACCCACCAGCACAGAGGATGGATGAGGAAATAAAGGCCAAAGGTGAACACATTACTCCTAAGGGCTTTTATTTCCCAAGGAGGAGTCCTCCTCTCCCTGTCGTGTTCAGGGGAGGGGGGCAGTGGAATTCCAGGATAGTCAATAGGATGCCCCCATGATTGGCTTCTCCCTGTGCTTGGTATGAGGACTGATTTCTCATGTGCGGCAGAATATCAATAATTACCCTGTGGTTGTAGCGTAATTACTGTCATGCTAGTGATTTTGTCTGCTTTCAGTGTCCAGAGAGTTCAGTTATCAATCCAATTTTATTTCATTATAAAATGTCTGGGATGCTAGCCCAACAGAGGAAGAATGTTCTGGAGGAAAGTAGGAAGAGAAATAATGTGTGAGAATGGGGAAAATCCATAATTCTTAAAATGAGAAGTAGGTAAACACCATTTGCCCGCATTTACCCTTGACTACAACACGGGCAAAGGCCATAATCACCTCCATCTTCTAAAGTCTCCAGCCTCTCTGGGTCAAACTCACCCACTGGCAATGCCCTTGAAGGTCTGATTCTGTTTTGGAGCCTGATACTTAGGAGAAGCTAGGCACCTGCAGTTCCCAATGACATCAATGAGAATACAAAAGTTTCTGCGCCTCTCAGGATGGGGCCTGTGAGGAACTGACACCCACCATAAATGACACCCATTTGAGATGATTTCTCTGATACTGAAGAGCCTAAGGATGATTAGCAAGGAGTGATTTCTCATATCTATCATGTGTAATAAATGGTGGGCCTCTGTTAGGACTTGTTGCATGGCCATTATGCTTATCACTGAATCCTGTCCTTAGTTACAACCATGCAACCTCATTGGGTCTCAATTACATGCTGAGCAGCTTGAAATTTTGAAGTGTCGATGAAGTTTTAAAATACAAATCAGGACCTATCTCTCTCTGCCCCCCCCCCAAGCTGGTTGAATTTTTTGGAATGTGAAATGAGATTTTTTTTGGTGGTGGGGGGAAGCAAAAATATGTGGCCTCCTTCCCTTCCCTTTCTCAGCTAGCTCTGGAGACGTGACTTTATATCATTTAACTCCATTACTTTCCCTAGTTAAGAGAAGAATCAGGCCCAGAATATGAATTTATTTAGTGAATTTAGCAGCTGTTAATTTTATTTCTGCTCTAGAATATATGTTATTGATTTTTCTTGGCGAGGATTTTCTGCCCCTTTTTTATTTAAAAAAAAAATTAGAAGCAAATTCTTACTGCAATTCAAACAGCTAAATCAGCATTATCAAACTGCCTGCACTTTCTTAGTCTGGTTTGTATAGAATACGCAGCCTTGGCTTTTCTCCCAGGAGATGATTAAATGCTTTCTCATCACCACTTATGACTTGTAGAGAGAAGAGGAGGATGAGGTGAGATGGTGAGAGGTTTTGATGGTGAGAGACATCTGTGGTCATTTCTGATGTCTTTACTTTTCATTACAGGTGATGCCTAACTAGGTAATAGGGGGAAGAACCCCCACTGATGGCAATTATCATGGCTTCTTTGAAGTCAGCTGCTGATCTGCCACTATGTCCATAGAGGCCATACAGGCACATGGCAAGAAAATCTCTGTCAGTTTGCTTTTGTAGACTCTGTGTAATTCTATAAGGCAGGCAAGGATTGGTAGACACACTGAGAGGCCCCAGGTTGTTCTGTGGTGGTCAGGTCACAGTACAGAAACTTAGGGCATATGGACTGCCTTTTATTTCCCTTCATCTGCACAAGTCATTTAAGGGGTAGTGGTGGGAAAAAAGACATGTTTCAAAGGATGGCTGGGGGGAGAGCTGAGTAACCTGAAGCAAAGAAAATTTGCACACGTTTTAGGTGGTGAGTTAACCAAATGAGTAAAAGGGATAAATGAATTCTGTCATGCAGCAGAGGGCTTAGTAATGATGCCATGAGCTATGTCATGGGGTTTATGCCTGAGATGATCCTGGCCCCATGTAGCTTTTGATTTTGTGTTAACTAGGAAGTATCAAAAGATGCTATTTTTGCAACTAGTATTGGTTGGTGCTAAATCTAATTAAATGAAGAGATGCTAAGGGGAGGCTTCTCTGGAGGGTGGTGTCCATGGGACCATTTTGCTTCCAAATTGTAAGGAATAAGGACTTGTCTATATAGCTAAATTCAGAATAAATTTCATCCCATGAGCATTGCAGTTCTTCCCAGCTTCCTTATAAGCAGCAGCATCTGTTTATCCACCATTAACGCTGCACTGATGCTGCTCCCATTCCCTGACCTACATTACACTACAGGAATTTGTTAGTAATTCAGTGGGGGGGGGGGACATTATCATTATCTCTGCTTTACAAATCAGGAGCCTCAGGGCACTGAAGCGCCTTGCCCAAGGTGAGCCAAGAGCAGAACCCAAGTTCCGTATCTGTGGTCTCTCCACTAGGTCAGTGTTTCTCAACCTTTAGTGGGCCATGGAACACCAGAAGGTATTAATTACTGTACACGGAAGACCTAATGAAAATGTTCTCAAAAAAGCTAGTCACAGTGGCAGAAGACTTAAATTGCCCCAGTTACAGCAAAGATTCCAGGAATGCACCAATGTCTATTGCCATGTGCCTGGAAACTGCAGTGACTTGGACATTTTAAATTGCTTCTTTCAACCTCCCCACTCAAACCCACCCACAACTGGGAGGGGTTGGGGTGGTCACAGAAAATCTGCACCTGTCTAGGGAGCACCAGTGTTCCACAGACCACCGGTTGAAAAACACTGCACTAGGCCACACTACACGCAAATTCGTGAAGCGTTCCATCTTTTTATGCAAAAAATAAATCTGTTAGTCTTAAAGTGCCACACAACTGCTTGTCCTTCAAAACAAGACAACTACTATTTACAGCGAGTCATATGACACGCATGCAGCGGTACTTTGTACTCTTTAATCAAGTTCTGGTGCTCGCCAATGTAACAAATGTACCTTTATTACTGTTTTATAGCTCTGGTCATTCACCTTAATTTCCTGGCCTTTGATTGTTTTTATAATCCTGGCTATTATCCGAATCAAATTCCCTCCGGAACCACAACCAAACTGTAAGTAACTGAAACATTTCTATATCTTTGTGATTTAGTTTCCCTTCCAGTGATTGGTATATTACTTTTTAGTGTTTATTTACTTTATATGTACAGTTTTCTTAGTTTCCAGCAGAAATTTCCTTAGGTACACAATGCTACATACAAAATTAACAGGTGTTTGCTATTAGCTCCATGGTTATTAAATGCCTATTAATAGACTGCACGATTGCTCAGATATTCTTGTAATGTGTGTGGGGAGGGAAGCATATAAATCCCAAGACAAATGAAGGGATAGAGGGCCAGGTGAGATGCTATTCATTAAAGAAAGTACACAGCTCAGAGCCAGCATCCAGATTCAGAAGGGACTTTAGGCTTTGATCTCACATTGAATTCAGAACTTACAGGCTTCAATGCTTTTATGGATCTGGGCCATATCTTTAGCTGGTGTAAACTAGTGAATGAGATGTGCTCCTTTATTCCATCTGAAGATCTTATCTTAAATACAGCCCATTTTGTTTGCACATATCAGCGTGGCCAACTCTTGTGACTAAATTATAAGACTAGCAATATTTGCTTTTTGCCTCACCTCCAGGAGTCGTGTGAGTATATGCCCAGGTTTTAATTTTTGTAAAAAAGAGAGTTTTTAGCTCTCATAGTTGCACAGAGACATCCCTTGCTGTTGAGAATCCAGGCAGCAGAGAGCCCCAAGGCGACTGCTATGACTTAAACAGGCCCTGAGGGCTGATTAAGGGTGTGCCTGCTTTGCAATCTATGGTGATTGCAACACAGACCACTGTACAAATCCACCCAGGACCCTGGGCACATATTTGAGCAACTAGACCATGCTGCAATAGCTTCATTGCTATTGGTATTTGAGCTAATAAGGTCAAACCCAGCCAGCTGTATCTACATTTGCTGCAGTCACAACGCTGACTGTAGTGTAGTCTTACCCTCAGTTACATTAGTGGTTGCTCCAGCCCTCGGAACCAGGTGTGTTGCTGGTGCTGGGCACAGGGGGCATGGGTCTCCAGTTGCAGCACCAGTGAACCAAGTTCTGGCCCTGACGCTGGGGATGTGGGGCCGGATCGAGGCTAGGGCTCGTGCTGCAGGGCAGGGGAGGGGCACAGAAGAGTGGGGTGCTGGGCCCCAAATTTTTTTGGAACCAGTGATGCCCCTGCTTGGAACAATCTAAGATTGGAAGGGTGCCAACCTGGCTTTTACAAGAGGTGTAGCTCCCCTCTCTCATGTTGTGAGTTCTGTGCTGTTCCTATTAGGGGAACTTGGATTAGCTAACCAGGATTACAATAGCAGTGGAGACCTAAAAACTCAGATTAGCAGCTTCAGTTCAGCCCCAGGCTCTGTGAGTTAAAAGTTGAATTTGCTGTGTCTACACTGCTGTTTTGATGCGAGTGAGCTTACCCAAGTTAAGAACACACTTTTTTTGCAATATAAACATACCATAGGAGGCACAGTGCTGAACAGAAAGCAGAATGAAAATAAATTAAAAAAACACAGCCCAACCAACCAACCAACCAACCAAAAAAAAAAAATCCACCTCAATCCTGTAACAGTTATTGTTTTTAAAATCTCATGGGGTGTTGGATGAGGAGGGGGGACGTCTGACTCATGATCTTTGAGTGCTTGGTGTTGACAGTACTTGGTGTTAGTGGTAATAAAACCAGCGGAGTATTTTACTCAAGTCCAGCTTTGAATATCAGACTGGTGTATCCACACAGAAGAAACCAAACTGTACCATTGCTCTGCTAAGCTAATCGCTGCTGACACTGGTCTATCTTCTGCATGGTGGAAGGGAACTGAAGGATTGAAGGGAACCAAAATTCTCCTTCCATTGCTGATGAGTGGTCTCCATGATCCCCACTCATGACATAGGTTTGTGTTTTCCTGATAAGGTGGCAGCACAGCTCTGCTTTGCCTGCTCAAACAACTCTGAGTATTTTTTGCTCTTGTACTTCCTTGCTGATTAGCTACAGCCAGGCAGGAAGGACAGACTGGGTACCAGAGATTGCTGGGCACCTAGTTAGTGCATACCTGGCAGAAGAGCTCGGTGATTCAGGAGAGGGATGCCATTGTGAAAGAAAGGTGCAGGCTGTGTGGAGAGGGAGATGTGCAAAGTAGAAGGTGGGAAAGGGGGGCTGTGCAGAAGGAAGAGTTTCCTTTTGGAGGAAAATAATGAGGAGGCTGGCTTGGATGCAAGACACTGCTGGAGTGCAAATTTAAAATACTCTTCACATTCCTAGGCAGATCTTAAATGTAATATCATTAAATATCTTTCCAGCTTCTGAGTTTTTGCTATTTGAAAGTTTATGTGGAAAAAAAGCAAAGGAGACTTGCATCTTTTTCTTTTTTTAAGACCCATTATTCTAAAATGCTATAAAGTGGGAAAGCTACATAATCAGTCTTTTGAGATTTTTGACTTTTAAAACTAAAATAAAAAACTTGTAATTAAAATTAAAGGGGTGAACAAATAAGAAAAATAATTTTTTATGAAAAGTGTGCCACATTTGTATATCCATTACAACAACAAAAAAGTTAATTCAAATATGTTTCCTACTACATCCATGACAAATGCCACTCCCAAGTTTTATAAAAACTCTTTTTTTAGTTCTAACATACAACCACCTGGTCACTCTTAGCTGTAAAACCTTAACTCTGTCTTCAGCGAAATGAAAGTATCTTGGCAACAGACATACTTTGGAAGCCTAGGCCAGTGGTTCTCAGTCACTGTGTTGGGACAGATTACTGTGTCACTACACAGTGGAAAGTGTGTTGCAGAGAACCGGGGAGATGACTGGATTTGGCCAGGATGAGGCAGGGGGCAGGCTGGTATGTCCTGTATGGTCACGATATGCCACCAAGCATGTCGTGACCTGAAAAAGGTTGAGAATCACTGGCATGCTATTGCCACCTCAGGAAAGCTGAAGTCAAGTTGTCAACACTAAGTGACATTTAAGGAGTGGGGGCAGTTCCAGGTAAAAGTACTTGACAGTTAAAGACTGTTGCTATCCTATAGAGTCAGTGTCACCATATGACAAACATGCAGTGAACTGACTTCTGCTGCTGAAATTTAGTTTGTCTAAGGGCAAGTCTGCACTATGAAGTTAAGTTGACTTAACTTATGTTGATGTACAGCCACTGCAGCAACTAAATCACTTTTGTACTATACTCCCTTGTGTCAATGGTACACATCTTCCCAGCAGCCCTTGCACTCACTGTGCAGTCAGCTGTTAGTGTGGAGTATTGTGGTGTGGCTTCTGAAAGGCAGCACCAGTTGGTTTAAGCAATGCAGGGGCCACAGTGTTGCTATGTCAACCGAAGTACATTGACATCCATTCTGTGCTTTTCACAGAGACGGAGTTATTAAGTCAGTGTAGTGGACAACTTACCTGGGTGGGAGTGATGTTTAAGTTTAGACATTTAGAGAGTTAAGCAGACATAAGTTATGTCTACCCAACTCTGTAGCATAGACTAGGTCTAAGAGAGGCAAGACATAAAGGCTATGTCCACACGTACATCGTTATTTCAAAATAAGTTAATTCAAATTAAGAAAATGTTAATTCAAATTAAGGGAAAAGCTCAAAGCAAAATAGCAAGTCCAAACACAGGACTTGCTATTTTGCTTTAGGAGAGGGGCACCATGGGAGGTTTGGCAACATGGCCCCCTCCCTGGCCATGCCCCCACCCAATATAGGCTAAAAGGAAGGCACTCTGGGGATGAGAAGGTCAAAAGTGTTATTTCGAAATAATGATTATTTTGAAATAACACGTCCGAACGGTGTTATTTTGAAACAACCACTTCAAAATAACAGCCGTTTTGATTTAAAGAAGGTTTAAGCTATTTCAAAATGACGGCTCTTATTTTGCAATGACGGAGCCCGTCATTTCGAAATAAGAATACGTTGTGTGGACCTACATCTTCACTGCTAATTGTAGTGAGCTAGCTAGATTAAAGCTAGCATGCTTAGGCCTGCATGAACTGCAAATCACACCATGAGCTGCGGGGTAGATGTACTGTAAGAGACAGTCCTTGCCCCGAAGTGGGATAAAAGAAGAATTATCATACCCATTTTTCAGGTGGAGAATTGAGAAATGGAGAATTAGTAACTTACCGAGGTCTTACAGGAAGTCTGTAGTAAAACAGGAAATAAGACACCCAGTCTGTGAGTTGTAGGCTAGTATTTTAATCAACTTTTCTCTCAGAAAGGTCTATTTCAATATAAACACAATCTGTTTTTCTTTATATCATTCTGCCTACATCACTTCAAATCCCTTTTAACATCTACCAGACACATTATGTTCTGTGAAACTCATGGATGCTGCCCTATCTTGGAAATAGGAACACTCTCCAGCACCACCATCCCTAGGATCTTGTGCACCTGAAAAATGAGATAGAGTGAATTAGTGTCTGTACAGCTAGATGGATAGTGAAAAGCCTTGAATATTCACTAGAATTTATGAACAAGTGAGTTCTGGGGATGATCCCATCTCCTTTGATCAATATTTATGTGAATAAATTTACTGAAGGCAACATTCATGGAGACAGTGAATAACTTTAAAAAATATTTTTGTGGAAAAAGGAAGAATTGTCCAGTAGTTAGGGCTTTATCTTAAGATTTCATTTCACTGTTGTCCCACTTTCTGTGTGGTCTTAGGGTTAATCTTCACTGATGGTGGCAAAATCACTACCATCAGATTGACCTTTCTGATCAATTGAGTGGGTCTGTGAAGACCCGCTCAGTCGATCAGGAAGCCAGTCTATTAAGACCACTGCCGCAACTGGAGTAATGCTGAGTCAAAGGGATGCCCTTCCTTTGACTTGGTATATTGGATGTGCTGAGTGTAGGGCAGTTAAACTGAGCTGAACTTATTTTATGTAACTTGCATGTCTCCATTCAGTGGCTGCCAAAAATATTAGGCACTGGAAAGCTGCCATTGGTCTTTTTGGCTATGTCTGCACTTAAGACGTTAGTTCAAATTAACTTAGTTTGAATTAATTAATTACAACTAATAATGGTTAATTCGAGCTAAGTTAATTCAGGCTAACATGGCCCCACTAGAAAACCAAATCAAACTAGCAGGTCCATGGACAGGACTTGCTAGTTCAATTTAGGAAGGAGGCACCAAGGGCAGTGTGCCAACATGGCACCCAAGAAGGGCCATGACCCTGCCTAATACATAAAAGAGTAAGGCATCCTGGGATGAAGAAGGTCAAACTGTGTTAATTCGAACTAATGGTTAGTTCGAATTAACATGGCTCCATTGGGTTAATTTGAACCAATAAGTTTGAGTTAACCATTACTTCAAAGTTAAGAGCGGTTTTATAACTTCGAAGTAAGCATTCATCACTTTGAACTAAGGAATTCCTCATTTCAAAGTAATGAAAGCCAGTGTAGCGATGCATTAATTTAATTCAAATTAATCCTCATTAATTCAAACTAAATTAAAGTGTAGACATACTTTTTGTATGTCTTCACTGATGATGGCACTACTGGCAATTCAGAATCAATTTCGTGGATTTGATTGAGCAGCACTGAAAACTCGCTCAAGTGAACCTAGACAATGCATAAACAGGAGGGTGTTTCCTGTCGATGCAGCACTGTAGCGTCCCTGTGGTAAGTAGATGTTAGGAAGTTAACAGGAGATATGAAGTTATATTTCATAGCTTGTGTATCTCCTATCAATTGCTGTTGAAATCCGTGGCAAGTGTAGATCAGGCCTCAGCATTAGTTCCCTTTCTGTAAAATGGGGATGATAGGGAAGTACTGTGTCATCAGGTTATTGTGAGGACAAGTATGAGGAAGATTCAACTACTGTGATAATAGGAGCCATCAGAATACCTAAGGTAGAGGAAACATCAATAAGTATTTATAAGAATTGGCCAGACTTCAGAATTTTTCACAGGAATGTCATCTACTTTTTCTTGGGTTTTCATTAATAAACAACCCAAAGCCACACTGAATCCTCAAAATCCATCATGGTCCATTTTTGACAACTGGGAAATAGAACAGAACAAAAACAAATAAAAAACAGAAGCAAAGCCAAAAACTTCTCAGTTTTTGATTTTGAAACAAACAAAATAAAATCAGTCTTTGGTTTGAAACTGGAAAAAAATCATTTTGAGTATTTCAGTCCTTATGGATGAGAATCTCGAATATAAGAGGAAATGAACATTTTTCACAGAACATTTTGGTGGGAAATAAAATGCATTTTCTGACCAGTTCTAGTGCATAGTTTTAAGAAAACAAATGTTAAGCATAGCAAGGATTTGTTTATAACTGCATAGTAATAGGCAAATTATTACACGTAGCTAGGAAAGTCAGAAAAGAGAATAAACTGCCAGTGGGCGCACTCTTCCCAGGCACTAGCTTTCATATCCTTGAAGCTTTGCACTGAAAACCTCTGTTTAAGAGCTAATCTCATTTAATTAGGGAGCATAAAAGTACCATGAGAGCTACACGTATATTCAACCAAGATTAACACGGCTCAGCTCTTACTATCAAGTTTCCATAGAGTAGGCTCAGATGTCATCAACAGATCTGGAATGATTCAGTGACTATTTGCTATGCCAAATAAAATATTCACTCCTGGAGTGCAAAAGTTAACTAGTTTGTTTGATGACTGTGGAGGAGCATCACTCTGCACCATACAGGCAAACCAGATGGCTTTACAGGTCATGGGAATGTGTGCAAGATACAGTCAATCCCTAAGGGTTCAACACACTCAGTCTGCCAAGGAGCATAAATCAAACTCCTAGCCCTGACTGAGACTTGTCCTACCCTACCACACCTTATTCGTCTTCTCCTCCTTTTTATTCTATTCCCCTTCTTTCCTTTCTCTTGCCTCCTCACACCTATTTCGAGTAGGTGTGCTCCCTAGGAGACTGATCCCCATCTTCTATTCAGTGTCTTGAAAACAACTCCCAGGGCCAAGCAGCTTTTTGAGATTCTTACTTAGCTGCCATTTATGATTCACCACCATTCAAAGTTCTATAACTGGCACATATAGCATCCCTGAGAAATAGCTTGGCAAGTTATCCCCAAATTTGCTGATGAGGTCATTATTATTATTACTCTATAAAGTTCCCCCTTTTCTTTGTTCCACCATCCTGGATTGTCCTGTCCTTGTTCTGGATTCATAAATTGCATTCAGATATTTCCCTCTCTGTTCTTTGAGCTTAATCTTTTTTTCTTTTTAATACACTCTCTGCCATTTACATTGGATATTTTTCTCCTACTTTGTCCTTTTCTCTGATTAGTTTTTCAGATTCTCTTCTGAGCAGTATGTGAACCAATCTCATTCAAGATCAAGTGAAGGTGTGAAATCTTTTATGTTAGAGCAGATCAGTAGTTAGGCAATGCTAGTTTGCCTGTCCTTACAGGACAGAGTTGTTACTGTCCGTCCAGGGCTAACCCTATGATTTGGAAGCTTGCAATGCTAGAGTGAATTGGGCATAAAAGGCTTGCTTCTTTGATCCCACTGTCAGAGGGAGGAATCTGTTGCAACCTAAAACTATTTTATTTCTTAGACTCTAGAACCCCAACATAGCCACGAACACAAAAACAGGCTGCTTCCTATGGAAGAGTGGCACAGCTTGCCTCACCTTGCTCTATGCTGGCTTTTTTGCAGACTGGTGTCTGAAGACACAGATCCTATGCTTTCCTATGGAGCCCCCTACCCTGTCAGATGGGCCAGAAAACCACTTACACTTTTCAATAGACCATATGATCCAACTGTAGTAGGAGGATAACTGAGGGCATGTCTATTGGAGACACTCAAGACACTGAAGGTGAATTGACTAAAAGTGCAAAGTTTAAGTGTGTTATACCCTCAGTGCAGGCTTTCATACAAAACTAAAGTGGCCTTAATTGTCTTTAGCTTAACTGAGGGGCCACATCTACATTAGGGGTGGTATGGCACTTCAACAATGCTGCAATAGCTCTATAGTGTAGATTCTTCTTACAGCAATGGAAGATTTTCCGTTACAGTAGATAATTCACTGCCCTGAATGGCAGTAGCTAGGTTGCCAGAAAAATGGTTCTGTTGACCTAGCTGTGCTACACACTCAATAATGTAGCTACATTGACCTAACGTTTAAATGTAAACCAAGCCTCCCATGAGAAATACCCTGAGATTGAATTGCTTCTCTCATTGCCTATTGTACAGTGGTGATTACTCCGTCTTATTCCACTAACATTGTGACGGTTCAGGCTAGGTGATCAGTTCAGCATGATGGGATCTCAAAATGTGTGTTATCTCATTGCTTGTGCTGAAAGCCAGTCTTGAATCTGACCTCTGCCCCAAAACATTTTTATTATAGAGTATAAAGTGGGAGGAAACATCCTACTATGATCAAGAACTGGGACAAATGCTGAAAGCCACCTGAGTATAGAACTTCCATTGGTCTCAGAAAGGAGTTTTGCATGCAGGACTGGGCTCTAAGATAATAACTCAAGAGGGAGATAATGAGGTGTAAGATCTTGATTATTCAGATTAATATTGAAAAATGCTAACCCTTGGTTCACAAGCAGAGATTGTGGAATTTATCTGTGGCATGTGAGTCAGGATTTATATCCTGTGTAGGACCAGAAGCAGACCAAGAGTCCTTGTACATATATTAGATTTTTTAAATAATAGACATTTAAAAATGTGTACAATTTCACTTTGGGGACAAGAAGAGAAAGAAAAAATCGTATGTGACATATGCTCACCACTGAGAGGGTTTGGAAAGCACTCAGCTAGTTTAGTGATGACAAACATGCATGGAATGGTTCTTGCAAGGTGATGAGCATCCTCAACTCCCACTGGTTTCAAGAGTGGTACAGGGGAAAACTTTCAATTCAGCATCATTCATGGGATGAAATCCTGGCCCCACTAACATCAGTGGAAGGTCTGCTGTGGATTTCAGTGAACCAGGATTCCTAAATTAGCTTCTAAAAGTAGCTTTCATCCACTTAGCACTCTGAAGGCCAACATGAAGACAAGTCAATGCAGCTACCATTTCTCTTTCCATAGAACGTGGCCATGCACTAGTTGAGATTTCATTGATGCTGCAGGTTTCCTATTCTCCTTGGTGCTGGTACAAAACAGTCATGCAGGGACCGCTGGTAGAGCTGAACCCTAACCTCTCTGTAGGATAGGCTGCCATTGATATCTGTTGTGGTGACTGTTGCTATGTGGAGACCTGCTCATTAGGAACTGGACTGAGATCACCACAACTAATGGTTTGTATGGGGCTACCAATAGAATGTATGATCATGGAGAAGACCAACTGGTTGCTGGGAGGCACTAATCTCAGAGCTGTGAAAATGAAGGGGGAAAGACTTTGTTAGAGGAGGATTCCCAGAAGCAATAGGAGCGGGTCTCATTCTGCTCCCATTGAAATCAATAGTAAATCTTATCAGTAAGTGATGCCTACCCATCTCTCCTGGGCAAAGTTCAGTCTTGATTTTTGTGGAAATGACAGCAATGTTATTGTCAGTATGTCACAACACACCATGCTGCTGGTAGCAGAGGTGAGCTGATCATTTTTAATAAGATCTTCTTCTCTGTGTTCATGCATAATATTTTATAGACAGGTTCACAGAGCTACATTTGGTGAGATGGCTCTTATGTGAGTAGTCTTTAAATAGGCCAAGTAATTATTACTATGTAGAATTGGTCAATACTTTAACATGCTGATAGTGTGCTGTAGTGTCTCACTCGATGTAAATGAAGGAGGGATGAACCTGTGAGACTGGTAAAATAAGAACAATCTCAATCTCCTACCCAGAGTGACATTCAGATATTTTCTGAGGAGAGAAGGAGTTCATTTAACTCGTCCCCCACCCCTCAATTTTTGTGTACCTCTGTATTTTTTCTTTCTGATTGGAAGAGGTCTGCTCCAAGTCCTAGTATATAAAAACCCCAAACTTTAGGGGATTTTGGGTCTGGGCCCTATTTAGTGTTTGGCCTTCATGCTTAGGAGAGATCAAATCCAAACCTTGCATCCATAGTGGTGCTTTTAGCTGAATAGCTGCCCTTAATTTGGGAAAGTTCAGATCTTGATTCATGTGGATCAGCTGATGTTATAGTTGATACTAGAGATCGGTGTATAGTCTAGATTCAGGTAAAGTAAGGATATTGATCCAATTCCAATACCATTGAAAACTTCACATCAAATCTTTTTTTGGATGTTTGACTTTTCTTTTGCCGCACTTCACTCTCCACATTGCTCTGCATTTCTCAGTTTCAGCTGGATGTGGACGTGCCAAAATACAATGAGAGATGCCCTCTTTATATAATATTCAGCCAAACTGGGAGCAGATGAGTCTTGTTTTTACAGGTGCAAGACATCAGGATTCCTTGAATAAAGTTTGGAGGAGCATTCACATTTATGGGCAAATTTTGAACCAAACTTTCTATATTTTCTTTAGCTTTGCCAACTACAATCTAATAAATCTTAGAATTTGGCCCAGAGGTTAATAGCTGCATTCTATGCAGAATTTTATCAAATTATTTTTCATAAGAAAGTTATAATCACCAAGTAAAGAGGTAAATGTGGAGGTAGGAAAAGACTGAGAAGTCCTGAACAGTTTTCAGGTCACACAATGAAATCTTCTAAGGAAGATAGCAAAAGTACCATTGGAATGATATATCCATTAAAAAGGAATAAGGCAGTAATTACTGTCCTGGTAGAGGGAAGAAAGAAGGTGATCAAAGAGGAAATAAGTCAATAGCATAAAAAGTACACAATGCAGCAGGCTGAATTAAAATATGCATTCTCATATAACCCATGAGAAGTGCAAATAAGCAAAAATGGACTAGTTGGAATGCCTGTATTAAGTTAGTAATTTTTAGCCTACTTTAAGCATGAGATAGGCATTGCTTTGTACTCCTCTCATATTCCCTCATGACATGCCCTGGCACAGGTTCTGAACAAGACCTGAATATAATTGGTAGTTTTAATACAGGGTAAAATGAGAATTATTAATGGGATAGCACAATTCCTGGTTGTAAACTAAACAGAAGAGATGATTTAGGTTGCAAAGCCAAGAATGTAACTATATACTGAAAAGTTTCCATAGTCTGTTTCTAATGAATATTTCTCAGGGAAGAGGAACATGAGATAGAATCTGTGTTCATGCAGATATGGTGGAGTCATCCTGCCTCCCCATTTAGACAGTGACAGTGAATGTGAAACACAGAGAGCTTAGAAAGGCAACAGCATTTACTACGACAGCAAAAACTGGTGACTTGAATTGCCTGCCAAGTTATGAACTGGTTGTATATCAAATTCAGGTGTGGCTCTTGGGAACAGTTCCTTAGTGCAATGAACATTAAATCCTAGGGACAACAAATTCTGGAGCTTCATGGAGCCATGGACGAGGACTTGATGTTTTTCCCAAAGGATGTGACAGGAGTAATTGGAGTTATGTCATGAGACAGGGGTTTTGACCTTTATCTTCCTGATCATGGTCATTTGACTGGGCCAGGAAATTGAATCATAGTTCTTTGCCAACATATGGAAAGAATAAGGCAGGATGGGGGGAAAAAAAGTGAGAGAGGGAACACTGTATGGGGGAAGGGAGAAGATGGCATGCACCAAAGATTTAAACATTTTTGTGGAAAGGTCCAAAAGAGTCAATATAAATATGTTTATTAAGCATTTTGTAAAATTTACTAAATATAAATTACAATATGCAACTACATACGAGTTTCTAACGACAAAACACCAGTCAGATTAACCACTGTGCTTTTAAAGAAACAAATGTATGTACAAATATGTTTAATGCACTGTTTGGGTAGAAGAGTCTTGTATGGAGTCCATGTGCCTTATGGGGGGAATATGGGAGGACTTGATAAAGTTTATGTGATGGCATGGTATGGGAAATTTGAGAGTAAGAGAAATTTCTTACCCCAAGAAGGTGGTAGTTCTGTGAGGAAAACAGGGAGGGAAGGTGGATGAAAGGATCATAAGGGTTGTCTGAAACAAAGAATGAATGGAGAGGGAATATATTTTTAAATATAAAAGAACAAATATTTTTAAAGCCTGAGAAGTAAGCATTCACACTCATCTATCTTCTGCTAAAAGGCCAGAATATAAACGTTAGCAGGTGCTACAAGGTAGAAGATGGATACACAGAATGCTAAGAAGAAAACTGAAGTCCTAAGAGCCAGAAATATAGAAATTAATTAAGGCCAGCAGCCCTTGTAGGAAGCCAATGAGTGAGTCAGCAGATCAGAGTCAATTCTGGGACAAACTGGTGTGACTTCCAAATGGGAGTGGCATATTCTTATGCCAGACTTTTGACTGTCCACCAGATCACCTGGGTTGAAGAGTGGCCATTCAAAAAGAATAAAGGAAATGCAGAGAAAATAATTGATCAGCAAATGACATGTAAGATCCTCAGCTAGTGTAAATCAGCTTGTCTCTGTAGGTTTACAGCAGTTAAGGATCTGGCTCTCAGTTTGTCATTAGCATTTACAATTTTCTCATGCTCCTGTGCTGATTTTTTATGCACAAAAATTAGTGAGTAAATCAGATAAACCCCTGCAAGTTTAAAACAGAAAATGAGAGATATATGTTTGATTTCCTTTGCTGAGTGTTGATAATAACAGCCTTGATCTTGATTCTGCAAAAACATATGCGTGTGCTTTGCTTACCTTACCTCAAATGAGCAGTCTCATTGACTTCAGTGAAGGTTTCCACATGGGTTAAGTATATTAATGTTTGCGTATCAGGGACCAGAGCTGTATTCCTCTAGGCATTAATCCTGCAAGGTGACCTCTGTGCCCAAGGGAAATGCCAATGACGTGAGCCAGCCAAATCCTCATGTGGTGTAAAATAATGCATCTTTAGTGACTTCAGCTGCTTGAAAAATTTTCCATGGAACAGTTTTCCATCAGAATAGAAACATTTCATGGGAACATATTGAGTTTGACATAATTTAAAGTGGCAAAATGTCAAAGTGAACCTTGTTGATTTTGTTGTTTTTAATAATGTCAAAACATTTCATTTTGATAAGGTAGAAAAGTTTCTCTCTAGACTTCATTGTTTCAACACACATTCTTTAAACTTTTATGTCATATTCAAATATTCATTCTGATATTTTACATGCATTCTAGAGTGATATATATTGTTTCAGCATAGTCAAAACAGTGTTTTATGCTTTCAAAATGAAACTTTTTTTTGGTTCCAAATCTATTTCGGGGGGAAGTTTGAATTCTATAGGACATTTTGAAATGTTGACTTTTTGTTCCAATTTCAAACTAATGCAAAGATCATCTTGGTGGCTAATCCAGTGTCCAACCAGTCATGCCATGCTAACTCACAGGAGCTACAGATGTGGCCTAATATGTACATACATGGGTGCAGATGCCTACCCAGATGAATCCAGTTACAGGACTGCAGCAAATAATATGTTGTTCATTACGGGGTATGTTTTGTTGTTTGGGATTTTGTACTTTTCTTTTAGAGTTACTAAAGAATTAAGAAGCCTGAAGTGTTTTTAGAGATGAACATGATTTTGACAGAGAGGGGTGCAAATGCATTGATTTTTATCGCTTGCAAAGTCAGAGTTCCATTTGATGTCTGATTAAAATGATACAATTCTGTGTTCTGAATCATAGTGTCATGATGAATGAGTCTGCTGTGACAAAAGATGCTACTATGACCTGGCGCTCTTGCTGCTGAAGGGGAAAAAGTAGGGCATGCATTTCCTTGAATATATTGCCACATACTTTTAGTGACAGACAGATATGTGCCCAGGGGTGAATTGAATGACTCGGGCTGACAGGCCTCTCCAGATCTGCTGAGCTATTGTATAGCAGTAGAAATAATAGAAAACTCAGTGTTAATGATGATAGTGAATGTTACATTTAGAGATTGGAAAACATTAATACGCCGTGTTCAGAACATTTAGAAACTGTGCCCGTTAATAGTTCTATCTAGTTGTGTTTTACTGAGCGTGGATACAGATCGCAAATGGCAGTGCCATAACTAGGCATTTCAGTGCCTGGGGCACGTTTCACTCTGAACATGCCCTTTACAATGAGTGGCGCCTGGACTGAGCATCCTGGAACGTGCCTTGTGATAGAGGAGCTAAATGGAGTTGCTCTGGGGTGCCCAGGGCAAAGCCCCATTTGCCCAGCCCTAGTTATGGCCCTGAGTGTCAGGGCAAGAAGAAGACTGCTGTTCCATGGAAACACTAGTCCTTTCTCTGAGCAGTTGGGCAGGGAGAGGGTGGCACATAGGGGCAGAGAGCTGACTGAGTGTGGGCTCTTCCTCCCTTGTGGATGAGCCAATGCAGATGAGCTAGTGCAACTGGGGGAATTAGCTGCACTCATTAAAGAGTTGCTTTTAATTGCTCCCTTCACAGAGCAAAGGGGGAGCAGGAAAAGACCTTTTTGATTCTCTGAGCCATAACTCCTGCCCTGGTTTCCCCATGGGTCATGGCTTACTAAAGGCAATATAACTAGCCAGGGACAGAGTTAAGGTGAAAGCACAGAATATGCTGACTTTTGCTCCGTGGTGGACCAGGAGATGCTTTGTAATCACCTAAGAATAGTTAGGTGGAACCTGTTTACTGAGAGAGACTATACAGCTTGTATGGGGTGAAACTGAATTTTTGACATGCCTTTAGTGCATGAATTCAATGGGAACTATGCAGGAAGGCAACATCATGATTTCCCATGCTTGAAAGACAATGGGGGGAGGAGGAGGAGCTTTAAGGGCCCTATATCCAGCAAAGATGCAGGCCTTAGTTTTGCTAGGCTCAGAGTCTGGAGGTCAAAACCATTATAATCCCTCGTATGGTGGCTGTCAGTTGCCAGAGGCTGTCCAGGAGGACACGCTGACATGGAGAGTGTCTTTGTGGAGGACTCTCTAGGAAGTTACACTTACTGGTGTGCCCATGTGGAAGCTGGTTAACCCCTGGCAAGCAGGGCACATGTACAGTCTGTTGCTTTAAGATCTGTGTTCTCTGAAATGCTTTTGTCCTAGAGACCAGGAGTGGTCAGAGATGCAGTTAGTCTAGTAATAGTGACATGCTTCACTGGCATGCTGAGGTTGTAAAGATGGCAGGGAATGTCTCGAGACTCCAGCACTGGGGGCTCTCTGAGTGGCAGAGAGCTGCCAGGACAGTCCTTGTGGACCTGCCAGAGACATGCTGGGGGCACACATGGGCATGGCAGCTGCATGCCACATTCCAGCTGTTGTGGGCTACAGTATAGCCCATAGTTGCATCTGGCCTTGCAGCTGCTGTATCTTACCAGGGGAGCAGCTGCCAGTCCAAGCGGTGCAAAGTCAGCTTTATGGCACTTTTGCTTTCCTTTCCCCATTTCCACACCAAGGTACAGTGTAGTGGACTGTGCTTTTAAGGAACCAGATCAGCAATGGCCTACATCAGGAATAGCACACACCAGGAAAAACAAGTTGCCAGGCCCAGGAATGGCAGGGATCTATTTGGTGGAACCTCCAGCAGTGGCATAAAGTGGGTAGAATGGTGCCCTCCATTAGCACCTCTCAGCGTGTTGATGTGCCCGTCACCATCCTGCATGGCACACTGTGGATTGACCCAGGATGCTGCAGACCTATATGCAGCCTAGGCTAAATGGATTAGACCTGGTTTCTGTAGGTGAGGACTGTGCAATGGATCAGCAGAGCACTGTCCTTGAACGCATGCTTGCCAGAGGGCTGCCCTTGTAGATGAAAACACAGGTCCTGGAATGCAGCTTCCTCCTTAGCTCCACTCAGTTTAATTGTGCTTATCCAATTGGCTCAGAGATGTGCATTCCAAGTGTTTGGGAGGTAGCAAACATTGACCTTGCTGCTGCAACTATTCACAGCATCCTTTCAGCTTCACGGGCATTGCTGACTGCTAATGTACTTAGTATGTGTGATGGTAGGGCTACAAAAGAGCTGGCGAGAAAGTGGTGACCAGAGCAGGGAATGGTGTTACTGTCTTCTGTTGTGACTAAAGGAGAAGCTGATCAGTTGCCGCTACAAGACACACAGAGTTTTCAGGCAGCTGACTTATACTCGTAAAAGAAATAAGAGCAGCTTGCTTTGCTGGGCATGTACCTCTCTTCTGATATGTTGCTATTAATTGAAGGAGCTTCAGGGTCCACTCGATTTGTCATCACCAGAAACAACAGCTGCTAATGAGCCATGCAGGCTGGCAGTGAGCAGGAAGATGCAAACTGTACAATGGTGGCCTCTCTAAATCTTGTTGAAATCAATCGAATTTAGGCACCTATGTTGGAGGATCTTGGTCTTGGAGAATGCTTATGTTGCAATAAAACACCTGCAACGGGCCCCTATCAACTGACAGGCTGGTGGAGCTATACGATTAATGTAGATGTGCTGTGTTGGGCTGTAGGACCTTCCCTGTCACAGGGTCCCAAAAGAGCCAGGCTTCCACCTGACCCTAAATGTTTACATGACAGAATTACTGCCCCGGCCCTCTGAGTTTGAGCCGCTGACTTGGGCCAGCTGTGTGCTCTGTCGCCACAGCCTTAGGCTCATCTCTAGCCCTGGCTATGGGCTTGCACAAAGGAAGATGGAGGGACATAAAGGCATCTACTTGCTTCCGTGTGCTTGCTCTGTGGATCATGGGTTATTGAAAGCAGCCCTCATGAGGCTGAATCTGCCTTTCTCACATGTGTTGTGGACAGGCAAGAGTAGCTCCATCTCAGTGAGCCAGCACACATGGGCAAATCCTCTGACTCTAGGTCTGCCCCTGCACTGTCCCAGCCATGAAACTCGTGGCAAAAACCACAGTGGAGCCATTCCTTCAAAGGGACCAGGGCTTGTGCAGGCATGTTGTCCTAGGCAAATCCTAGAGTCCCATTCTGTGAGTGAGGAGGAATAGCCTTTATGCTAGAGATAAGGTCTGCCTTTCAAGAACAGAAACTGGACACCACAATTTTGCAGTTCCTCTTATCTTTTATATAATCATCTCTTGGTAGGTTTGTTCCCCATTTGTTAAAATCTTGTATTGTCTGTGTACTGACAATACCTTATTACGAATAAGGAACCTGATTCTCTTTCGCACTGAGGCCCTTTGACATGGTTCTCGCAGTGTGAAAGGGCCCTAAGAGAGGCAGAAACATCCTTCACAAGTCCCAGTGTGAAAGGGCCTTAGCAGAAATAAGATTCCCAGCGATGCTTCTGAGCCTAGAAAAATCATTATAGATTCAGATGAAGAAAACAGCATGTCCTAGGAATTAGTTTTGTTTTGTTTTTTTCAATTTAATTTGTCTAGGTTATCTAGCTCCTCGGAACCTCCCCAGTGCTGGTTTCTTTCCATTCCTGCAAACTGTACTCTGTGATTCAGATGCCAAGTGCAAGGACACACCATACACACCAGAAGATCTGTTACCGAGATTTACTGGCAGCTCACCTATAAGACGGTAAGGAAACATCAAATCTCTCTGTTATAGGCTGTGGGGCCAGCCATTCATTGAGCTACAGGGGAGAGGGGGCAGTCTAGCATGCATGCAGTTTCTGTGCAAGACCAGTCCTAAGTACTATAGTGCTTTAGGAATATGTGTACTGATGGACAAATTGCCCTCTGAGTACTTGAAAAATGTATCAAAATAATTATAGGAGGATATGGCAGCAACATTTCAGTTCCCTATACTATAAGAAAATCTTCCAACTATCAGTGTGTACACACAAGGGGCCTGAAGTAAGGTTGCTGAAGAAATAGGGGGTGGGGTAGCTCCTCACTGCAAGGTTTAGTATTTTACAAGCAGAACCTCTTCCCTCATCTTTTGTCAGTATTTCCTAACAGACTATTAAGATGCTGTTTGGGAGATTAGTTCTCCCAGCTTGGAACATGACCTGAGGTGGGTGGCCAGTTGCTTAGCTAGTATAGAGGATCTGTCCTTCTGTTGAAATCAGGAAGGCTTTGCTGCCTTCCACATATGATGATATGGCCCAGTAGATCTGAAGTGACACTGCGAAATGTTATCAGAGTCACCATAGAATGAAAACTTATGTTAGGGTGACTGTGGCCATTTCTGTTGGGATAGTGTCAAGAGTCTCCAACCAAGAGTAGGAAACCATCATAATCAGCATTGTGCAAACACTGAGTAGGGTGTGTCTACATCATAATTTAAGTCTGGTCTATGGGACTTAAGTCTGCAGGTTTGGTACTTCTAAGCCTGCAACTAGTGCTCATACTCATTAGTCGCCTAGGTTTTAGAATTTCTGAACCCTAGTTGCACCCAGGGCCAGATTTTGGTGTTCGTAGGCCCTAAGCCAGGGGTCTCAAACACGGGGCCTGCGGACCCCATGTGGCCCCTAAAGCTATTTCCTGCGGCCCTCAATGACACAATCATTACCAATATTTGCAATATCATTGTATGGAAAGGTTTCAGTGGTGCAGCCCTCGGGCTACCATACTGATCCTCATGCAGCCCTCTACTAGTCCTCATGCGGCCCTTGTGGTGATTTGAGTTTGAGACCCCTGCCCTACGCACTTTCACTCCGCAATGTGCAAAAAGAGGGGTAAATGCCAATTGAATTATGTCGATGGACATGATGCACTATAAACTATTCTAATGCTAAACCATGTGATTTTCCTTATTTTTACTGCTTTTTAAAATTTTTTCTCTCCTTTGTAGGCCCTAAAAATTTTGTAGGCCCTAGGCACTGTGCCTACAGTGCCTAATGGGAAATCTGGCACTGGTCGCACCACTGCGACAATACATCCCAACTGCATTATGCAGACCAGAGTCAAACCAGCCTGTGTCAGGCTGCCTGGTGCTTCCTAGGGTAGCTACTCTACCCCTTGGTTCATGGTGCACTATGGAAAAACTTGACTATCCATTCAGTGGCACCGTACCAAAAATGGTCTCAGCCTGTCAACATATTCAGCTATGCCCTTTTTTGGATCTGAGCTCTCCTAGCAACTCCTAAGTTCTCTGGCTTCTTGATTCCTCTGCAGCTTGCTTGATGGGCATCTGCAAAGTGGGGTTCCCAGGCATTCCAGGCTCCCAGCTCTTTGTGAGCCCATCAGGAGCCCAAGAGCCAGGAAGTGTTGGGAGCTGCAACTCCCAGGGGAGCTCTAGTACAGCCCACCAGGGGGACTTCCTTATGATCAGAGCTCCATTCCCTTTCACAGAGAATTTCAAAATTTTGGATTTCTATTCCAAACAGGAATTGAACCAACTTTGAAAATAGAATTCCCTTTGTCACCACATCTCTATTAAATAGGCAAAAGGCTGGACTTGCCCAAGGTTGCATAGCAGATCAGTGGCACAGCAAGGAAGAGTGGCCCAGTCACTCAGGTCCTAACCCTTTTCTCTATCTAGTAGATTACACTGCCTCTGCAATTTTTGATGTCATACTTTTATTTGTGCTTCTTAATCAAGTGGTTAATTAGATGTCAGTAACAAAGACATTTATCTCCCAGGCCCAAAGCTGGACGTTATTTCAGTTGTTGCAATTCCTCCTGATGTCTTTAATTTTTTGTGTAAAGATTGTCAAATAAAGATTTATTTTCCCAGCATAAAATTTTGACCAATGTTGGTGGGGGGTGGGGGGGAATCATTTATGTCTGACTTTTTGTACTTTCACATACTGACTTTTTGTCAGAAAATGGAAGACTCAAAAACTGATTAAAATTGGTAATTGAAAACTAAAATATTTTGGCCAAATTGTAGCCCACCAAAGGCATATTGACTGTTTATCAGATTCCCTGTCACTGAGAATTTTCTACATTGCTTTGTAAAATATAAAGTCTGTGTATGTGTGCGTGCATGCACATCCTCTTGTTTACTGATTAGAATCTGAACTTATGCTGTCAGAATAGACATCTAATTTTAGAGGCTCTAGAAACCTGACTGAAAACTTTAGAGTATGTGATATCTATAAAAGTGTTATTGGGAGCAAAACAATATTTGGAGGTCTCTGGATTCAATCATGTCTCAAGGGTAGGATCAGCCAACAGTGTGTGGTTTGGTTTTTTTTTTTTATGATGATGATGATGTAACACTTTTATCTTGGTGTTTCATTGACTGGGAGTGTTCCCACCTGTCAGTTTCTCAGCTTAAGTTCTATCTCCTAAGCACTTCCAAAATTGTGCAAAGGGATATAACCTTGCTGCAGGTAGGCCGTTGACATTGCTCTCAGAGAAGGGAAACTGTATCTTGTGGTAACACCCTTCCATCTCCAAGTTTTACCGCCATAAGAGGTAAAACTCTAATCACCATGAGGGCTGCATGAGGACTAGTACATTAGCCCAAGGGCCACACCACTGAAACCTTTTCATACAATGATATTGTAAATATTAATAATGATAGTGGTGTTGTGGGCTGCAGAAAACATCTTTAGGGGCTGCATACAGCCCATGGGCCATGAGTTTGAGACCTTTGCTCTATGACAAATCTTAAGAGGAGTACAGCTTGTTGTCATAATGTAGAATAGTCCATAGACTTCTTTAACTTGCACTAGAGCATGGACAAATGTAGCATCAGGGAAACATAAGCAGCTCCGTGTCCCACTCCTGTCTTGTGCTGAGCATCGTTTTGCAAAGGATAGAATCTGGCCTGATATGGTTAGCCCTTCATTCAAGTGCAGGAAATTAGGTAGAGTTTGGACCAAATTAATGCTGGATGTAATTTAAATGAAACCAGTGGGCTTATATCAGGGGAGAAATAGACCTTCTACTTGTATGCAGTACATGGGCATGATTCAGGAGTCAAGAGCACTGAATCAGAACTTCAGCGCAGAGATAAGCAAAATCAAAATCTCTGATCCAAGCAACCTTGAAATTCAGCTCCAAATCTATCTCAAGCCCCCCTCTAGTTTGGTGTAAATTCAGTTTTAAGTATCTGCACATGGAATTACAGGACTTCTCTCTCTCTGCTTATATCAGAAAGCAAAAAAGGTCATCTAACCTGGGGAAGGCCATCCGTCCATCACTGCAGAGTGCTGAGGTTCCAAAAAGCAAGGATGCATCACCAGGTATGTTATCCAATTTTATTAGTGTTTAGAGAATTCTCTGGGTGCTTCATGGAAAGGTCTAATCTTTTAAAGGTTTATCTTTTAAAGCTCTTCTGACAGAGATGCAATTCCTAGAAGAGTAGTGTTGAAATGATTGATGTGCTCTCAGTGGTCATTTGAGTGTAGTAGTGATATTATTTTAAACTCTTGGGAATAATCACAAATAATGTCTTTATAAAGCTTAAAAAATGTCTTAACCCCTTGCGGATAAAAACTTAGGCTTTCCTAGTCTTGAATCTGGTGTTGGAATTTGGCTAGTTCACTAGTGTTTTCTTCTAAGGGAGGCTGTGAGATCTTTGACACCTATAAGGCACACCCAGATATTTCATAAATAATAGTGCATTTAACTAAAAGGGCCATTTCTCCTATTCATAACTCATTCACAAACTGACTGATCTTTCCAAATGTCTTATTCCAAATTCTTTCAGCAGATAATTGCTATGAATAATCCTTGTTTTGTTGGTCATTTATGGCAATGTGGATATTTAAGCATGAAGATGTTTTCATTGATCTTTCTCATCAAAGGAGTCTATCTTTTGGATTTAGTACAAATACTCACAATTATTATTACTCAGTATGTCCTGCTACATGCAAAGTGTTTCCTGAACTTTCAAGAAAGACATCCCTTTTCTAAGGACTGATCAAATTATGAATTCACAATTCACATTGTGTGAAGATTCTGAAATATTTACTAAGTATTCACTGTTTCAGTTAGTTTTCTGCTTATAAACTGATTGGCTACAGTATTTGGAGAAAGGGAACACAAATGGATGAAAGTATAAAGCAGATTCACAAAAAATTCAAATGAATATGAACTGGATTTTTTTTCCAGTTGATTTCAATGAATTTTTTCAGTTGAAAAAAAAATTTTGAGGGGAAAAGAGGTAATGAGACTGTTGAAATCTTTGTTTTGATGTTTTTTAAACAGAAACCTCTTCCCTTTTGGTTTTAAATTAATTTTTTTAAAATTGCAGATCATTATCGGGAAAAAGGTTTTTAATGGTTTAAATCAAAATGAAATGTTCTGAAATCATCAAAATGAAATGTTTTGAGAGTGACCAACATTGATTTTTAAAAATTTTAGATTCACAAATAAAATACAAGAATATTACTTTGTCCCAATCTCGGAAGAGATTTTTCTTGATAGCTGTAATTTTTGTGCTGATGGAAAAGTTTACCACCCTGCACTAGTACTAATCATGCAAGCAAAGATGTAGCCACGCTCACTTTGCAAGTGTGGTTTTATTTAAAAGGTTCAGAGTTATGCACGTATTTGTGTTAAAACATGAAATGAAACATAATGTTTGAAAATTCTCATTATTACAGCATTACCGGATTCAATAACTGACTTGAAAAGCACCTGGGAGGATGTTTCATCACCCTCCAACTTGACTTCCAGAATAAACACACTCCACAAAATTCTAAATTTTGGGAAGGTAATTTTCACATCCTCGATGCAGTGATATGAATTGATTTTGTCTTTTTGTGTAAAGAGAGTTTCAAGTGGAATGGGGCCAACCTTCAGCTTGTGTGAACTGACTTCAGTGAAGCTTTGATAATTGATGCCAACAGATGAATTATGTATTTTATTTTAGGAAGAGGAAGACAGTTGCAGAGGGTGATTGTTGAGTTAATATAGTGAATTTAGTTTCTTTCTGAACAGAACCAGCAAGTGCTATGTTACTTTGTCATTGTAAATATCAACAGACTATGCCCCTCATATTCTAGCACAGAATTTCTCTATTGTATTCAAAGCAAGGGCACTCCATGAGGTAAAAAGTATATCTTCTTTCACATAAACTAAAATATCACATAATCATTCCTCTCAAATTAGTATTTGTCAACACACAGTGTTTTCAGAGATGCCACAATATCCTTCTGTGACAACACGGGTGATAATTGTTTAGGGATGTGAATTAATATCAGTTAATGTACAACACTGTGCTATGGACTTTGTCAATCTTGAATTCATTGTTTCCCAATTGATGTGCCATTGGGCCTGAGTAGGTGTATCACGGACATTTCTGAAAAACTACTTGAGCGCTGAATTGGCTCATGAATATTCATGAGTTCATTTGGGCTATGTCTACACTTACAAAATTAATTCAAAGTAGTTAATTTGAAATAACTACTTCAAATTTAAATCAAAGTTATTATTTCAAATTAGCACTACTTTGAAGTTATTATTTCGAATTAGGAGTCCAGTGAAGACTCTTTAATTTGCAATAAAGTGGGGTTTATTAATTTGAGCTAGAGAGCCTTCACTAGACTCTCTGATTCAAAATAAGGGAAGGCAGGCAAAAGAATAGGCAAATTAGTTTGAATTAAGCCTATTCTGTGGCTTATAATGGCTTAATCTGAACTAATACCTTTTGAAGTAACCATTACTTTGAAGTATAAGGAGGTTTTATTATTTCAAATTAGTGGTTCCTTATTTTGAATTAAGGAACTGCTTAATTCGATATAAAAAAATATCTCCTTGGCCAGGGAATAAGTTCTTTTGAATTAAGCTTCCTTAATTCAAAATAACTCATAAGTCTAGACAGAGCCTTGGAAATTATGGTGGTGTGCCTCAAAATAATTAAAGGTACTAAGGTGCGCCAGAGTTTGGGAACCACTGTTTTAATTACAGAATCTATTATTGGGTTTTATTTTATGGCCTTGCAAACACACATCGCCTTAACTTTATGCGTGCAGATAGACCCAGAGATGTCAAGGGCACCATCCCCATGTATAAAATTAAGCATATGCATAATTTTTTGTTGGATGAGGGCTAAATTGTTCAATGTAACTACCATCAACACAATTCCTTTACCGCCTTGATTAAAGTCACTGTCAGGAAAATCATGTTTTTACCTCTAATAATGTTAAATTTCCTTTTAGGTACAGGCACAAGGCTCATCTGCAGCAAATCTCAAAACTGTTATCTGTGAGATCATTTCACCGTATATAGCCTTTTCCAAACTCCCTTTGGAAAGCATGGGAGCAAAGATTCACAGGACATTTTGCTTTACCAACTCATCTCTTTTAGACTCATTTTTCCAAGAATTCAGAAGTCAGATATCTCAGGTGAATAGCCAGCTCCTCTCGTCTTTTATTACTGTTGTATTGGGGTGGTGCCTGAGATGCTTCGTAGTACACCAAGATTTTATGTTATGGGTGCTGTACAAACAAACTACCAAAAATGATCCCTAAGGAATATGCAGTCCAGTCCCTAAGAACAAGGATAATATAGGATATAGATTAAATCAATCAAATCTTAAGGTTGGAAGGGACCTCCTGAGATCATCAAGTCCAACCCCCTTGGGCTTGAACCTAGGACCTTCTGTATATTAAGCAGAGGTGCTCACTACTACACTATTTACTTATAAGTAACACTTTTCAAAGCACCTACTGGAATTAAGCACTCAAGACTCATTAAAAATCATCAGATTTGGGCACCTAACTACTCCCATTGGTGTTCTGAAAAAGTCCATAATGAAGATGATTTGTTCCCTCTCTTTATTGGTCTTTCAGCTCAAGTAAATATAGGGAGCAAAGTGAAAATGTGATCTGCTGAGAATATCTGTAGATTTTGAGGCCAGAGAGGTCATCCTGATTGCTTAACCTGACCTCCTTCATAGTATAGGCCATATAATTTCACAGTTATTCTTGTGTTGATCCCAATAATGTGTGAAAGAGCACGTCTTTCAAACAGCCATACAATTTATCACTTACAACTATATCTTTAAAGAAGGGCTACTACTTTTTTATCAGAAAGGAGAGCAGGTTTTCACTTGTCTTGCATTCACATTCTCTGTGCCATACAGAATAGTCTCAGTCTCATGCAGAAAGCTAGATAAGGTGACAGTAGGGTGACCAGATAGCAAGTATGAAAAATTGGAATGGGGGAGGTGGGTAATAAGCACCTACATAAGAAAAAGCCCCGAATATCAGGACTATTCCCATAAAATTGAAACATCTGTCACCCTAGGAAACACCTAGGAGAAGAGTTCTCCAAATGTAGTGCCTTTAAAACTAATCAGACTACTGCAATTTTGTGCTTTGACTCATTTGTACAGTTGCATTGAGATATGTCTAATCAAAAAATCCCTGGTCAATTAGCACCAAATGTTCTGCTGACACAAACATACTGCCCATTAACTTAAGTGGGTCTCTCCCTGTTTCCACCAGCAGAGAACTGGGCCCAAGTTACTTTCTCAACCCCCTCCCCTTTGTTCTAGTTTTACTACCTGTCATCTCCCCGAGGTCTGTCACTTTATGATCTTCATTGGAGAATCTTGTTGGTCTGGGTCCACGAGTGTGAAGTTGTGGAGGCAGTTTCATGAAAGGGAGCAGGTTATTCAACCATCCTGGGCTCCTCAGTTACTCACAACAAAAAATAGATCTGGACTCATTCCAACTCCTGTAACAACTTAAAGGGAGGCTTGAAGTGGAATTTAAACAAGCAGACCAAATTCATCCCTGATGTAAACCAAGTCATGTCAGCAGAGATACACTTGGGAGGAGTTTGTGCAGAATCAGCCAGCTCTGAGCCCCTTTGAATGCCTGCGCTAGGGAGTAAAGAAATCTGGGGAGCTTCCTTGCCTACACATGAATTGCCAGATCCTTAGTGGAGAGAAATCAGTTGACACTGGGCTGCTACTCTTCCTTTTGCATAGTTGGTGCAGAATGGTTTGTGGAACAAGCAGAACTCCACCAAGCACTATGTAGCACAGCAGAGCTGGCTTGGAGGAGGTTGTGTGCTATACCACAAATAGGGCAATGAAATATATGCTGCTCTTATATGAATTCCAGCTGTTTCAGTTCACAGAAAGAATATCTTGATTATGTGGTTCAGATAGTTAAATAAAATATTACATTTCCTCTTTTTCCCCTTAAATAATTTTATCTCATTTTTATGGCTTAAGTTGAAGCAGGACCCTCAGTACCAGGGGATGTTTGTCAAAGAAACAGTCTCGCTCCTGTCGCTCATCTCACAAGTGCAGAATGAAACCTTGCTGTGGCATTTCCTCTTGATGGCCCCAGACATGGTCCAAAGCAGCATGAGAATGAAGGACATATTTGCTTCTCTTCAAAGCACAAGCCGGTAGGACAACAGAAATCATGGGAAGGGAACTGACGATGTGGCAGTTACACCAATTATTGAACAGTCAGTCATGGTGTGGCAACTCAAATCAGCAAAAAGGGTGTTTGCTTAAAGCAAAGCATGACATTTGGCTGGTACAGGGCTATCTTAGTACAATATCTGAAGGTCTCTAAAGGCACTGGATAACATACCAACTTTCACTGAGATTTGAGTCCCTAGGCTCTGTCTACACAGCCTTTTAGCCTGGGATTGATAGATTTGTGTTAGTGGGGCTCCATTCTAGTGTGACTTGCTGCCATTGACAGTGTATACGTATCTGATGTTGCTAAGTCACTCCTGAAAGTGACTCCTCTGTCACTCAAGTACTTGTGCATATTTTACCCAGTGTCAGTTGACTGAAGACCTGTTTTGAGGAGTATCAGTGTACAGCTCTCATTACCATGAATAAGATGAAAGGCAAGGGCAGTGTGACTGTCCAAAACATCAAATGAAGAAAAATCCTTTCTTTAGTTATTCCTTAACATGTTTTTGATGATAATGTTAGCTAACCAACTCCTTCCAGAATTCTTCAGGGCTGCATGCACTGGTATGCTTTACCTAGCTTTGCACCACCCTAGCAATACAGAGCAGCCATAAGCTCAGCTTAGGAGAAATCTAGGTTTATGGTTACTTTACACTGTTACATTGTCATAAAGCTGCCAGAACCATGTGGTGAGGCTGGCCTTTAAACACTATAGCTCCAGGTAAGAAAAAGCACTTTTGGCATGGCATTTGTTGCTCAATGGTTACAGGGAAAATGGCGGGGACAAAGCAGAGACCCATAAATAGTCTTCATTGACCTGCCTGAAACCTTTGACGCTATCTTCAACGAGGATCATGAAAACTTTTCTCAATAGGCTCAGTGTTGAAGTCCTTTCCCAGTTCTTACTCCAACAAAACTCCCACTGAAACCCAAAGGACTTCAGGACCATGCCCGAGATTAGGATATCTGGAGAAAATTGTGCAATGCCTCCACTGGCTGCATGATTGAAAGCTGGATGGTGTACCAGCAGAGACGATTGTATCTGGTCCACTTTATAATATCAAATGGAATCAAAGCACGTATCTCTTTGTCAACTCTCTTTCCAGCAATGATTGATGGAACTTATGCTGGCAAACTGTATTTAATATCAAACATCTAGTAAGCTCCTCAATTTGAGCAATCTAAAGACCCTTATGGAAGCCACTAAGGGGGTTATTTGTGAATTTTTAATTGGAGTCAGTTGTGATCTTGATAGACTTGATCCCAAGGAGGACTCACTCTTGCTCGTTATTAACAAGATGCAGAGGAAAGTAAAAACAATTGATGTGCCATTAGTCTAGAGTAAACTGAGATGATGTCCTAATCTGCACTTAGAGAATCGCTTATAAGATTCAGAGCTAGTCTTTACTGATGGCAGCAAATTTGCCACTATCATTTTAAACTTCCCAACTCAATTAAGGGTCTACGAAAACCCCCTCAATTGATTGGGAAGCTGATCTATTTACACCACCCCAGCAGTTGGGGTAGTACTGAGTTGAATGGAGGCCACCCCCTTCGACTCAGTGCAGTGGATGAGTGGAGTATTAGGCAGTCGAACTCAGATACACAAGATATTTTAAGTAACTTGAGTATCTCCATTCAATTGCTCCCAGAAACGACAGTATAGAGTCTTCAGTGGATCTGCTCTCAACATGATAGCAGGTTTCATTTCCTTCCAAAGAGTTTTGTCAATGCTTCTCTTTTTAATCTAGGCATTAGCTGTCAGTGTCTGTATTCATTAGCTTTCAGCTTCAAATCTGTAATCGGGACTGTATCACACAAGAAGACGTAACATTCACTGTGCTGTTTCATCTCACTTGACGGCTATGAAACAAGAACAAGTTATCACATGTACATCATGAATGTCGTTAGTGGCACCTTGGAGCTGTGTACATAGAAAGTGGCATGATAAATGCAACAGTAATGGGTTTCTGCAAAGAGATTGAACAAATAGCATTTGAACTTGTGTTTATGAAAGCACATCTTAGCCAGACTGGGCATGTCCTCAACATGAAAGAACCAGGCTCCCCAGAAAATATTGCACAATGATCTTTTTATAGGTGAAAGATCAAAAGGCACAAAAAACAATCTCCGCCCACTGTGGCATTGATATTAATGTATGGCAAACTGCCAGAGCAGAGCAGTGAATTTAAGTAATACCTTGTGCAGAAGGCTTTAAGGCAAACTTTATTATTCAGCAGGAGAAACTGAGACTTTACCAACAAAGCAAACATGGAGTATGGATGAGGTTGCAAATTTGGTTGGACATGTGGAGGTTTCCTCACATGAAATAATCTTCAATTTAAAGATTAACTTTTAATTCCTGGAGGCTGCCAGAAAATCCGAGGTAGAGGGGAGAAGGGGTTTGGCAAGTTGAATTATGAACTCACCTAGGAAACACTCCTGGTTTTTTAATTTTCCTGCTCAGCCTGTACAACCACCTTTTTAATTTCTACTACCTGTTCTTTTACATAATTTATGTCCACTTTGGCAATATATAGCATCCAATGCCCCCCCACTCCACCTTCCCTGATAGTTTTGGCACAGTGAGAAAGGTGCAATTTTTATGCATGTCTCAGCAGCCCCTTCCCTGTTTGAGCGTCTTGCTGCTAAGTCTTCCTAATGTGCACCTGTGCAGAATGAAAATATTCAGGTTAATATTGAGGTTAGAAAACCTAACCAAGGACATTACATTAAATATGGAGATACAATAACCACTATATATTATTCTTGCTCTGGGCCCATTCTTGCAAGGCAGTACATGTTCAGCTACACAATACAAATCATCTGTTCTATGCTGTGTGCATACCTCTTGCAGTATGTAAGCAGGGCAGCGGCTGTAACTCTGCATACAGTGCTGAACTGCACAAGAACTCTACACCTACTATGAATCATATGCATGCAGAACATAGAAGGCCTGATCTAGTGCCCATTGATGTCTGTGGAAGGACTCCCAAAGATTACAGTGGCCTTGGATATATGCAGTATAGTAGCTGCGGCAGTCAAGGTTAAGCAACATCTTCCATTGGGCCAACTTCTGTCAGTGAGAGAGACAGGCTTGTGAGGTTACATAGCACTCTGACCTCAACAAGAGTGCTATGTAACCTCATAAGCCTGTCTCTCTCACCGACAGAAGCTGGTCCAATAAAAGATATTACTTCATCCCCCAATCCCTTGTCTCGTTAATGGTCTTTGAATCACATCATAACACTGAATATTGAATAGGTATTTTTAATGAATGCCACCATCATATAACCACCCCAATTAACAGCTTTTTCTTTTGTAATATATAAAAAGGTCCGTTGTTTCTCTTCACTCTGAATGTTTTAGAGAAAAAAATGAATCATCTGAAATGACCCTATCTCTTCCATCCATTTTTATCGTGTTCTATGGAGTCCCACTTTATATTGATCCTTACCTGCTGGTTTAGTGTCTTTCAAGGTAAAATTCACATGGCACGGTGCATTCTAGGTCTGTACATCACTTTAATCCCACCTAAGATCTATTTTGGGAATTAAGGAGTATATAAGTGTTGCTTGAGCTTCGTGGTAGTGAATTTAATGAGTGTACAATGTTATGTATTTCTGCTAATATATTGATATAGATTTCCTTCAAAGCCCTTTGTTAGCATTTTTGCACAATGAGACATATAATTAAACATTAGGGCAGCATCTTTTCTACCATGTATTTTAAGAATGATATGCCACACTCCAGCTATTTCCCACCTGAACACTTTTTGTTTCTCCCTGTAAACCCTGAACCCTGATTTATTTTCAATTTTTCCCCCATAGCACTGCAAGGGCACCTCAAAATGTTTCTCCACCAGCCATAAGTAATGATGGACTCAAAACTATCCAGAACAGGATTTTGCATCTTTTGTATTTCCTGAACTGTTCAAAACAAGGTAAGATATTTCAAAGGAGCTGTGACTTGGGTGAAAAACTGCAATAACAAGGAGAAACATACTGTGAGCTTGTAGGCAACCAAACTGGACCTACGCCATTCAGGACTTTGCATAATAAATTGTCTCTTCAACTTGTAACAAATACCAGTAAATAAAGCAATTAAATGTCTCATTGCCAAAAGAAACATAAAACTCTTCCTCAGTTAACCCACCACCACACTGCCAAAAGAGAGATTTTTTTACAGCATGATAATTAACATTAATTACTTTTCTGGGTGTAGTATTTTAGTAGAGACAAAACACCATAGGCTTTACCTTGGTGTAGATGTAAGACCCAGGTGGAGGGTATGGTATTGAACTCAGCTAAATATGTAGAAGTGAAAAGTGCCATACCTTGTTTCCACTGGGACTTTAAAGTGAGATAGCTATCTCAAAGCAGTTGTGTGTAAAAACATAGTTTTTGGCAGGGAAGGCATAGCCTTTGAAACTCACTGTATGGTATTCTCAGTTGGGATTATATGAGTGGTCAGGAGAGAGATAAAGCATTTTTATGTATATACACATATACAGGGAGAAAACATGCCTATTCTCCAGGAGCTTTTTGCCTAGTCATAATCTGTTTTCTAATGTCAGTAGGACTCATGGATGGCAAACGTTGGCATTGATGAGGCGATTGTGTAATTAGTACAAAGTGGAATTTCATGCTAAGGTGTGATCTGAAAAAAGCATGAAATTGATTAGTAAGAGAAATGAACCAATGCCAGGGGGTTGAAGTGGCAAATGTTTGCAGAGCAGAGAGGGTATGGGAGGTGATGGAAACAGATAAGAGCAGATAACTGAGGAAGAGCAGAACTGTGAAGGGCCTTGAAGATGAGTACAGAAAGCTGAACAAGCAGGCCATGGCACAATGTGCTACTGGCAGCGAGTTCCAGAGGGATAGCTGTGTTAGTCTAGTTCAGCAAAACAAACAAGGAGTCCTGTGGCACTTTTAAAGACTGATACATTTATTTATCACATCAGCTTTCATGGGAGAAAATCCCACTTCATCAAACCCTTGAAATGGCAGCAAGACGCTGATAGTTCTAACAGAGTAGCTGTGATAGCTGCCAGTTGTTTGTGGACCAAAGATGTTCCTCAGATGGGGAAAACAGCGATGGGGAAAACCAGGCCACTTATTTAGCAGTCTAAACATAGCTCTAAATTTGGATGTCTAACTTTAAATGCCCAAGTTTGCAAATATAACCATAATTCTCAGTTCACTTTCCAAAATAATATCTGCATCTTTTTTATACTTCCATTGCAGGCAAAAATAACAGTTCAACAGCAGCTGATATTTGCAATCTCTTCATTAACTGGAAAGACAATGGAAATTTGGTATCTCAGATGACAGACGTTTGGAGGTAAAAAAGGATTCAGAGGACTATGGTCAATGACAAAAATATAATTGAAATGTATGCTCTTTCCTCCCAACTGCTTTTATGTTTTCGCTTAAATAGGTTTCATATTTTCTGAATTACTTTTCTTTCTTTTCAGAAAAATCAAATTACCAGAGTTTGATGGAGACAACTTCATAAGAGCCATTTTCTTAAAAGGTTTAGAAACCATACAAAAGTCCCCATATCTTTCAGAAGACTTTCAACAAAATTTGAATGGAAACAAATCAGAAAACTTAAATCCATTTTCAAATTTTGAGAATGAAACCATGCAGCAATTGTATGAAATTCTGAAGCTTGGAATGACAATCCCCTATACGTTAAGGAAACCATTAAGTGAGGAAACAATTGATGAAGTCTATAACTTCACATCTCTTCTACTTCAGAAAGACTTCAACAAGACTTCTATTTTCAATATAGAAGACCACCAGAAAGAAATTCAAAGTGTTTTTAAATTAGCTACTGTGATTTGGGATCTGGCATTTTTAAATAAGACTAATTTTAATACAGTGAAGACATGGGATATCATCAAAATGAAGTTATCTCGTAGAATTCCATCATTCGATGAAGAGCTAAAAAATTATTTCAGGGCATTGCAAACCATCCCATCTTTGTTTTCAGATTCTTTTCTTACACCTACCACTAATCAAGACTTTCTGGAGCACCTCTCAACTTTGCAGAAAATCTTTGCTATTGTAGTGAATGTGAATGTGGATCGCCACTATTATCTATTTGGAATTCTGATTAATTTTATGCGGGCAATTGAAAATTCCACTGATGAAGATCTGTGGAAGGAGTTGAATGCTAATTGGCATACTCTTGAAAATCTAAGGTCCTTTAAAAGGAATAACACTGATATAATTGCCTATGGGCAGTTTTTAGATGAATTGCACAACCATTTATACACAGCGAATAATGATTCCAATGCTCTTTTCATTAAAGAAGTGGAGCAACTGGTAGAATTTTCAAACCGCATGTTACAAGACTATGGTGGAGAAGCCTTGGCAGTAGCCAACATCTCAATGACCATAGCAGCCATACAGAAAACCCTGTACTTATTACAAGACTTACAGCAAAAGTTAAATATACATACTTTAGAAATGATTAATTTAATATTTGATTTTGACAATAAAACGACAGAGAAGTGGTTGGAAATATTGAGAGAAGGAACAAAACTCCTTCATGACATCCGACTGGGCAATGAATCCAACAAAGAAAAAATTAATGCTGTCTACAATTTCTCAAATCTACTAATTCCAAAAAAGTTTAACAAGACTTCCTTACAGCACAATACTTCACTGGACACAAAAGTGTTGGATCTCTTGTATTTAGCCTTGAGCCCCTTCCTAACGGAAAGTAACAATCATCATGAAAAGCCACAGAATTGCTCTGTACAAGAGATTCTTCATATAATGTTTCAGATGTTGCTTAAAAATGCCACACTGAGTGAGTCCCTAACAGGAGACCATTGCAAACTTCTGTTTACTTCCATGGACATTCAGACTGGAACAATGAAAAATCAAACATTTGCTGAATTAGTTCAGCTTGCAGTTAGAAACCTCGAGCAGACTCCAGAACTTGCTAGCATCTACAAAAACAATAGCGAATATTTTTCAAGTATGCTATCATGTATCATCCAGTCATTACAGTTTTCTTCTAGTTTTCTTTCAAAATTAAATACTGTCTCTAACTTCAGGAATTCTTGGATAGAAAAAAAGTATCGAACTCTGACAGCTATCTCTAAGAAGCTCCCCCAGAGTAATGGAACCTGCCTATTACCAGACTTTCAGAATATGGATAGACTATTTAAGTCTTATCCATTAAACTTTTTGGTTCCTGTTGTTGTGAATGAAACAGACTTGAAGTCACTAAATTTCTCTGATAATTCAGTGAATTGGAATAGGTTGCCTTTGCTTTCCAGTGTACTGCCAACTGTTCCCTGGAGGAACGCCAGTATGTATGGATTGCTACAGATGGTCCAAAATGCCTCCAATCCATCTGAATGGAGACATTTCTCAAGAGTCTGGAACAGTATTGGTAATCTGACAGGCACCAAATGGAATCTGACAGAAGTGGATTCCAGTGCAAAACTACTAGAAATGATGAAACATGCTCTTATTTTTGTTGGCATTGGACTAGCTCCCAGAAAATCAAAAGCATATCAGTTCTTTCACAATGCTAGCTTGGGAATTAAATCCTCAGATCTGGAAGATATATTTAGCTCATTAAAACTCTTCTTTGGCACAACTTCTGCCGCAAACAAGAAACCTGCTATGTTTAAAAGATCTGCTCCACCAAATGAGGTCCCTGCAGAAAGACTATTCTATACTAATCCCTACTTGGGAGAAGCACAAAGTGTTTTAAATTTAGCTAGGCAAACTTGGTATCAACTCATTTTAAATAAACAACTTTTATCCCTTAAGAAACTCTTTGTTACTCTGGCAACGATGAATGTAACTCGCCATTACTTATTGATGTCTTTCCTGCCTAAAATAATGAAGAGTATCCAAAATTCCACTGATGGACCTTGGTGGGACGAGCTGAACAACTATTGGCACATTGCTGAAAAAGGACAGGCCATGAAATGGAACAGCACAGACTTGATTGCCTATGAGTCACTTTTCAATGCATTGCAAAAATATTTACATACAGTGAAAAATGGCTCAGTTCTCCCTTTCAGTAATGAACTGGAGCAGTTGATAGACCTTGCATCCCAAGAGTATAGAGGAGAAGATTCCAGGAAAGTCAGTGTCTCAAAGTATTTGCAAGCAGTACAAAGGAGTATATTAATTATAAATGACTTGTGGCAAAAGTTTAATATCAGTGAATTTGAAACTATTGCACTGTTGATGAATTTTGACAATAAATCCACCCAGAGATTATCTGAAATATTGAGACTGGGAATGAAAATCCTTTCTGACCCTAGGTTGGATGAAGTATCCAATAAAGAAAAAATTGATGCTATTTATAATTTCTCACACCTGCTACTTCAAAAGGAATTTAACAAGACATCTGTACACCGCAATACTTTATTAGAAGCAAAAGTGTTGGATCTGTTGTATGTAGCCTTGCGTCCCTTTGTTGGAGAAGGCAACAGTGCTAATGAAAAGCCACAGAACTGCTCAGTCCAAGATACTCTTTACATAACACTTCAGATGCTGTTTAAAAATGCTACACTAAGTGAGTCCTTACCAGGAACCCATTGCAAACTCCTGTTCGCTTCCATGGACTCTCAGACCAGAACAATGGAGAATCAAACATTTACCGAATTGTTTCAACTTGCAATAAAAAACCTAGAGCAGACTCCAGAATTTGCCAGCATTTACAAAAACAATAGTGAATATTTTTTAAGTGAGCTATCATGTGTCATCCAGTCATTACAGTTTTCTTCTAGTTTTCTTTCAAAATTAAATACTGTTGCTAACTTTAAGAATCCTTGGATAGAAGGAACATATCAAACTCTGACAGCCATCTCTAAGGGGCTGCCCCAGAGTAATGGAAATTGCCTATTACCAGCTTTTAAGAGTATGGATAAAGTATTTAAGTCTCACCCTTTAAACAGTTTGATTCCTTTTTTCCTGAATGAGACAGACATGAATTCACAATTTTTCTCTGGCGGCTCAGTGGATTGGATGAATTTGTCCATTCCCTTTAGTAATGTGCATGCAGATGTCCTGCTCAATTCCAGAATGCACGAACTGCTACATATGGTCCAAAGTGCCTCCAGCCTCTCTGAATGGAATAATTTCCCCAGAGTCTGGAATGCAGTTGAGAAGTTGCTAAATACCAAATGGAACCTGCCAGAAGCAGAGAAGTATGTGAAGCTGTTGGAAGTGATGAAGAGGGATCTGACTCACAGAGAGTTAGCTCCAGATTTAACGGAAGCTACTCACTATGTTTTTAAGAAACTGAGCTCTTCTGATCTGCTAACCTTACTAAAAATGAATCTCAGTCCAGAATCTACCACTAACAGAGCAGAATTTGAGACTGCATTTGACAGAGTTGCTCATCCTTTCAGTGTTATGATGGAAACACTTTTCAATAAGACCTTGACTTGGAATGAAGGCGAACAAACCGTGTCTCCTAAGAGTTTGGTAGCACAGTAAGTTGATTTATTTCTGATTTGTAATGGCCACAGTTTGTTGTAGAACCTACAGTAACATCTGGCTTTCATTTTATTCTATTAGTCTGTTAAATAAGCAATGTTACATTGAAGTTGCATGAGCTACACTGAGCAAAAGACAAAAAGTATGAAAAGATTGTATAAAAATACATTAGGAGCAAGAGAAATATGAAGAAAAAATTTAGGTCTCCTACTTAGCAGGGAGGGATAGTTAATAATGGATTGCGTGAAAAAACCTATGTTGTGTCATAACTATTTTGCTTCAGTCTTTACTAAAGAGGAAAAATGTGACCAGATACTTAACACAATTAATTTTAACAAGGGAGAAGGAACACAAACCAAAATAGGGAAAGACCATGTTAAAGAATATTTAGAAGTATTCAAATTGACCGGAGCTTCTGTAATTACTGTAGGTTACTTAAGATACTAGCTGAAGCAATCTCCACGACCACTAGAAATTAGCTTTGAGATCTCCTGGAGGACAGGTGAAGCCTCAGAGGCTTGGACAAGGACAAACATAGCACCCATTTTTAAAAATGGAACCAAAGAGGACACAAGGAATTATAAAATCAACCTAATTTAGATACCTGGCAACATACTGGAACAAATGTTTAGACTGTCTTGAAAACACGTAGGGTATGTCCACACGTATCTTTTAAATTGAAATAACACTGGTTATTTCGATTTAAAAAAGATTAGGTCCACACAACGTTTTCTTGTTTCGAAATGATGAGCACCGTCATTTCAAAACAAGAGACATTATTTTATAATAGCTTAAACCTACTTTAATTTGAATCGTCTGTTAAAGCAAAATGGTTATTTCAAAATAACACCATTCAGATGTGTTATTTTGAAATAACCCTTATTTTGAATTAACACTTTTGCCCTTTTCCTTCCCAGGGTGCCTTCCTTTTTCTATATATTGAGTGGGGGCGTGGGCCAGGGAGGGGACCATGTTGCCACACCACCTATGGTGCCCCTCTCCCAATTCAAAATAGCGAGTCCTGTGTCTGGACTTGCTATTTTGATTCGAGGTTTTGCTTATTTCAATTTAAGTTAATTTGAAATGAAGATTTTATTTCAAATTAACTTATTTTGAAATAAGCATCTACATGTGGACATAGCCCTAGAGGATAATAGTTATAAATAATAGTCAATGTAAATTTGCAAGAACAAATGTGAAACCAACATAATTTTCTTCTTTGACCCTAGTGAATAAGGAGGAACCTGTAAATACAATGTATCTTGGTTTTACTAAGGTGGTTTCCACAGTTCTGACCCTGCCAGCAGGTTCAGAAATTTGGGGACCTTGGGGGGGGGAATTACTGCACCAGTGGAGTGGGGTACGGGGTAATCTTTATTAAGACAGGTATGGGAGTAGAGTGAGTGGTGGGGTGTATGTGTGGTGTTGTCACAGTGTTTTTTGTGAAGTGTTGGGGGGTGCTTAACTTCGTGGAGTGGGGCAGGTTGGGGGACAATGGAAATTCCCAATTAACCTGATCTACAGGTACAAACCTACTCACTATAACTTTAAAGGTGCCCTACTACCCTATAAGGAAACGGGGGGGTGCAGTGCAGATTTAGCATGCGACGGCGGCAGAGAAGGAAAGTAACAGGGAAGCAGGGACCTGAAGAAGAGGGAAGGCAAGTGGGAGGGGTTTAGGAACAGCGGGATGGGGAGGCACGCGGGAGTCAGGGTGGGGGGACAGAGGCAGGAGAGGGGTTGGGATGTGTGTGGAGGTTCGGGCAACAGGGGAAGCAGGAGGGGCTGAGTGGGAGTTAAGGGGTTTGAGAGGGAGGCAGAGGGGGACTGAACGGCAGGGAAGGGAGCAGCCGCCGGAGATCTGCGGAAAGTGGCAGCAGCCATAGGGAGCCAGCGGGATCAGTGGGGGAGCTGGCGAGGCAGCCGCAGGAAGCCGGCAGGACTGGTGGGGGAGCTGGCGGGGCAGCTGTGGAAAAGCGGTGGCAGCCGTGGGGAGCTGGCGGGAGCTGGGGCAGCTGGCGAGGAGGCAAAAGGAAGACGGGGAAAAAACCGGGGGAAAAGCCGCAACGGGCAGGGGTCAGAGAAGGGAGTAGAGGTGGCTGGGGGAAATCGCAGAGAAAAGAGGGGCTCATGGGGGAAGTTGTAAAATAAAGAGGGGACAAGGAAAGTTTAAGAAAATCAAGCTTTATTTAAGTTGGGGAAGTTACAGAGGGGAGGGCAAAAGTAACTTAACAGAAACAATTCTAATGACTACAAACTAAAGAACAACCTTACCATCTAACTTAATACTTCTAAGGCTACCGCTTAACCCAGTACAATGTTACAATTCACAAAGATACTATTAAAACAAATTCAAATGGTTCAGAAGAAAGAGATACACTAAGTGATACAGAGTAGCGGCAGGCGATTATGGACATGGGAGCTCCTTTAACAACACAAAATGAAGCAGCAAGTAAGGGAGGAAAGGAGAAGGCAAAAGACACACACGAGCCTGTAGAGCTGAGAGAAAGCAGTTTCAAAGCAGCAGCAAGAAAATAAAGTAACTTTAATCTTTAAAGAAAGCTGCAGGGCAGGCTCTTACCATTCCTAGCAGCAGCAACAGCAGCATTACAGGCAAGAGAGACTCGTACTCAGGCCGGCAGTTTAAACGTGGTACGCTCGGGGAAGAAACTCGTAGGCGGAGGAGGTCAGCATCTGGGTGATCAGGCCAGGCAAGATGTTGGGAACTGTCCTGCCTGAGCACCCCAGAACCTCAGTTTTTAAGCTGGTTTTCCTGCCTTTCCCTGATTACAGGGAATGCAGATAACAATGGTGGCATGAGTCATACCTTGCAGGACCTTGCAGTCAGGCAGAGCCCACCTACACCAAGCCCTGTAAGAACAATGGGTACTCAGGGTGGTAACGGCCATCCAATTAAGTAGAGGGGGCCATCTAGTTAAGTTCAAGGGGGCCATCTGCTCCCCTTAACACTCCTTACATACTTAAGTGATGGCCCAGGAGGGGTGGTCATAAAATCAATACAATGAGTCACGAACATGTCATTCTGATATGCAGACTAAAAAAGGATGGTCTAAATTAAATTACTACATTTTGAATGCAAAATTAGCAGAAAAACTGTACACAAAGAGTAGCTATCAATAGTTTGCTGTCAAACTCGGGGAATATATCTAATAGGGTTCCTCAGAGACCAGCTCTAGGTCCAGTGCTATTTAATATTTTCATTAATGACTTGGATAGTGATAGACACATAGGCTGGGAAGGGATCTTATGAGGTCATCTTGTCTAGTATCCTGTCTTTATGGAAGAACCAGGCTTTATCTAGATCATCTCTTACAAGTGTTTGTCTAATCTGCTTCTAAAAGATCCCAAGTAATGAGATTCCACAACCACCCTAGGCAGTTTATTCCAGTGTTTAACTACCTGGACAGTCAGGAAGCTTTTTCTCCAACATCCAACCTCTACCACCCTTCTTGCAATTTAATCTCATTGCTGCTTCTCTATCATCAGAGAGCAAGGAGAACAATTTTTCTCCCTCCTCATTGCAACAACCTTTTATGTACTTGAGAACTGTTATTATGTCTCCTCAGTCTTTTCTTCTCTAGACCAAAAAACCCTCCAGTTTTTTCAGTCTTACCTCATAAGTCTTGTTTCGTAGACCTTTAATCATTTTTGTTGCTCTTCTCTGAATTTTCTCCCATTTGTCCATGTTGTTCTTGAAATGTGGCACCCAGCATGGGACACAATACTGCAATTGAGGCCTGATCAGTGTGGAGTAGAGCAGAAAAATTACTTCTTATGTCTTGCTTACAAAGTTCCCTCTAATACATTCTAGAATGATTGCTTTTTTCTACCCATATTATTACATTGTTGACTTATACTTGGCTTCTGATCTGCTGTGATCCCCAGGTCCCTTTCTGCAGTACTCTTTCTTGGGAAGTTATTTTCCATTTTGTATGTGTGTAGCAGATTACTTCCTCAGTGGAGTATTTTACATTTCTCCTTATTGAATTTCATTTTATTTACTTAAAATCATTTCTCCATTACTTCAGATCATTTTGAATTTTAATCCTACCCTTCAAAGCACTTACAGCTCCTCCTAGCTTGGTATCATTTCTAACCCATATTAGTAAACTCTCTCTGCCATTATCTAAACCACTGATTATTTTGAACAGAACCAGACTCAGAACTGATCCCTGCATGACTCTACCTGCTATGCCCTTCCATCTTGACTGTGAACTGTGATGATTACTCTCTGGGAATGGTTTTCCAACCAATGATGCATCCATCTTATAGTAACTCCATCTAGATTGTATTTCCTTAGTTTGTTTCTGAGAAGTCATGCAGAGACAGCATCAAAAACCTTGTTAAAATCAAGAGATACCATGCTTTCGCCACAAGATTTGTTACCCCGTCAAAGAAAGCTATCAGACTATTTTGATATGATTTGGTCTTGACAAATCCATGCTGCCTGTTACTTATCATCTTCTTATCTTCTAGGTCTTTGTAAATTGCTTGCTTAATTATTTGCCTCATTTTCTTTCCAGGTGCTGAAATTAAGCACACTGGTATTTCCTCTGTTGTCCTTACTTCTGATTTTATAGATGTGAGCTATATTTGCCCTTTTCCAGTCCTCTGGCATCAATCCCATCTTCCATGACTTTTCCAAATAATTGCTCAAGACTCAGATATTTCCTCGGTCAGCTTCTTGAGTAGTTTAGGATGTATTTCATGAGGACCTGCTAACCTGAAGACCTCTAACTTGTCTAAGTGATTTGGAACTTCTCCATTAAATGATAAAGGAGAAGAAAATATGCTTAAAAATTTGTTGATGACTGCAAGCTGGGAAGGGCTGCTAGTGCACTGGAGGACAAGATTAGAATTCAAAACAGCTTTGCAAATTGAAGAATTGGTCAGAAACCAACTAGATGAAATTCAATAAAATCAGGTGCAAAAAGTTATACTTAGGGAGGAAAAATCAAATGTATAACTACAAGATGGAGAATAACTACCTAGGTAGTATTGCTGCTGAAAAGAATCTTGGAGTTATAGTGGGTAAAAAAAATTAATACAAAATAACAATGTGTTAGAGTTGTAAAAAAGGCTAATATTCCATGTGTATTAACAGGGGTGTTGTATGTAAGACATAAGAGTTAACTATCACGCTCTACCAGGTACTGGTGAGACCCTGGCTGGAGTGCTGAGACAATCCAGAGGAAATCTACAAAAATGTTAAAAGGTTTAGAAAACATGACCAAAAAGGATTTGGTTAAAAAATTGGGCAGATTTAGTGTTGAGAAATAGACAGAGGGGAAATCTGATAAGTCCAAATATGTTAAGGACTGTTATAGGGAGGATGGACTCTCCGTGTCCATTCAAGATACAAGATATAATCAGCAGCAATGAGATTTAGGTTAGATATTAAGAAAAATGTTCCAACTGTAAGAACTGTAAAGGTCTGGAATAGGCTGCCAAGTGAGCTTGTGGAATCCTTGTTGCTGGTGGTTTTAAGAACAGATTAGATAAACAGTGTTGGATTCGTCTAGATTTACTGACCCTGCCTCAGTGCAATGGCCTGGACTTGATGACCTCTGGGGTTCCCTTGGAGCCCACCATTTGCTGATTCTGTTACTGGCATCTAACAGTATTATTTATGCTTCCAAGCCACATAGATAATGAGAACACGGGATGAGGAAGATTTCATAATCACTAAACCATACAAATGCTGGGAGATTTTCAAAAGTGTGCCCAGTGTTTGCTTCTCTCTGTTTCCGTTGAAGTCAATGAGAGTCTTAAACATTGACTATAGAGGTAGCAGAACCAGACCAATGCTATATATTTTTGAAAATATTATCCTGAGAAAATTGAGCTCCTTAGCTTCTCCCCCTAGTTCAGTGACTTCCACGTGCTTCTCAGTTTTCCCCACTGTGCCTTTAAGATCAGTCACTTTTATTCAAACAAGTGACCATTTAATATGAATTTTCTTTTGCTCATTATCTTAAGTGAATTTTCACAGCTTCCTATTGTTTGTGAAAGAATAGCAAAAGAGATCAATGCACTAAAAATTGGGAGCACCTTCAGTTATTGAATATCACAGACTAGATCCTCAGCTGATGTAAATCGATTGCCTTAAATGGAATGATACTGAATTACCCTGGCTGACAGTCTAGCCCTCACGCTGCTGACAGGTTGCTCAGTGATGCTCCTTGTTTCTTTTAAGCAGAAATTTATTCCAGTCTTGTTTTTCAGGTTTCTGTTTTTAGAATTTCAAAATGCCATCTCACAGGTGTCAGCCGATAACCCGTACAAACCTTACTTGCTCTGTTTGATGAACGTGAGTGGAAGTCCAGACAATGAGCTTACAGGTAATAATTATTTCATGAACACCATGACAGTTATCTGATAATGTCAGAAGACTGTCTTTTCAAAATGGTTCAAGTGATGACATGAAGAAATGGTGCCGGCTGTTCTCAGCAGCCATGGAAGTCAGTTCGAGCTGGGAGAGTTCAGAACCCGTAAAATTGGGCTCCTTTTGATTTCTCTTGTGTATTTTTATTTGTTCGTCCTTTAGATGTGTCATGTTATCAGTGTAACTTATCCAGCTATGAAACCAGAGAAATCCTTCACTGTGTGGATGCATGATGTTCTAGTAGAATGTGTGCTTCTGACATCTAAATAGGGAGCCCTTGGTAAAGTGGATCTGGTATCCCCTTCTCCGCTATGTCTGCTACAGAGTCTATGTTCCTTTAAAGTGGCGGCAATTGTTTTGAGAGTTAAGCTAATGGTGTTTCATGTGGATGGGCTTGCCACATACATACAGCAGCCCTGGAGTTGCTCGTTTGCCTCACCTGCAAGGTGTTACCTACTCAATGGGTCTCATGTGCTTTCATGAGTGTTGTTTCCATTATGGAGTAGGTTTCTGGAGCAGGGGGTTATCATCTTGCAGATGATCTCTGAAAAATTGTGGCATCTTTATAAAAAGTTTGGGTAAAGGGGTTGGTGCAGATTACTTCCCTCCAAGCAAGAAGGAAGCTGACTTGACCATAGATGGTTACTATCATAGGCCTGGGCGGGCTATGCCTTCCCTGACAGCTGCCACTGCCAAACACTACTGGGATGTATGAGGTTCCCTGTCTTCCCTGCTTCCTCCCTTCCTGCTGGGAAAGGCCTGCCAGGAAAGAAACAGTGGTGAGGGGTTGGGAGTGGAGCTGCGGCAGGGCCTGGAATGGAGTTGAGGCCAGGACCCAGGGTAGAAGAGGCGGTCTGGGGAATGGTCCTTCACTAGGGGAAGTTTCAACAATTGCCCATGAACTTGACTGTGTCTTGATTCCTGCCCTGCTCCTGGGCAGTGCTGCTATAGTAAGGGCTTAGGCAACTTTATGGTTGCCTCCTGCCATGCCTGCCCTTTGGGAATCCTCTGCCTGCAACTGGGCTTGGAAAACCACTTTATGTCACTCTGGTTCTCTAATGCCATGTCATATCAGGGCCAGAGTTGGGTGTGGAGGTATAACAGACTGGATCCAAGGGGTACAATGCAGTTCTAAGAGCATGGCTGCAGAGGTGCTCTGCCGTTCAACTCAGAAGAAACTGAGGGCACTCAGCGGCTGGAGAAAGCAAGTCCCTGAAGAGGATCTACAGCTTCGTGCAGTGTTACTGCAAGATGTCTTGTGTTGTCTAAAGTAACTTCCTTTCCCTTACAGGAAACATATCCCTTCTTCTGAGCCTTGCTGAGCTAAAAGAAGCTCCTTTCACTCAAAATGGTACCTATGAAAAACATGCGTCTATTCCAGAGATCCTACAGTTAAAGGTAAGTCTGCTGCAAATGCTGACTTCAGCATGCAGTGAATGGTGCATTCAGGGAAACCAACATACAGGAAACAGTTTTGAAAGCACCTAGTGTGTGCTAGAACTGAAGCAGAGGACACTCCTGTCCCACACGGTCACTCACTGCAAATGTTTATACATGTTTGGGAGAAAGGGGAGGTATTCAGAGTCTTCCTAGAATGTCTCCGAGCTGCAGTGGTTTTCATCACCCCTCCAGCAGTGTCAGTGAATACTGGAGGTCTTGGGGCACTTTAAAGACTAAAAAATTCACTTATCCCATGAGCTGTCATGGGAGAAAATCCCACTTCGGCAGACGCTTGAAGGTGAAGAATATTCTCCTTTGAAAGCTCATGTGATAAATACATTTCTTAGTATTTAAAAGTCCCAGTTAGTCTCCTTGTTTGTTGAACTAGGCTGACTTGGCTACCCCTTGGGAACTAATGAATACTGGCAAGTTCCAAAGGGGTAGCCATGTTAGTTTAGTTCAGTAAAACAAACAAGGAGTCATGTGGTCCTTAAAGACTAAAAAAATTATTTATTTTATGAGCTTTCATGCGAGAAAATCCCGCTTCATCAGATGCTTTGAAGATAAGTGTCTGATGAAGTGGGATTTTCTCTCATGAAAGCTCATGTAATAAATAAATTTGTTAGTCCTTATGTGCCACAGGATTCCTTGTTTGTTTTAATGACTACTGGGTGGCTTTGTGCTTCAGAGTTCATTCATTTGGTGGCTGTATGGAAGGTTTATTGGTATTTTTTAAGGCTGAAGCCAGGTGCAAGACTTTCACAAAGTGCTTAGTAGAGAGAGGGCAATGTTCTCTCGAGACTTGCACTCTTATCTCCCACAAGGTGCATTTGAAAAAGGTACAAAAGACAGTTCAAAACTTGAACTCACTGAATAGCAGTGGGAGTTGATTCATTAACTACCATTTGAAAATCATCCCTATAATTAACAAGACATGCACCTTTAACATTTTACTGGTATGTTCCCTGTCTGTGTTTGCTTGTCTCACTAGACTGTTAGTTCTTCCGAGAAAGGATGCTCTCTAAATATGCTTACATAGCAAGTAGCACAAGGCAGGTCCTTTTCCTGTCCCTTGGCATGACTGGAATAATAACAATAAGGAGAAAATAATAACTAAGAGGCTTCATTGCTGGAGATCCTGTTCCATGAATTTGCTAGTGCCAGGGATGGCTTTACAATGCTGGTGTGTTATCTTTTCTTGTGCCAATATATCATTCTTGAGTCTAAAAGAAGAGTGTGTGAGGGACCTTAAGTGAGGGTTTGATATCTGTTGGAACCAGCACTCCTGCTTGTCTATAGGCAAAGAGCAGCGCTGTCAGATTTTGACAGCGCTGCTCCTTGCCTACAGACAAACAGGAGCGCTGTGGGACCGCTCCTGCCTGCCCGATCAGGATCGGGCCCCAGAGCCCATTGGGCTCAGGGTGCCCAATCCTGACTAGGGGGCAGGGTAGGAGGAGGGGCATACTGGGGTATGTCTGTGCTCTGTCTACGCAGACATACCCTAAAGTCAACTTAACAAGGTTGACTTAAAGTTGACCTTGTTAAGTCAACTTCCGGGGCCCCCTGCAGTGTAGACATGGCCATTGAGTGATCAGAGAGCAAGCATTCTAAATTGTTTACAGAGCTTAAGTTCTATTAAAAATTAAGAAGAGTCTATATGAGAAGTCAGATATCTCTGTGCAGAAACGCAAAAGTGGAGTAATGGTGTCATAGTTATGTAACATTGATCTTGTTAATTGCTTGTATGTAGAAGCACTGGGAAGCCCCACTACGTTGGGTGCTATACACACACATAGTAGGAGATAATCCCTCATCTGAGGACTTTACAGTCAAAATAGGCAAGGCAGATAGAGGATGGGAGGGGATGTAGTGGCATGAAGAGAAGTTACGTGCTCAAGGTCACATAACAGGACATCAGACAACAGAGGTAGGAGCTGAGCCCTGAATTTCAGGTTATTTCGCTAGCCACTAGACTTTTCTGCCTGTCATGTGCTGGAAGCAATCACTGTGAATTTCAGTTCAGCTTGAGATCTTTCAAACTAAAGGGCTAGAAAGCTAAATACTGGATAAAAGCAAAGCAATTTCTATACCCTCTAGCCTAAAAACCCACCTTTTATAATCCTTTTATGTAACATGTCTCTTTTTTTTTTATTTGAAGACATCTCGCCTCCAAAGCATGATAAAACTTCTTTGTGACTACAAGAGCTTTAAATCACTGCAGCATATCTGTCAACTCCCTAATGTTAGCTTTGAAGCACTGTGTGAGCATAGTCAATTTTATGAGCAGCTCCTTCACAGCATTGAGTTAAGCAACCTTCTTATGAAAGATGTAGTTAATCACAATAGGGTCTCTCGAGAACTTCAAGATATACTGATTGGGGATCCCACAAAAATCCAGTCACAAATCAATTGGTAAGACCTTCTCTAAACTTTTCTACATTATTGTTTCTTCCTGAAATTATTGATGTGTGTGGCCCCTTTGTTCTGTTTTAATACTCTCCATTTTTTAAAATTTAAGGTTTCAAGAAAACATGCCGCAAATTAATTATTTTCAAGATATCCCTAGGTACCTGGCTAAAATGAGTTCCATGATAAATACCACTGAGAACACAACGGTTTCTGAAAAGCCAGGTAGAGTTGTCTATTTACTTTTAAAAGCTGATTTATAAGGGTGATTACTAACTTGCTTGTTTTTGTTGGCATTCCCAAGGCAAATTTTGCTATGATTGTCTTATAAAAGCTATGGGATGGTTGAAGTGAGTTTGTGCTGCATCCATTGGCTTCTGTTCTAGGATATTTCTAGGTCTATTGAAGTCAGTTACAACACTCTTGTTGATTCAGAGTTTCTGGATCAAACTGTCAGTGCATAAGGAGCCCAATACCTGTGTCTGAGCAAACTGTGCTCAGTGCAGGACACACAAAGCGTAACTCCAACAATGCAACAATGTTTCTCTTCTGTTGTCTTAACATCAGTGTGTGTGTGTGTGTGTGTAAAGATTCCTGTAGGTATGGAGAAAATGATCATATCGTCTTTCTTTTTTTTTTATTTTAAAGAAACATTAATGGCTGTCTTTAAAAATGTTGACCAGCTCAAAGAGGAACTCAGAAATGAAGCAGGGATGTCCACAGCAAGTATCAAAGCTCTGATGGAAATGCCTCTCCCAGAAAACATAACTCAGGTAAGTTTACCATAATTCTAGCTGGAGGCCCTTTTAAGTTCAATACTCAGATAATTAAATCCAGGAGCTATTAGTGAAAGTAGCTCAGCAGATCTTTGGTTCTGTGAAACACAGAGGGAGATGCATGTTGTCCAAAGGGTACAAGTTCTAAAGTGCTTTCTTGATCAAAATAGGTGCCCTAAATTGCAACTAAGACTTCATAAAACAAAGCAATCTCTGGAGATGAGGAATGTTTTATTCTTTAACTGGCACCAATAAATGGTTCATAGTCACATAAGGGCAGGATCTACACTACTGTTTAAGTCAATCTAATTTACATTGCTCAGGTGTGTGAAAAACACATCCACAAGTGACGCATATTACGGCGACCTAAATCCTGTCTAACTGAATTCTCTCCTGCCAACAAAGCTTCCACCTCTTATGGGGGTGAAGTAATTATGCTGGTGAGTAAGTGATCTCCTATTAGCATAGAGTCTTCAACAGACACACTATAGCAGCACAGTGCACTGTAACGCTCCTAGGGTAGACCTGAACTCACTGCTAAAATATTTAGCTCATGCATAGCACATTGCAGTGATTCAGCCCCTTGTCACAAGTGCATGGATATATGTGGAAGGTCCCCGTTGCAGAGAAACAGCTGCAACACAGACAGGAAAAGGTAATGACACCACAAGTAATTTCAGGAGCTGCTAAGGTTCCTGAATAACCTAAATGCGAATTTGTAGTGAGGGTGGGCACACATCCTCACTCAGTCAGCTCCAAATGCATCTTCCTGCAGTCCTGTTTCAAGACTTCACTATAATTTTCCTTAGACTCTCTTGAACACCTCATTTCTACCCAACTCCCTGATCTGTCAGTCCCTGGGACAGTTAAACAATCAAATCATTTAAGCCTGTACAAAGTATTCCTAAAGCACTACCATTCTGCTTTGTTTCTCCATGCAGGAATGATGGGGAGAAGAAGGAATGTTTCATAGGCCTGAGCTTGAGAAGTTGATGTTGGGGGAGGGTTTAGAACAGGGGTCTCAAACTCAAATCGCCATGAGCGCCACATGTGGACGAGTACAGTAGCCCAAGGGCTGTACCACTGAAACCTTTTCATACAATGATATTGCAAATATTGATAACAATAGTGTTGTTGTGGGCCACAAGTTTGAGACCCCTGGTTTAGAAGCAGTGGTTTAACCTACGTACATTGGAGTAACCTGACAATTTACAAATCTCCTGCTTTTTGTACAAATCCAGCTCATTTCTCAGATTCTCCAGCTGGAGTCGTGTGCTGTCCATCCCGCTGACCCAAAGCTAGGATCAGTAGTAAAGGAGTTCTGCAACCTGTCACTCCAAGAAAGGAGCCGTCAGTCTTACATCTTGGGGGTCGTATTTTTACGTCACTTAGACATTTACAACCTTCTGTATAAGGTTGGTCTTGGATTTTGAGAGCACTTTTATGGTTTTGCTAGATACTGTGCCTAAGAGCCTCATCGCGTATAGCTGTACTAGTAAGCAGATTGCACTGGTTTCCCCCAGCTGAGGACCTGGACTTGTGCATGAAATAATAAAAATGCTTTTATGTCAGCATGGTTATGCAATATCCTTTAAGATAATTTTCCATTCTAGAACCAGCTGGTATAAATTTGCATACCTCAGTTACAACCATTGGGCCCATACTGATTTACACCCACTTAGAATCTGGCTCACAAGCTACTCTTGCTTAGACTACTAGGTCAGGATTTCTCAGATCTCCATGGTTACAAGACATTGACTAGATAAAGGCTCAATGTACCTATTAGTTATACCACTAAATCCCAGACTACATATGTATGTAACTACAGTTGCATGAAAAACACACACCAAAATGTGTGTGAGTCACCAACAAGTATGCTTTTGATACACCTTTTACCATGCTGAAATAATTGTCCTGCTAAACAATGCAATCCAACAGGAATACCAGTGAACTTGGCTCTGTAGTACTGATGGAAGGACATAAGAACAGACATAACAGGTTAGACCAAAGGTCCACCAAGCCCAGTGTCTCTCTCCAGCAGTGGGTGATATCTGATCTTCAGACAGAGAGTAAAGAAGAGTGGAATTTTGGAGAGATCTACTCATGTCTTCCCCTCCCAGCTTTTGGCAGTTGGAGGTTTGGGACTGCCTTAGCATGGGGTTGCATCCCTGACGCCATCTTGGCTAATAACCTTTGATGGACTTATCCTCCATGAACATCACTAATTCCTTTATTAACACAGTTATACTTTGGGTTATCACAGCGTTCCATAGTAATGAATTCCACAGGTGCACTACTTGAAAAAATACTTCCTCTAGTTTATATTAAACATGTTGCCTATTAATTTCATTGCATGGAGGCTCCTGGATTTTGCATCAATGGTGTTATGTATAGTATTGCTGAAGGACTTGTACTGTATTCCAGCCATTCTCACAAGAAACTTTTCTAAATTTTAGTTGTCTGTGGCCAGATTGTTTAGAGATGTACCTTAAATTCTAGGGTGAAATTTTCAACAAGTGGTTAAGTGATTGGGAGCGGAAGTCTTACCGATTTCTTATGGGATTTGTCCTCCCACGTCAATTAAATCCTTTTTGTCAATCTCACATATGACCTCTAAGAATTAGTACTACATATGTGTGTATACTTTTACATTTATTTTCTTTCTTCCTCTTCATCATAGATGTTTTTCCCCAAAGACCTGCAAAAACCAATGGACCAGATGTTTGGCCTCCTCAAAGAGATGAAACATTTTAGGAACCAGGTGGCATCCTTCTTGCATCCACTGTTAGAAGCAATTAATTCATTTAAAAAGCTACGGCAGTCTAGAAATGTGCCTCTCTCCAAGGTATGTGTTAGCCTGGGGATGGTTCTGAGCTGAAATCCTTGTGAAGTAGTCACATAGAAATCCGTGTTATCTTGAAGACTCGAACTGCATTAAGGAAATAGCCAGAGATCAGCAAGTCTCTTTCTGGCTATTATTACCCTGGGAAAAAAAATCTTCTCCAAACTGAATTAAAAATCTTTCTTTATCTCTTTCCTTATTGAGAGTGTTCTCCTTCAAGGATGCCCTGCACCTTTATAGGTGACATCCAGCATGTCTCATGGTTGGAGCCACAGCTCCTTTACCTAAATTTACAGTCTATAACATGTATCAGCACAAATGATCCTTTAATATTGCTGTTGTTATTCACATTTATAAATAAATAAGCATTCAAAGGATCAAGCCAGATAGTTTCAGGTTTTCCAAGTCCTTGGCTTTACAGATAGATAGATAAACTCTTATCCAAAAACCTGCATAAATGTGGTTTACGTCCATCACAGAGATAAAGTGGTTTAAACATGTAAGAGGTTTTTTTTCCTTTTTGTTTTTTGTCCTATAGGCATTGTTTAAAACAACTGACATAAGGATAACTCATGGATCATTTAAGTCCATTTCGAAAGCTCTCTGCAATGAGGAAATCACACCCTTGTTTTTTGAATCCTTGCTTCCTGATTTTGGAGATCAAAAGATCTCTAGTTCTTCAACCCAGGATGAAAATATACAGAAAATGATGAGGAAATATGGCATTCCCCAGGATTCCAGTGAGTTTGCTGCAAAAATGGGTTACAAAAGACAATGTTGAAACTATTCACTATGGCTGCATCTACATTGCACAGCATTTTCGAAAAACTTTTTTGCAAGAAAATTATTTCAAAATATATCTGGAATAATTATGTCAAAATAATTTTTTTCAAAAATTCTATTTTGGGAGAACAGTCCGGGGACTGCTTCTTGTCCTGAAATACTATGGCTTTTTTTTCCCCCCGAAAGTGAAAGTCTACACTGGACTTTCTTTTTCCAAAAAAAGAAAGGCAATGGAAGAGATAGGCAGGCTTTTTTGAAAAAAGCCTTTGCCGCATCCGGCTATGACTTTTTTTGAAAAAGCTATCTCGAAAAAGACTTTTTATTTCAAAATAAATATTAGGTTTAGCTTCTTTACAAATGCTAAACCTGTTTTAGTATTGAAAAAAAGCCTTTTTCAAGGTAGCTTTTTCAAAAAAAGCCATTAAATTAAATTATGCTTAAACAGAATGTTCAGTTAAAAATATATGGGCTTGATTCTGCTCTCTTTTGGACTAGTTGTAAACTGATGGAACTCAGCTAACTTTGTACTAGTGCAAGTAAAATGAGAATCTCACCCACCTTCCAGAGCTGGTTGAAATTTTTCAGTCAAAAATTTTCATTGAAAAAGAGCTTTTTCTATTTTAATAAAAATTCTGTAGAAAAACTGTTTGACATGTTCATTTTTTTTCACTTTGCATGACTTTTTTCATCAAGACTCTTTCTGGTGCCATTATCTAAATGAAGTTCCATTGTCTGGCTATTGAAATGGAAAACTTAGTTTTGGTAAACTGAGTGTTTTTTTTTCCATAGTTTCATTTCTAATCCAGAAAGAAAGAAAGAGATCTTGGAATATTTTTTTTTAAAATGTTTTGGACAGCTCTAGCTTCTCCACAGTTAGTGGTACATAAACCCATCAGATGAAATCAGTGCCCTCTTCCACCACCTGGCTATTGTATCAGTTCTTTGTAGGGCATTGATAAGTTAATGATAGAACTATAATGTTTGATGAAGCTGTTTGTGTGGAATGTGAGGTTTTATTTTGGGTAAGATGGTAGCTTGGCGCAGGGTTTCCCTGCCACTTCTGCACCTGGAGAAGATTTGGATCTGTAGATCTTGGTGGCAAAGTAGAGAATGCAGCCTTCATGGCATTGTCCCTCTCTGGGAACCAGCTGCTAGAGGTGAGGTGGGAGTAGATGTGGCTGGGGAACACAGCTGCTTTCCATAGCTCTCTAGGAACTCATAGAGTCTCTTTTTGTGATATAGGTCTTTCTCCCTCAGGCATCTGTCTCTCACACTGTATGTAACAAAAAAAAGCTGTAAGTTTGTTTTGAGCACTGGATTTATTCTGGGACAGAAACATTTTGGAGCTTACCCAAGCAATTCTGGTTAGATCCAGCATTAAGCTATTCTGGGCCAAGCTCTCCATTGCTGCAAAACTGTATAGCTCTGCTAACTGGAATTATGGTGATTTACACCAGATGAGGATCTGATCCTCTGTTTGTGGATGACTTTTTTTTGTAAAGCTTAAAAAGGCTCCTGAGAGAAGAAGGGCAGTGGCTTAACGCTTCCTCATCTCTCAGTTCCCAAGGGGATGTGTTTTAGGATCAGCTTCTACCCTGATGTGTAGGTTTTCTAACTGCACTGGCATTATTAATTCCTCCTAGTTCACAAAACTCCATTTAATCTTAAAACAAAAAAATCTCTGCTAGAAGAATGAGAATCTTCTTGTGTTGATTTCAGCAACAGGAGACACTGGGGGTGGATGAGTTCCATCAAGTCAGTGCATCAGTCAGTGCACAGAGGGTTATGCAGACGTTAATTGGACAAACCAACACACTCCCAGGAACTTTGTGCATCAGCTTTATTTGTGCTAATTTTTTTCCTCACAGCACCATTCTGTTTATCGTTTTATCTGGATTTGGTTAGCACTTCTACAGGAGCTTTAATATGGTCTTTCCTCAAACCTATGCTGCTGGGGAAGATTCTATATACACCGGACTCCCCAGAAACACGAGCAATCATGGAAAAGGTATGAGGTGGTGGTTGCAGGGGTTAAAGTATAATTTTGGTAGACCCCAGAATCCTTCAGCGTGGGTGTGCCGCATGACAGACAGACAAACACACACACACACCCCCTACACAGACAGCCACAGTCACCCCCAGACACACACACACACACAAAACCCCCAGCAGCCACCCCGGCAAGCCTTTACCTTGGCTGTTTGCAGGCTGGCTGACTGGCCAGAAGCTGCTTTTGGCCACAAGCTGCTCCACCCTGCAGGGGGGAGATTCACAAACTCCCAGCCTGCCGCAGCTCTCTGCCAGCTGGGCTTAAGGAGGAGTAGGGCTTAAGGTGGAGCCATCGGAACGCTGCATTCCAGTTGCTCATGCTATTTTTAGGGAGGCCCCAGAACACAGCATTCTGGTGCATTCCTCTATTTTTAGGGGTACCGTAATACTGCCAGCCTAAAAATAGGGGGGCCCAGAACTGCATTCCGGTACATTCCCCCTTACTTTAACCCCTGGGTATTTGTGACCCCTGAAAGGCTTTGGTTAAGTAAATCCCAGTAAAAAGGCTTCTTGTTCAAAGTGTAGTGCAGACTCTCTTTTTGGAGAAGCAGCAAAATTCAGTTTTTTGCATACCTTGAGAATATTTGACTTGGTTGGCAAATCTACTAAGAGAACATGAATCTTGAAGCCTTACTATTCAACCTGCTGTGGTCCCAAAGTGGGAATTATCCAATCCAAAAGAAGCTTTGAGATGAAAGGATGTAGAGGAGTCATCAGCAAAGTATTATTTAATGCACTTACATTCAAAATGGGACTGACTGTGGGGTGTTGGGGCCAGGTGAAGTTATGGAATCCGGATCAGAAATTCACAGGTTTTCAGAGCTTGGGGATTTGGTTGTTCCTAATAATAATGAAGTTAGATAAGCTTGCAGGAGATACAATCCTTCTGTACTTGTTTCCGGTGCACTGTTGTTTTTGTACTTTTGTTTGTCGGAAGGCCCTGCAGAGATAATCTTGATTTCCAAGAAACAAAAATACAATTGAAATTGAGAGGCAGAAAATTGAAAACTGGGAAAAGGCAGCACGCTTTCACAGAAGACACAGTTCATAGGGCTGTTTGATATAAGCTGCCACCGAGGCCAAGAGCTTAGGAGGATTACAGAAAGGATTGGACATTTATAAAGATAACAACTATATCCAGAACTATAATATAAAGGATGTGAACAATAGTGCCAAAACCCTGTTCCCAATAAAATCTATGACATAACTTCCACTGACTATGGGGCTGGAATTTAATCCCCAGAGCTGGGAGGTGATGTAGACACACTTTTTTCAAGGTATGAACCATTATTTAATGTAGCAGGGTAGGAAAACTATTTCCTTGTGTTCAGGTTATCCCACAACTATTTATTGCAGGGGTTTCTTGCCCCTTCATCAGAAGAAGTTGGTGCTGGTCACTGTCAGAGATAGAATATGGGACTGGATGGTCTCATATAGTCTGGTGATTCCTGTGTTTCTAGAAGTCAACTGAAAAATAAGATTGCTAAAGAAAAAGTGACAATAAATAGCAAACCATTTCATTTGCACAAAACATCCAAGTGACATTCAAAATGTAATGCGCACTAGTGGGTTGGAAGGATTTCTTTGCAAAAAGCCTTAGACCCAAATTAGTCCTGCCATAAGTAGGAATATCTTCCATTAATACCAATGGGAGTTGACCTCCCTTCCATCAAGACTGGTTTTGGTCCTTCCTCAGACTGAAACACTGTGAAATGCAACAGGAAAATATGAAGAATTTTGTGATTTTACCAAATGACTCTCATTATATATTAACTAGGTAAGAAATTGAGTCAATAATCTTTAGTGGCGTCTTAATTAATAGGGCAAATCTATGTCTAAACTGCTTTAGGCTTTGCCCACCAACATAGCACTGTTTACATAACTCATAAAGGTTAGCTTGGTAAAACTGCATCTCTCAGTGGGGATGGATTTTCACACCTTTGAATGGTGTAGTTATGTGGTGAGATAGGTCTGTAGCATAGACCAGATCTTAGTCATGATATTTAAAGCCTCATTCCAGCAGAGCATTTAAACAGGTGCATCATTTCAGGTCTGTTCAGCAAAGCACCTCAATGCAGGTTAAACATTAAGCACCTGCTTGTGACTTAAGTATGTTAAAGTTTAAAACATGTTAAATTTAAACTGGGGCTTAAACATTCTGTGGAATAGGGATGCACTGTTAAACTGGGGTCAAAAGAAGTGAAAACTTGTTCAGTGTTATGTGCAAGGACCATGGAAATATTAATTTAGCCCTTTGTAAAAGGGTCAAATGTCATTCATCAACTGGATTTATCTATCTTTCTATTTTTATTTGTTTTTTAAGTCTAATGCAACCTTAAAGCAGATGTCAGATCTAATGCAAAAGTCCCAGGAATGGCTGGACAAGTCACCGTTGATCATGAATTCACTGACTACATTAAATGAAACAATTCCAGTTGTCAAGGTATTATTTTGTCACAGGTAACAAGGTCACTCTAAACAAACAAGGAGTCTTGTGGTCCTTTTAAAGACTAATGAATTTATATATTGCATGGGCTTTCATGGGAGAGATACCACTTCACTGGGTGCTTGAAAATGGAAAAAAAATTAGTGCAGGAAGGAGTCCCTCAAGTAGCAGAATAGGGGTGGGGAGAGAGGGGGCAGATGTGATCTAGTGTAAATTGTCATTGTTCCATTGAAGTTCACCAACAATACAAGCATCAAGGGGTTTTAAAGCACCTTTCAGATCCATGCCGTCATCCTGAAATGATTGCAATAAATCCTCTGAAACGCCCAACAAACTGAGACCTGATGATTGGCCATACAAAGAGGAGAATTCCCTTATGTTTGTAAATGCAATTGCCTTCTGCTTCATGGAGCTCTTGGGGCTGGGGATGCATTATAAGACTCACCCCAAACATAGATACCAAAGGAGTGTTTGCCTTCAGAAAGAAGAAAAGCAGTTCCCAGCTATAATACATAATAAAAAGCTTAATCTCCTTCTTAGAAAAGTTCTTGAGAGCCTAGAGCTGTGATGCACAGACTTCAGTTGTTCAGATTTGTGATCAGCAATACCCAAAAGAACCACAGTAATGTGGATTCATTTTTTCATTTATTATATAGCTACAAGAAGTGGCCAAACTTATGAACCCTTGGAGCCACGTACAATAATCTTGAGATGTTTGAGTGCCACAAGATGTATCAACTTTTACATATGCAATTTTTGCAATTTTTAAAATATTAACATTGTACTTAGTGCTTAACAGATAGTTACTGCTAGCACTAGAAGTTTTGTGGGTCTCCATCCTGGATCTTCAGGCTTTTCCCTGTGGTGGACAGAGGGGTCTTGGGGCTTCCACCCCATGGGAGGCAACTGTTAGGGCACATGGCTTCATTTTATCAACTACAATTATCTAATAACATAGTAAAAGTATCATGATAGGTCAATAATTAAATCATGCAGTGTTCTAAGGTCATGGGCTGCAAAAGAGACTTGAGAGATGCATTAAGAAGTCACTTGTGTCTCAGGAGCCTCAATTGGAGTATAGCTGGCCTAGAGGATGAAAAAAGGCTGTTCTGTCTTTGCAGCTCCATGAGGAAAATATTTAAATTCCCAAGTAAAACTACAGACTCTCTCCAGGGGAATAAGTCACTGTTCAAACCTGGAAAGCTGTAGTATGCCTCCTCTTTCTACTCATTGTCCATGCTTACTTTGGCTGTGTCTGCACATACAGTGCTCCAGAGGTGCAGCTGTACTGAAATAGCTGTGTTTCTGCAGCCCGTCTGGTGAAGATGCTCTGTGCCAGTAGGAGTGAGTTTTCTTGTCAGCATAAAAAAAACATCTCCACAAGCAGCAGAAGCTGTGGTGGCAGGAGAAGGCTCTTCCAGCAACATGGCACTGTGCATGTGATCACTTATGTTGGTGTATGTAGCTCGGGGGGTTTTACCATTGTAGACTGTAGTGTAGATTAGTGGCTCTTTGCCTTTCCAGTCTATGTACCCTATTCAGGAGTCTGATTTGTCTTGCATGCTCCGAGTTTGAACTCATTTCAAAACCACTTGCTTACAAAATCAGACATAAAATTACAAAAGTGTCACAGTGCACTGTAACTGAAAAATTGCTTGCTTTCTCATTTTTACCATATGATTACAAAATAAATCAACTGGAATATAAATATTGTACTTACATTTTAATATATAGCATACAGAGTACAATAAACCAGTCATTTTCTGTATGAAATGTTTGTTTGTACTCACTTTGCTAGTGCTTTTTATGTAGTCTGTTGTAAAATTAGGCAACTATCTAGAAGAGTTGATGTACCCCCCTGGAAGATCTTGGTGTACCCCCAGGGGTAATCTCTGCTGTAGAAATAGCAATAGAGGCCTTAACAGCAATGACTGGTTTAGTCTTCTTTTCGTTTTGAGACAGAACACAGCCTGTTTTAGAAATATTACATTTGAAACATAGAGTAATTATGAATTAGTCTCTGTGCATGACATTAATCACTGAACTGCACATGACAGAGCTATACATTTTTGAAAATCCAGCATGGATTGTGTAAGCATCAGAGATGAAATACTATCCACTGAGTGAAGTCATTTGTGGACTGAGATTTGGTTCAGCTAAAGCCTGAAGGCCTGTTGTTCATTTACACTCAGGCCCCTCTGCATGTGTTCTGACAGTGTACAAGGGCCCTTAACTGGTATATCTACACAGCAGTTGGGCCACCAGAAACAAACATCCCAGAATGGTCAACAGACTCAGGCCAGCATACCTGATTCTAGTGCTCTAAAAACAGCAGTATAGACAGGACTGGACTCTGGGCTCCAAAGTCTGAGATAGCTGGTTAAACTACTATTTTTAGAGCACTAGGGCAAGCATCACTAACCCTAGTCTTCTGCCTGCTCTGGGAAGTTGCTTTTCCAGACTCCAAAATGCTGTGTAGCCACACCAGAAGTGAGGAGAAATTACATTTGTGTATTCTTTAATGCCTCAGTGTACCTAAGGATTCAAGCCTACATACTTTCCAGAACCAGTAAGATGCCCAGTAAAAACAACGTGAGGGTTTCCTGTTGGATCAGGCGCTTAAAGGGCTGTAAGATGCAGTCACTGGCTAAAGTTTTCTCACTATAACTGAAGTCAAGTCAAGCGAGGAGGCTCAAGAAGGGTGGAAGAAAGTGGATGAATGTCTCTCTTTCTCTCTCTCATTTGATAGAATACATTGCAGAATCCATTTGTGCAAGTTTTTATCAAACTCATGGTGAAGCTTGATGCTACTGAACTGCTGAGCCAATTAAATGAACTGGGTAAGTTGCTGTTCATACACCTTCTATTTCTTTAACAGTGCTGAGAACGTCACAGCTGCCGTGTTGCAACAGACCATTAGTGTAACAATTCCTGTTGGGCAGTAGCTGATGAGTTAGTGCCTGTCAGTCTTATCTAGAGTGTATGTTGCTGCGCTTCATTCTTTATGTGGGCTCAAAAGATTCCTCCTTCACCCTCTTAAAATATGAGAACATGTTCTGAGCAATGTGGTTTGATTGCCCGTATCATGTGTGGATAAGACAGATGGAGGGAGAAAAGGAATATTATGATCCGTGTTTTAGAGATGGGAAAAAGAGGCCTACAGAAATTAAATGACTTGACCAAGGGCATGCAGGACATTTGTGGCAGAACTGATCTTGACATGAGGTCTCCTGAGTCCAAGTCTCATAATTTAGCCCATTGTCACCTTTCCTCTCAATGAATTTATCTGATGTGGCTTCAGTACATAACATAAAACACATTATTAGATAATGGATAAGTCCATCTTTTAGCTGTAGGGGTCAATAAATGTAACTCTTGTTTTATTTTTATTTTTTAAAGGAGCTGATGACATACCAATATTATTTAGAAAGGCAAACAGATTGACCCAGATAACTATAGGACAGTTAGTCTGATATTGATCCCAAGAAACATTTTGGAAAGCCTTAAATGGGATGTCATAAGTAAAGAATTAAAGAACAGTAGGGTAATTAATGCCAGTCAATGTGGTTTTATGAAAAATGATCAATCATACACATTAATTTCATTATAAACTGATTGCAAGTTTGGTTGATTAAGGTAACTATGTTGAGATAGTAGACTTCTCTAAGTCATTTGGCTTAATCCTACATCACGTTCGGTTTTAGGGTTTTGGTTTTTTTTGTTTTCTTTGTTTTGTTGTGTTTAAACATGTTAACGCTGTACAAAGTTACTGTTTTCCATATTGGTGGATTAAAAATTGGTTGATCAATAGATCTTAACAAGTAACCGTAAATGGGGAATCATCCTCCAATAGATTTGTTTCTATTGTAGAGAAATGGCTCTTAGGCCCACAAATGGAAAATTTGTGGATGATGCAAAAATTGACAAAGTGGTAAATGATAATGGGGTCAGGTCAGTTACACAAATTGATCTGGATTGCTTGATAATATGAACTCATATGAACGTATGTTTTAATACAGTCAAATTCAAAGAAATACATCTATAAACAAAGAATTTAGGCAACACTTACAAGATGTAGGGTCATGTCCTGTAATTCAGTGACACAGAAAAAGACTGAGGAATCATGGTGGATAACCAATTGAACATGAGCTCTCAGTGCGATGCTGTGGCTAGCATGACTAAAGGCTAATCATCACTGTTGGCAGCAAATTCACCATTATCAGATTGACCTTCCCATCAGATCAACCTATGAAGACCCATTCAGTTGATCAGCTAGTCCATCACTGAAGACCACCCTGGCAACTAGGGTAGCAGTGAGTTGACTTTGTGTAGTAGAAATGCCATGCATAAGGAAGTCAAAGGCAGACACACAAATTATTTTAAGTAGCTTGTGTCTCTTGCTTTGATTGCTGCTGAAAATATTGGGCAGTGTAAACCTGCCCTAAGAATGGAGATATTAAGTAGAAACAGGGCTGTGTGGGTACTATCCCCAAATGTGACATTAGTGTGACCGTAACTGGAACACTGCATCCAAATCTGGTGCCCACACTTCAAAAGGTATTTGGAAATATCAGAAAGGTTTCTGAAAAGACCTGAGAGAATAATTTGAGATCAGGAAAACATTTCCTAATGTGAGAGATGTAAGAAACTTAGTCTATTCAGTTTATCCAAAAGAGGGTTAATAGGAGTTTTGATCAGGGACTGAAAGTTCTGACTAGGGAAGGGACTTTTGATACTAGGAAGCTTTTTAATCAATCAGAAAAGGTCATTAAAAGCACCTGTGAGTGGAAGCTGAAGCTTGACAAATTCAGATTTTAAACAAGGTTCTGATTTTTAACAGGTAATTAATAGTGGGAACATGATGGAGAATTGTGAAGTCTTTAAATCGACATCGGAGGTCTCTCTAAAAGACAAACTAGAGTTCAAACAGAAGTGATGGGTTTGGTGCAGAGTTTACTGGGTGTAGGTCTAAGACATGGAGTGTGCAGGAGATTAGAAATTGGATGTCATGTCTGAATGCCAAAAAAGGTCCAGCTTCCTTATACACACCAGATATGTTCCTTATAAGACCCTTTAATTTTTTGCCAGGATGGGATGTTTTCAAGGAGGTGTTTTACATGTAGTGCCACCTAACAGCAGTATAGTGTAATACAGTTTAGCATTCTATTATAATAATAGTCCCTTCTAGTCTCAAAATCTATGAAAAAGAGCCTTAAAAAATCAAAGGACCTAGTTTAAATGACTCTCATCTTGAACGTTAGTCAAATAGAAATTGCAAGGGAATCTTTGCAGTAAATTGTATTAATACCCTCTGGCCACCGGAGGACACTGTTCAGCCATAATTACCCATCCCAATATTGTTTTGAAAGTCTCATGGCAAGAGCTTTTAATATTTCATTCACATCAGAACTCAAGTTTTTCTTTAAGGTTTTCAGGTCTCTTGTAAGAGACAGAATGGATGTTTATTATATAAAGATTTATGACTGTTGGGGAGGCCCACTAAAAAAATCCATAGTGGGAATGTGTCTAATCAGTGCATCCCATGTCGGCCTTGACCACAGCCTCTCTTCAGCCACCAACACTGTCCCCACCTATATCAACACCCTCAGCAAGGTCAGGTAGCAACCACTTTCGGCCAACGCTACCCTGGTTTATCTCAGTGGAGTCTGACATAGACCGGAAGTGGATATAGCTCATTCAACCCATTTCAGCATGTTGTGCTAATAGTCATCTGTTGAGTGCGATCACTTCTCCTAACTGCAGCAAGAGTATCATCTTTCTGGCCACTGTTCAGTATTAGTCACTGTATTATGTTGCCTCCATGCACAACAGCCAGAAAACAGTAGTGTCTTTATAGGATGCATTAACAGATCTAATGCATACAGAACCACGACAGACCTACCTATCACTACACATGCTTAGATAAATGAGGTTGCATTCTCCACTGAGCCAAAACAGACCAGTGGACATGTCAATGACACAGAAGATCATTTAGATGTGAAAGGAATAGAAAACATTTGAAAACCCCAACAGATTAGCAGTAACTTTGGGTTTGAAATGGCTGTCACATTCCACAGTTGGCATCTTCCCAAACACAAACTGAAGAGCGTGTTAAGAATGATTAACCTAAAAATTGGGTCAACCACATGCATTTGTTACACTGATAAATGCAGAATAATATTTGACGATTAATGTTTAGAGTGATTGTTTTTTCCATCGCTATTAGCATTAACAGCATAATGATGTGATCATTCTTTTGCTTTGTTCCCTCTTTCTCTCTATCCTCCCGCCCCAGATGATATAAGGTTGGAATTGGAGAACAATGCCGACATCATCAATCAGCTGAACACATTGTCTACCCTGGCAATAAATGTATCCTCCTGTGTGTCGTTTGATCGCATTCAGGTGGCAAAAAACAGAGAAGAGATGGAAATGGTAGCTAAAGAGCTATTTTTGAAGAATGAACTTTTTGGAAGTAAGTTCTGTGTTTTGGTACAGAAATGCCTGTGTAAACTAGGAGTATCAAAGTGCAGTTCATCAATCAAGTTCCATACAGTGTTCTATATTATACACCTCACAGGTTCCTGCAAACAACACTCAACTTGCAATCTTCAGCCAGCCAGCCACAATATAGTGCATGGTCATGCCTCCTTATCACAGATGAGAGTGGGTACAATTGGTTCTATTTCAGGCAGACTAAGTGTATGGTATCAGGGCAAGTAACCTGTATGAACTTCTGTTGAACAGCTTGGGAACTCTTGGTGAATCTTCAGGACATGGAGCTTTCCTCCAGCTAAGCTTGTAGAGGAAAAAAGATACATTAAGCAAATAATATGAAGAAACCACATCTCTTTTTAGAAGATCATAATCTTCTTGAAATGCTTTAATGAGACCAAATAGCCTGTTGTTATAGGAGATGTTTGTTGACAGATGAGAACTCCCTTCATAAAAACATGGGGCTCTACTTGGCCCAGGGGCAAAGTCAATGCAGTTATAATGAATTTGGTTCATTAACTTTTAGAGATCATATCAAGTAGGGGAAAAGAAAGGATCTCATATATGTCCTTGGTTTAGTTTTTGAAGAAATCTGAATGTGAGCTCAGTCAGGGCTTCCTTGAAAGTCTCATAAACATTTTTTTATATCCCATTATGCAGCTACCAGTAGAAACATCTTCCTTACTTCTCAGCCGAAATTCTACTAACATTAACAATGTGGTGTATCTGTAGTTATTAAAACTGATCTCTGATGCATGTATCTTACATGAGGTTTGATACTTGTTATATGGAATATTTATAGCTTTTCTTGTCAGGTTAGATCTAAGATCAAGGTTTTCCAAAACAGACTAGCGGTTTTGGGTGCCTCCAATATTGAGGGCTGAAGTCCAGACAACTTGAAGGGTCTGTTTCTCAGAGGGTGTGTCCTCAGCACCCAGGATCACCAGTCTGTTTTGGAAATGTCAGGATAAATACAGTGTTGCACAGTCACAGCTACCTCCACTATGACATGCTTAATAGTAAGTACAGTCTGTGCATCCCTCTGAGCAGTGCACTATTTCGTTAAAAAGACTGTTGGGTTTTAATATACAAAGTAGTTATAATAACGAGGAATTCAGATTTTATACTTATATGTGGCGCTATCCTACCGAAACAAAAGTTGACTGAAAAATAAACTTCCCTTTGTTTTCTCGAGGTGTCATTTTCAAGCTACCATCAAACTGGAGCAGAGAGAGAAGGGCAGCTCCTGGCAACCTCTCCCTTCCTCCACTGGTCAGTTATACCATCCGAATGAGCAGCAGGATTTCCCAAACGACCAATAGGATCAGGGAGAGGATCTGGACCGTGGGCCCACATAATTCAGCCTCTCAGAGCCAGATCTACAGTCGTGCTTTTATCTATATCCAGGACAGTATTGAGAGAGCAATCATTGAGTTACAGACTGGGAAGAGTCCACGGGAAATAGCTGTCCAAGTCCAAGCCAGTCCTTACCCTTGCTACAGTCAGGATATGTAAGTCCATGAGTTTTTAGGCATGGTAAACAGTCATAGAAACATACAGATATATGGCTGAGAGGGACTTCAGGAAGTCATCAAGTTCATATCTCTGAACTGAGGAAGCACCATCTAACCCTAAGCCTAAACCATCATTGACAAGTGTTTATCTATGGTGTTCTTAAAACCTCCAAAGACAGGAATTTCACAACCATCCTTGGAAACCTATTCGAAGTACAACTACCCTTTTTGTTGGATTTTTTTTCCCTAATATATAATCTGAATCTCCCTTGCAGAAGATTAAGCCCATTACTTGTCAATGACAATGATTTTCAGAGTATTAGCAGTATAATTACCATGGTTGAAACATGCCAACTTCCTCAAAGCCATGCCCCCATGGGAAAAAACTCATAATAGAAAAGGAAAATCTTTATGAAGTTTTAAGAAAATAGTACTCAGTTGTTTTAAAAGATCCAAGGTGAGATTCTGGCCCTACCAAAAACAATGGAAAAACTCACAATGATTGTGTATGGCAAGGATTTCACCCAGCGTGTTTTGTTCCTTGATAGCACTATAAATAACTGAGTCATCATAATTCCTCTAGGTAGTACTGTAGGTGAGATTATTTTCTCCATTTTAGAGATGGGATGTAAGAAGTCACTGGCAGAGCTGGGATTAGACTTTAGGAGTCTTGATCTATCCAGTAGCTGTGTAAAAGCAGATTGTATGTTAGAGCCAGGAAACTCATCTTTTGAGTCAAAAAAGTCCCTAAGTTCATAACCCTAAAGATGAGCTTTAAGTTACTTAATATTATTATCAAGTTGTAGTACTCATTATTTGATCCAACAACTCCAGTTTAGATAGAGTCCATAATGTACAGTTCTTCTATATACACCTCTCTCTCTGGTCCTGTGAGAGCTATTGAGGAGTTGAGGCATTAACCCTCCTCTTGGCAAAGATGAGGGGAGACAGATGAGGTTCTGTGGCACTGAGTTGTCAGGGTTATTGCCTGTTATACCAAGTGGTGCAGTATGAACTCTGCGCATGAACCAGAGTAAGTCTCAAATATGAGCAGACTGGTGCAGGAATGAGGAGTCTTGAATTCTGCTCACCTTGAGCCAGATCCTAGCTGGTGTAAACAAGAATAACTCTCCTGATTTCATTAGAGCCAAGCCATTTTATACCAGCTGAGTATCTGGCCTCTGGGTGTGACAACCATGATAAGAAATGGAATCAGAGACTGTGATGTCTTGGAATTATTACAGAAACCAGAGGTGGCATCCAAGCTGGGTAAAAATACACACAAAAAGCCATTTAAAATGAATTTTAAGGCAGAGAGGGAGGTTCGGCAACTTATGGCTGTGTCCACACCAGGGTTTTATTTTGAAACAACAGCCGTTGTTTCAAAATAAAGCCTGGCAAGTCAAAACGAAGTCCCGTTATTTTGAAACAACGGGACCCCGTCATTCTGAAATAATGGCCATCGTTTTGAAATAGTTAAACCTTGCCTGAAATCGAAATAGTCATCGTTTCAAAACGGTTGTTTTGAAACAACGCTGTTCAGACATGTTATTTCGAAGTAATGGTTATTTCAAAATAACACTTTTGCCCTTCTCCTTCCCAGGGTGCCTTCCTTTTTGTATATATATGGTGGGGGCATGGCCCAGTGAGGGGGCCATGTTGCCACACCTCCCATGCTGCCCCTCTCCTGAAGCGAAATAGCATGTCCACACACAGGGCATGCTATTTCGCTTTGAGGGTTTCCCTTATTTCAAATTAACATTTTCTTATTTCGATTTAAGTTATTTCAAAATAAGGATTTTATTTCAAAATATCTTATTCTGAAATAACACTTTATGTGTGAACACAGCCATACTGTTGGTTTGGACAGTCATTTCAACAGATGACAATATAACTGACTCCTTGGGCCAGCAGAAGTGTCTGAAACCAGCACATTTTATACTGAAAGTATGCATCTGTCCCATATAAGCTAAAAAGCTAGCTACCATCTAGGATATTTGGTAAGCTTAAAACCTGGCCAATTGAGAGAGAGAGAGAGAGAGAGAGAGAATTCATATGCAAATGATCTACCATCTTACCATGACTCTGAGGTGGTTGGGAAGAGTTCAAACAAAGCGTCAACTTTTTTACAGCAAAATGTGGATTGTTATTGTTAAAACACAGTGCAGTGTGATGAACTAGTTTCTGGACGCACTTCATATTGAGTTGTAAGCTGTCCTTTTTGCATTCTTGCTGTCAAAAAGAAAAAACTCATCTTCTCAATTTCCTGTCCCCCTGCTGCAAAGTTCTGGAGATGCCATTTCATTCAATTATTAAAATGCCCAGGAGCTGGGGAATGATGCTACAGCAAAGTCTCTTATAAAGTCAACATTCATCAGCCACTACCACACAGTTACAATTCTACAGGCAAAATTGTGGTAATCACAGATGTCACTGAACTATAGCAATTGGAAATTGCTGAAATTTGGAGACCTATGTGACATTCTCTTTAGCTGAAAAAATGCAATTTCATCTAAATCAAAGCATTTCATGGGAATGGGCTGATTTTTATGAGATTTTGGAGTATTTAACTAAAACAATTCAGAACAAAATGAAATGTTAATTTCATTTGTAATTGTTTCATTTGAAACTCTTCACAGAAATAGTATTGCCCTTTTTCACCAGAAAGGAAACATGCTTATATGTTCATTAAAGTTAATCTACAATGGAAAAGCAATCAGTTAATATTCTTGTTTTCAAAAAAAGGAGGTTCATTTTACTATTACTAGTATTCCCCTGTGAGTGGCAGGAAAGTCTGTTGACTGAAGTATAGGGATATGGCTGGTGGTCATGAAATGTGGGTTCTAATACTGGTTCTGACATAGTCTGACACTGGGGAAGGCTGCAGTTTTCAAATGTGGGAGTTAATTTAGTTTAATTTATTTATTAACTTCCCTGAGAGTAATGAAATCCCAGTACTTTCTAAATTCTGGCCACTTATGGACTTAGGGAACCTTACTTCATAAACACAGTTTTGAAAATGTTGGCTTTTCTGCAGCAATCTTCCTAGCTGTAAAATCAGACTAATATTGCTTACTTGCAAGATAGCAGAGTAAAAAGGGTTAATTCATTAATGATTCTTAACAGTTTGGCCATACTTGGATAGAAGGTCCTAGGTAAGTACAAAATATCCTTATTATAATATTAATTATTCTCAACATTTCAAAATATGTGCATGGTTTTCCTCTGCAAAGAATATTAATCTGAAAAGCATATTCATCATACATCTTAATCCAGCATATTTTCTATTCTGCTAAATTCTTCATTTGCCTTTTACAGGTTCTTAAACAGTGTGACCTATGCTCTTCCATTTGCTCTGATGGCTGCCTGGTCACTATTTATAGCTGCTTTTGTGAAAAAGCTTGTTCAAGAGAAAGATCTAAGGCTTTATGAGGTATGTAAAGGAAATTATGACTAGATTTAGCAGATAGGGGATGTGATATTGACTGGAGCTGCGCAAGTGTTAAAAGCCCTGTTAATGTATAAAATGGCCATATTAAAGACTTAATGTATGGAGTCAATGTAATTAATTGATCTTAATTTAAGGGAAAACACTTGCTTTCATTTTAGCAGAGGAAAAATTTTAAAATGCTGGGTGGGGGCTGGCCAGAGATTCTACAAATAGATCACCTCTCCTCTGCTGCATGGGAATGGGGGGGAAGATAAGATGTATTCAGTGTAGTTTTATTGAATGGAGTAGGGGACAGCTATGTCAAATGCTCAACTCAACCTTAAATCAACTTACATTCAACCTTGGTTCAGATTTAACCTGTGTTCCTGAACTTGCTGCAATGGTTTGCTGGTTCTGCAAACTGTCTTTCAAAGCTTTGGTTATCCTGAGGTTTTTTGTTTCATGAAAGGTCACTCAGGACAATCTAGACCAGGGGTCTCAAACACGTGGCCCACAGGCTGCATGCAGCCCCTAAGGGTATTTTCTGTGGCCCTCAATGACACTGTTGTTACCAATATTTGCAATATATTTGTATTAAAAAGTTTCCGTGGTGTGGGCCTCGGGCTAATGTACTAGTCCTTATGCGGCCCTCTACTAGTCTTCATGCGGCCTTTGTGGTGATTTGAGTTTGAAACCCCTGATCTAGGCACATACAATAAGTCTCATGGCTTGTCTCTTGAGTCCCTGTTGGATGAGCATACAGCATGTGATCAGGCGAAGCAGACACTATGTGATCTGGCAAACTCAGCAAAAGCAATGTTCCCTGGATAGCTCATGGAAAGGCTAAAATTGGGGCAAACCCCCAGTCAGCAGAATGCCCTATGTGCCTGTTGTTTGGCCAGCGCTTATCCAATCTCCAGATCCTTTCAAAACAGTAATGATGGTCGGACATTGCCCTACATTTTTAAAAGTTCCTAAACAGCAGCTAGCATGTCACTACCTGTCTGTCAGGACTGCAAGCACAGGCACACAGCCATATGCAAAGCCTAAAAGCATTTAAAGGAATAGCACTCTAAACATTGTCAGACGTATACTCGGTAGGGAGGCAGGGGAAACTGGCAAGGAAGGTGAAATGCATTTTTAGCTACACATGAAGTCCAGCCATTTGTCACAGCTCCACTGGCATCATATTTTACATCAGCTCTAGTGAGGAAGAGCTTGTCCCTTATTATGCCTACCAGATAGAGAGAAACAGCACTGAAAAGCAAAGTGGAGCTCCCCCCCCCCCCCGCCCATAATTTAATTGGATTTTCAAAGTGATGTGTACTACAGGCTTGAGAGGCAAAGGGCTTTTGCAAGTTAAGCCTCAGCAATCAACAAGCTCGTAGACAGATCTGTTTCTATGGCCATTCCCATGGAAACAGCTCCTGGATCACCAAAAAATGCCTTAAGCTAATGACCACGTACAAAAATGGAAAGAGATTTAATGAGCTTAAAAAAAAAACCACAAACAAAAGCCCATAACTAATTGATTGCACTTATCCTACTGGGCAATTTGGTGCCATTTTCCACAGGAACCAGAGTAGCACCAGTCTTGTTAGAAATATAACAAAATGAACAGGTTGAGATAGAGAATTGTGTATGTGGTTTCTCTTGCAGCATGTAATAGTCTTAGGATCTGACAGGCTCCTAAAACTGATAAGGCAAGATTTACAGCTGATATAAATTAGTGAGGCTTCATTGCAGCTGTGCCTATTTATTACCAGAAGGATCTAGCCCACTAGTGCATTAGGTAAGAATGGGGATAAAGAGAGACCCACTTTTTTTGTCAGGGCACTCTTGCAGCAGACTACTTTGCAAACACAGGACAGTCTGAAGGTGCAAATTTGTTGTGCTTCACTGGTTTATAGGTAGAGCAAGTGCCAAAATCAGAGAGCGCATGCACTAATTTCATGCACTGTCCAGAGAGTGAGAAGAGAACATTAAAGTATTTCAGTCACAAGTATGTAATCAGAACTCTCTTAATGGACATCTGTCCTTTTCCTGCCTTCTTCCCTATAGTACATGAAGATGATGGGTGTCAACTCCAGTAGCCATTTCATTGCCTGGTTCATTGAAAGTGCCATCTTCCTTCTAATCACAGTTATATTTCTCATCATCATCCTGAAAGCTGGCAATATCCTTCCCAAAATCAACATAGTGATCCTCTTCCTGTACCTCATGGATTACAGCCTCTCCATTATAGCCATGTGCTACCTCATCAGTGTCTTCTTCAACAACACCAACATTGCTGCCTTGGTTGGCAGCCTTATATACAGCCTCACCTTTTCTCCCTTCATTGTGCTGCTGGTTGTTGAGAATCATTTGAACTTCTCTGTGAAGAGTCTGCTAGTAAGTTTTTTTTTTCCTCATTAAAATAAAGGAGTTAGTGTGTCTGGGAGCAGACATTTATCTTTGGTACTCTTAAGGTCCTAGTATCACAAATGAATGTGATCTTGACGGCTTCTGCCTAGGGCCAGTCTGCAGTGCTGTGCTGTGTCGACAGTAGAAGGCACATCTCTGTTGACTTATTTATGTTCCTTTAGCATGGCATCTTCACTACGCTGCGCCAATGGGAAGTGCCCTCCAATCAATGCAGCATTACTCTTTTTTGGGCAGCTGAAGTTATTGCATTGAATGGAGGACACTTCTGGGATCAGCTGAGTGGGTCTCCACCAGGAACATTGCTGTGGAAAAAAATGATTTGGGGCATGGGACCCTTGCCTGGTCCCACTCTACTCTTGGCACTGCTCCCAGGGGCCTTCACCTGGTCCCCCCCTGCACCTTCCTTTGTCCCTCCAGGCCCCGCCCACACCCTGCTCTCAGGCCTTTCCTTACCCAGCACTTACCTTTGCTGGAGCATGGGGAGCAGATGCTGATCTGGTCTTTGCATTTCCTGCCCTGCTTTGTCCTGGGCCATGTGCCTTGGAGGGCAGCATGGCAGGAGATTTAAAATAGGCCCACCAACTCCAGCTCCATGGCATGGCTTGGGGCATTCTCTGGCACATTTAGGACCTGTGCCTCTTATGCCCAAAGTTAGCAGCACTACTGGTCTCTGCTGACCAATCAGTTGATCCAGCTGCATCGATATGTGGAATCTGACACAGCAGAATCAATATTGATGAATCAAGAGGTGCTGTGTATGGACATCACGAAGCCACAGCCCAATGGGACGCAAGGTAGAGTTCTCCATGACTGGCAGGTTCTGATCCAGAGCTGTCCATGTCTAGAACAGCAAGGCTGTTAAAGGTAGGAATGAGGGTCTCTGGCAGAGGTATGAGGGAAGGCTGTTCGCCTCACTACAGGTGGCTAATTCTTTAATTGTACAAACCTCAAACTTTCCTTCCTGTAACAATGAAAACAGAACTAAAGAAATAGTGTCGTGGTTAGCAATACAGCAATTACATCCAAGTTCTCAAATATATTCAAGCTGCTGACTTCCACTGATTTCAGTGAAAATTGGGAGTTAAATTCCTCTGAAGATCTGGGCCTTACTGTCATAGTGACATTCTCAAACGCCTTTCTCATTATCTTATTTGTGGAAAGTTACAGCATTAGCCTCATAAGTAAAAACCTCCTATTGAAGACAAAACTTTCTCTGGAATCATAGGTGTTTAGGTTCCAAAAGCCAAATTCATTCGTTGCATCAGCAAACATAAGTCCACAGAATTTAAGGGGTCAGTTTAACCCGGGCTTCAGTGAATTTTGATTGACTGATTCATTGACAATATTGCAATTTTTCAAAAGGGCCCCAATGCTGCTTCTAAATTTTGTATGGGCCAAAATCCTCTTTTTGTGAAACTGCACACCCATGATACCTATTGATCTCATTTTTGTGTACAGATACAGGTTTTTGCACAAAGAAGCAACTGCCTGCACAGTAGTACGGGAGCGGTTTTAGAGATCACTGTTGGAAATGTTGTCAGTAGTGGTTTTTGTGATCCAGTGAAGTCAGGAGAAATGTTCTCATCCATGTCTCTGGTCACTGGATCAGGCCCAATGAAAGGGCTTTTCTTCTGAATACTTCAGTGTTTTTGTTTTCTAATTTATTCCACAGAGCCTGTTGTCCCCAACTGCATTCAGTTACGCAAGTCAGTACATTGCTCGTTATGAGGAACAGGACATAGGTATGTAGAGCATGTATGGAACTAGGTTCTGCTCTTCCATGACAGTAGCACTTCTTCAGCATATTTCACAATATATTCTTTCTCTCTTCACTTCAGGCCTGCAGTGGGATAATATGTATACATCGCCAATGATGGGCGACAGCACTTCTTTTGGCTGGATGTGCTGGCTAATTCTGATAGACTCTTTCATCTATTTCATTCTGGGCTGGTACATTAGGAATGTTTTCCCAGGTAAGAATGCTGAGTATCATAAGCTACTGACCCACAGTCTCTCTTGAAAATCATAAATCAGCCCTGGGTAATTCCTACATCCACTGGAATGGGTAGATCTGTCCATGGGGGCGCCTCCACGCATGGATCAAGGACGTGTGATTTGCTTTTTAATTTTATGTGGCACAAAGTAATATATTAAGGTGTGTCGCCAGGTTCAGGTTTTGACTAGGTATCTGAGAGGAGTCATCTAAATGTGATAAGGTGAAGCAGCAGCCTAGAAAGGATGACAAGATTTCTGCTGTTCAGGTCACATGGCTGGGTGGGAGATACAGGGTGCTGGGCTGCCGAAGGAAGTGTGTAGTCTTTTTACCTGGCTAGTGAAGGCAAGGAAGAGAAGCCTTTGGGATTGTTGCCAGGATTTCTCAGTGTAGATGTTTTATTTTGTGCCATTTATTTCCTTTCGCTTTACACATTAACTCATGCCCTGAGGCAAGGGCCTTTAAATGACTTGAGTGGAGTGTTTGGTGAAATGGCCCATGAGAAACCTACCATGAGCAGAAAAGTAAGTGCTCCTTCAATTTGACTGCATAATTAATAATTAGACTGTACTTCTTACTGTGCAATCAGAGGAGAATCCTAGGAGATACCTATGCTACATGTGGGCATCACAGAAAGAATAAAGTCCTTGGCACTTCATCTTTCCTGTTCATCAATATACAGTCACAACTAGTGCTTTCTGTAAGATGCCAACTAGTGGATACTTTAATTTGTTTCTTTCCTTCTTTTTTCTTTTGTTTATGGTTGCAGGAAAATATGGCATGGCTGCCCCATGGTATTTCCCACTGCTGCCATCTTACTGGGCTGAACGCTATGGTTATGTACCATTATGGAATGAGAAAAGAGGCAGCCTCTTCTTCACCAACCTCATGCTAAGAAAAGAGGCTACATTGACAGATAAGATGTGTAAGTGAATAATAGAATTGTTAATTATGCTAATCCAATCTAGTGCTTTCTAAAGCTGAATTTACAAAGAGGGCCCCATTGGCTATGCAGGCAATGTTGGTCCAGAAGGCGCCGCTCAAAAATCCACTCCTGTACTAGACATATTGCTGGTTCTAACGGGTATCCCAGTTTTTAAATGTAAGGGGTATCTCTGAAACCTTTATGTCTAAAACCTGAATTATCTTTTTAATGTACATCCGCTATGCTGTGTCTGTATGCAAACTTGACACTTGCACATACAATCTTAAAGGTGTGCAATTTCCTAGCTTGGATGTGCAAATGAAGGTGTGCTCTTGGCAAAAGGGATGAGCATACTTAAAATCCTGCCAGTTTTATCTAAGATATATACATATAGTTTGTTTGGTATTTTTGCCTGCCTTCGACTTTCCTATGTTTGTTTTGGGGAATACCTTAAATTCTGCAAAAGTGAGCTAATATTATTCAGTTAGTTACTGGCCTAATGAAAACCCCTTTACACTGACATCAGTGGGTGAGAGATCTAATTCCACAAATGCTGCAGTCCATAGGGCTTACTGCCTTGGGAAATCCTAAGAAAACCAATGGGACTCATCAGACAAATGTTTTCAGGACCAGGACTGTCCTAAGGTGTTCTCTCAGACAAGAGACAAGGGTTTACGGATGATGGACCATATTTCAACATATGTTTCTTTCATCATTTCGTAACATTTAATTTGTCTTCCTTAGAGGGGTCTGAGTGTATAGCCAGGACCTGCTGAGTTTTAGGCCTGGTTCTGACTCCTGCCTAGAGCAAGTCTTTGTGAGGTGTCTCATGTGTTAAATGCATTTTACACTGTAACACTTCCCTACCTGCCTCCTGCAAGGGTGTTATACAAACTGATTAATTAGTGAAGAGGGATCAGATGCTTAGTTCTTATATAATGCTCCTTGTGTTCATAGAGTGCTTATTATTTCAGATAATGGCTTTTTATAACATGAACAGGAATAGCAGCAGCTAAAATAATGAGAGTACAATGCAGACAGTTAAATTAGCATCATTATTACTACTAATGATAATAATTAATTTAAAAAAAAATTTCTTAGAGACCCCAGCCAGAATTGCTTGGCTCCCACTCCCCTCAGCAAGGCCTAATGAGAGACAGTGCTTGTCATGAAGCACTTGAACTTCAAATGTGCAAGAGAAGCAGAGAAAGGAAGGGAAGGGAAAGGCAGAGAAGTGAAGGGTCTTGAGCAAGGTCACATACAGGTCATCATCAAACCATGAACAGAGTTGAGGTGTCTTGAGTCTCAGTTAAATACCCTATCCAATTGGCCACCTCTCTTTCCTCAAACTGCCATGTAAGCTATGTATGTACGATATAGCTTTGCCACTGCAGCGCATCTGGTGAAGACACTCTGTGCTGATGGGAGATAAAAAGAAACCCACCTCTGGAAGTTGCAGAAGCTAAATGGGTAGGAGAAACACTCCTGCTGACGTAGCACTGTGCACACAAATGTGAAGGGCAGGTGAAATATTTACTACCCTAAGCAACATAAGTTTTGCTAACATAAGTGGTCGTGTAGGCATAGCCTTATTTTTACTGAGCATTATTTTTGCTATGTAACATGGGATGCATAGGCATGGGGCCACTTAAAAACCCTAAATATTATTACTCCTATGGGCTGTAGAGAGACATGCTAAGTAATGTATCTTTTATTGGACTAAGTTCCAAAGGGGCAGCCACGTTAGTCTAGTAAAGCAAATAAAGCAAGGAGTCTTGTGGCACTTAGGCTGTGTTCTCACACAGCCAGTTATTTCGATATGGTTGTTTCGCAACAACCGTATATCGAAATAACCCTTATTTCGAAACAACTTATTTCGAATTAACAAAATGTTAATTCGAAATAAGGAAAAAAATGGGAATCGAAATAGCAAGTTCACACTGTGAACTTGCTATTTCGGTACCTGGT
>ML681988.1:15691207-15752110 GCA_007922195.1 Podocnemis expansa | reverse complement strand
AGCTGAAACCTTATTTCGAAACAACCTCTGTTGTTTCGAAATAAGGAGGCTGTGTGAACACAGCCTTTGAGACTAACAGATTTATTTATCGCATGAGCTCTTGTGGGAGAATATCCCACTTCATCAAACGCTTTGAAGAGGGAGAATTTACAGAACTGGATGAAAATAAATGCAGGGGAGTGTAAGACATGGGATCGGGTCATACTGCAACAGCAAATCAGAGCTTTTGTAAGGAGTCAAACTTTAGGAAACAGCATACAGAGGGTGGGTGAAGTCAAATTATGATATAATATGAAAAGAATCCACTGTCACAATTCAGCAGAAACAGCTTAAATTGAATTAATATGCAAATTAAATTGTGTGAAAGCAGGGCTGAATCGTGACTATGGATTCTTTTCACATCATAACAGGTAATTTGACTTCACCCTCCCTCTGTATGCTGTTTTCTAAAGTTTGAATCCTTACAAATGCTCTGATTTGCTGTTGTAGCATGACCCGATCCCATGTCTTACACTCCCCTGCATTTATTTTCATCTAATTCTGTAAGTTCTCATTTTTCAAAGTGTCTGACGAAGTGGGATATTCTCCCACGAAAGCTCATGCAATAAATAAATCTGTTAGTCTTTAAGTGCCACAAGACTCCTTGCTTTTTTATTGGACTGACTTCTGTCGGTGAGAGAGACAAGTTTTTGAGCCACACAGAGTTCTTCTTCAAGTCTGAGAAAGACACTTCCATTGTCATGGCTAAACACAAAGTGGAACTGATTGCTGAGCAGAAGTCCTTAGCACATATTTTAGGGGGAGGCAGTCAAGTTGAAGTGGCCTGTTAATACCTCTCCAGTCATGGGGGGGAAGGAGGTAGGAGGGAAGAAGCTTGTGGAGAGAGGTGGTGTTAGTGAGTTATAGACTGTTTGTTATCAGTCCACTATCCCTATTCAGTCCAAGATTTTTAGTGTCTGGCAAAGTTATGAATGTAAGCTTCTGCGCTTATCTTTTGAAGGTGACGTGCAGGTTTTTTTGGGGAATGAGGCCTGAAAGATGAGATACAGAGTTATTGCCTTGTGAAAAAGGTTCATCCACAGGCAATAGGGTGGTTTTGTTTTATATCATTTTCCTGTGTGATTCAAGTGTGTAACGACTGTCTGGTGTTACTCACATAGTTGGTATAATGGGGCATTTATTTCACTGGAAGAGTCACCGCACATGTTGGGCGAGGCATGTGTAGGGCCCATGGATCTTGAAAGGTATACTGTGGCAGTGGTGTTGATTACTGTAGTAGTGGTGACATGCTGGGTGATTTCTCATCAGTGGATTACCTGTATAACCATCCTTCTTCGAGATGGGCTGCTCACATACATTCAGTTCTAGGTGTCTATGTGCCGCAGCACACAATTGGCCAGAAACTTTTTGCCCTAGCCTGTCAGAGCAGGGTCGGTTGCCAACACACCCTCTGGCAGCTCCCGTGGCTATATATATGGCCCGAACCCTGACCCTCCTCAGTCTCTTCTTATCGCCAACTCCGAGTAGCAGGGACGGAGGGAGGGATCTGAATGCATGCAAGCAGCCCATCTCAAAGAAGGACAGTTACACAGGTAACCCGCTGTTTTTCTTCAAGTGCTGCTTGCATCATTCGGTTCTTGGTGACTACTAGCTATACCTCGGATGGTGGGCGAAGTTTAATTTACCCCACTGTCAGCACAGTTTTGCTCAGAATGCCATCTCCAAAACATGGTTGGGCAACAGGGCAGTGGGTCATCAAGTCTACACTGATGAGCACACCACCGGCATGCAGATTCTTCTGGGAGAAGGCCCGCACAAGAAATGCCAAAGAGTTCATCTGCCACTCTATCAGAGAGACTTGAGGCTCTAGTAGGAGGGTGATCTTGATCCATTATGGATGCCTCCTGTTATAAAACATCAGGTGATTCAGCAAAGGAAATTGTTGTCACTAGCAACATTCCACTATCCCATAAAGTGGCAAATGGTTGCTATGTCCTGAACAAAAGGGGAGGGGAGCGTGGCCTCTCCAACGTCAATGGGATGGGTTTTGTCACCTTTACTTATGATACATTGGTCTGGATCGCTGTGTCTAGGATCCTGGAAGGACACATGAGGGGAATGGGTGTCCTACTTCAATGAGGAAGGATGTGTGGGAAGACAATCACAAAAAGAGGAGGAATTGGCCCCAAACGGAGGGGCCTACTCTTCTGACCTATTGGTGTTAAAAGGGGAAAGACAGCCCTGAGTCGAAACCATCTATTTAGGAGAGGTCTAACCAGGAGGGCCTTCGGAACACCAAAGGGGATCCACTGATCCTGGCTACCTAGAGAAGAAGGGGGTAGTGTAGGGGCAGTCTCCAGAAGGGCCCTGCCGAATGGGAATAACCTCTCTTACAAGACATTGCAACAGCAGTGAGGGTCCCCCTGAAGGAACTCCCATTCCAAGTCCTGAGAGAAACTCATCAAATCCCTTATGGGAGGAAAAGGATTTGAAATAGTAGAATGAGGTGAGAAGGAGAACCGGAGGGAAGGCGGCAGGGGAGTTGAGAAGACCCAACGTTCATTCGTCCCTAGGATCATAAGCAAGGATGGGTGCATGGCAAGTGGAGAGACAGAGGAATCCCTATCTTACGTCCTATCAGATATTCTCGCAAATTGGAAAGCTGAAATGGGAGTTCCCTCACTCTTTTCCTTCTCCATTCTTTGAAACAAAACAAAGGGGGAAAAGAACAAGTGACTACTTTGCAGACTCTTCCAGGGGAGGCAGCCTTGGTATCAACAAGTGCCCACTTTCCTCAGCAGCGGGTTGCTTGGAAGGCATGTGGCTCCCTACTGACTGGTTAGTATCCCCCACCCCAACCTGTAAACAGTAAGGTGGCAAGCCTCCTGTGAGTCGGATGAGCTGTCTCGGGTCAGAGGCAGCAGGCTATAGCTGTTCATTTGCTGGGTGGTCCGGGATCAGTAATATGACATCCATATCTGCCCCTTCAAGTATCAAGGGGTTTCTCAGGAATGTTTGGGGGAAGCTGTGCATGTCTTCTTCCACAAGAGAAAGATGGTCTCCATTGATAAAACCCCACCACGTATTCCAAAGGGGCAGCTGTGTTACTCAAGACCAGCAAAAAAAAAAAAAAAAAAAAGAAACCACCAAGGAGTCATGTGGCACTTAGACTAACAGATTTATTTTTTGCATGAGCTTTTGTGGGAGAAAATCCCACTTTGTCAGATGCTTTGAAGCATCTGACGAAGTGGGATTTTCTCCCACAAAAGCTCATGCAAAAAATAAATCTGAAGCATCTGATGCTTGGGCCTATGATGCGGCTCAGTGCCGGGGGAAGGCAGAGGTCTCTGGGGAAGGAGAGGATCCTGGGACTTCTTCAGGCTCTGGTGCCATGTGGTGTTGGGAAGGTTTGCAGCAAGTGGGTAGGTGATGACCAGTGCTGCTCTGGAGCAGCCCACTTCTCCAAGAGGAAGGCTGGTTTCCCTCTCGGCTTCAGTGGCCTAGGCGGTGAGGGAGTGGGCAGAAGTAAGAGAGCCTTTGCGGCTTCAAAGGCCTCCAGAATGGACGGTACCGGTATGGGCTGTGGGGCTGACTGGGGAAAGCCGGAGTGGCACCAGTGCTTTGGTGCTGAAGTCAACTCTGAGCACAGTTTTCTGCACTCCTCTGCGGGGCGGCGCCAAGAGGGCCCCAGTGCCAACGGCTCTACAGAAGACCCTGATGTACTGGGGATAGGCTGAAGTGCTTGCTCCATGGCCACTGCATGGGGCCTCTGCTCTCTGTCTTTCAAGGTCCTCAGGTTGAAGAACCGACAGATTGAGTATTCACTTGCCTGGTGAGATTCACCAAGGCATTTAAGGTGCTTCTTGTGGGGGTCATCCCTCAGGAAGGCCATGCCACAACTCACACAACATTTGAACCCAGCATGGCAGGCTGCGGTGGAGAGTGGTGTTCCAACTCCAGCTGCAATGACTCTGTAGGAGCACCGGGGTGCAGTGGGAAGATGTCCACAAATAGATCTTTGAACACGAATGGGTGGCGCATAAACAAAGCAGAATAGACGGGCACTTGCACTAGCACAAGAACCGTGCTGTTCCATAACCATTGCTGAGGGTGGAAAAAGGAACTGAGAAGGGTCAGGGTCAGGGCCATATATATAACCACAGGAGCAGGCAGAGGGGGCACTTTGACAGGTTATGGCAAAAAGTTTCTGGCCAATCGTGTGCTGCAGCACGTAGACACCTAGAACTGAATGATGCAAGCAGCGCTCAAAGAAGAACTGTTATTCTGACAGGATGTGATGACACTTGAATTTGCCATGGCCTGGTTTGTTGGGGGATCTTGCTTCTGATGATGAGCTTGGAGAGGTTTGGGATTGTTTGAAGGCCAGAGGAGGGGGTTCAAGAAAGATGCCTTTTCAAGATGTGATCCCCACTGTGTATGGATTGTATTGTTTAAAGATGCTCTTCATGGGTTCCAATATAGGGAAGTAGGACCTATGTGGCTAGAACACTGCATATGTCAATGGAAAGCATAAGTTGTAGGGAGATATTTTTAAAAGTTCAAAAATTATGCAGATAGAGGGAAATGTTCCCAAGTTTGCACATGAAAAGAATATACCTTTCTAGGCTTACAAAAAAAAAAAAAAGTCTATAGCCTCATATATAAACTCAGAAGTTATCTCCTCTGATCCATTTTTTAGATGTCAAAAGTGCCCTGCCCCCTAACATTGAGCCTGAACCACCCAACTTCACTGTGGGAGTCTCTCTTCATGGAATAACAAAGATGTATGGCTCCAAAGCTGCAGTTAACAACCTCAACCTGAACTTCTATGAAGAAAACATCACCTCCTTGCTGGGACACAATGGAGCTGGGAAAACAACAACAATGTAAGCCTCTTTTGAAAGATGGTTATTCGGTGCAGCCTCAAATGGGTCAGTGTAGCTAGTGGGGATGAGTGAGAGAACAAATGGGAATTCTGTGTTATAAAGGCCAAATCAGATCTTAAGATGTCTTCTTTGATTTGGCCTTTTTGTAGTTTTATGGTGTAACTTGTTCTTTGTCCAGGACAGTAGCTATCCCTTCTGTTTATAGGGTGGCTTTCTACTTTGGAGTCTGACCGTATGACAGTACTGGTTACAATTACAAACATTTTACAGGAGAAAGTGATTTCTCCCACTGTTGAGAAAACAAAATTAAAAGCCACGATAGTCATTGCATGCTTCTCTAATCTAATGAAGTTCCTATAATATTATATAGCTCAGCAATGGTTGCAAGTTCAGTGGCCCTTTGGTGCCCATGGCAACTTGCTTCCAAAAGCAATGGCAGACTGGCTTATCTCCCAAGCTGTGGCAGTATTGGAAGAAGTTTAATGGCTGCATATTCAAATGAAAACTAAGTGCTTCTGCTGGACTGGAAAGAGCAATGTGTTAATCTATTGATCTTTCAGTTCTTCCAGTTTTGCATGTTTTTACTATTAGGATTTTTAAATAATGAACCCTAAAACAGACCTGTAGGTCTGGATTCTCTCTGTGTCATAGAATCGTAGAAGATTAGGGCTAGAAGGGACCTCAGGAGCTCATCTGGTTCTAGTCTACCCCCCTTGTTGAAGCAGGGCCAACCCCAACTATGCCAACCCAGCCAGGGGTTTGTCAAGTCATGCCTTTTTCAAGCCTTGCAGCGTCCAAGCTGAGCACCATGATGGAATGATGTGCACCCAGGGAACTGTTTACCACTCTGAATCTGTGAGCTGGTGAGTTAAAACAACCTGGTGATTAGGGGGTTAGGCAGCCTAATGAACCGTACATCACAATGAGAGCAGTGTAGCACTATGGAACTCCACTCCACAATTCACATCCACATGGCTGTCCTGGACTAGGATGATGCATGGTTGATTCAGGAGTCACTTCATCAGTCACACAGGTGTCCATGGTAGCATGTATTAAACCAGAGTTCTCCACTCTAAATAGAGCTGTAACGCAGTGTGTCCGATCGCAAAGCTGCCCTCTTAATAGCGTGGCTCTATTGAGCCACTTTGGGCCACGTGGGGCTTTGCCCCATTGGCCCTGCCGTAGTTATGGCTCTGACTCTAAGCCTAACCTCTCTTGAGTCCTTTGCTGTGGTCTTAGCACAGGGCCCTTGTTCCTCCTTTGTGTGGCACCCCAGTTTTAAAGCTACAGGTTGGGACTGAAGCATAGCATAACAAGCACTGCAACAACTGGAAGGTGCAGGAATAAGGAACATGTAGCCATTACCATGGCAGTACCTTAATCTGATAAGTAAAGTTATCCTCAGGAGGACAAAACCCACATTGCCAGACACACATCATGTCTCAGCAGATTACAAATTCATCCTGTGTCCTCTGAGGAGATCACACAGAGAAATAAAGTGAAAGCAATTGTAATGACTTCCTGAGACATGACACCCAGGGCAAATTCTGCACATATTCCTTTCCTTTCCTTTCTTAGAAGCAGTTAAGAGAGGGTTCAGAGTCACAAGGAAATGAAGGACTCTCACTCAGGCCTTAGCATCTGGGAAGGCCTAGGGGGAGCTTTAGAAATAGCTTCTCCTTTTGAACACAATAGGAAGTCTCTGAAAATGACCTGCATTTTTTATATGTAGTCAATCTGGGGAGAAAGGACTTGCTTCCATACCAATAAGCTCCCATTGGGCGTTGCTGGGTAGATAATTATTAGCCTGAACTAACCTGGTGGATGAGGAGCTGTAGTACATGAGGTACTCATTGTAAGTGCATTGTCTGGAAGTCTACGGTTGCTCTTTTTCTTGTGAAGAATGGGAGAGAACTCTTGCTTTCAAAGAGTGGTGTTCCTGTTCCCACATTTGGTGGTCACTGGGTAGTACAGCTAAAATTCTCTAAAATGCAAAGTGATCTTTCCAATACATTTTTAAATAACTAACCAGCAATTCAAGGTCCATATATGTCTAGGTGTGGGTTAAGCCCAATGGCCTGATGGCAGAACAGCAGGCTGCTACAAAGAGGGTCTGAGTTCAGAACCTGAGCTTGGCCGCTCAGCTCTGAGCCAGTAGACCCAGCATAGGTTGGGAAGATAGAGTAACCTCGTTAAGGGTTGCCCAACAATCTTGGTGACAGAGAAGCAGAGTTGACAGACTCTGGAGGGAGGTGTGTCTTGCCCTTATTGGCTGAAAGGAGCATGACTGTGACATGTAGTCTGAGAATGGCAGCAGGGGAGGGATAAAAAGGAGTAGGGATACGTATGACTCCCTTTCTCTTAACCTGGTTGCACAGATCAGTCTACTCTTTCCTTGTGTTGTAGGCACCCAGAGACAGCCAGAGCTTCCCCTTGGCACCAGGAATGTGGCTGTCTTGCACTAAATAATGGAGACTTCTGCTATGAGAATTCTGCTAGGGGCTCAAGGCAGCCCCCAGTGAACAGAACCGATGGATTTGTTTACATTATTTTCTTTTTTCTTCTAGATCTATATTGACGGGGCTATTTCCTGCATCATCAGGCACAATATTTGTTTATGGCAAAGATATCAGGACTGATCAGGATGTCATCAGGAAGAACATGGGTGTCTGTATGCAGCACAATGTGCTGTTTAGTTACCTCACGGCCAAGGAACACTTGCAGCTCTATGGCTACATCAAAGTCCCACACTGGAGCCAGCAGGAACTGGATGAAGAAGTGAAAAGGTCTGATAATGGGGATGTCCAACTCACTCAAACTGAGTCACCTACAGTGTCCTAATGTTAATTCTGGGCATTGCTATAAGAGTTACTACAAGCTACCAGACTCAGTGCAGGAATTGCTGGGTGAAACTCTAGGGCATGTGTTAGGAAGGATCTCAGACGAAATTATTATAGTGATCTGTTTTGGTGTTAAAATCTCTGGATCTAGGAAAATATGGTCCTTGTCCCAAGGAACTTACAATCGACTATAGATATTCTTCTTGAAAAAGTTGTTACGTTCCATCTACCTTGCACCTTGCCAGAGAGAGTTTCAACAAACCAGTGAAAACAGGTTTTTAGCTGCTTTGTTTCACTACACAATGCAAAACACTGGGTCTTTGTGCTCTCAAGCAACAGGATCCTGCCCTTAACCTTGACATGTCAGATGGGATTTTTGAAGCTTTCTTAGAAAGAAAAAAAGCCCCTCATGTGCCTCAGCTACATGTTAAACTATCATTCTATGTTATGACAATTCTGCATAACATCCCATGCCTCAGCAGGTTTTCATTTTTGTCAATGCTGCTTGATGCATTCAGATTCCCTTCCTTTTGCTAGATAACTAAACTACAGCCCTTTGGGGCTTTTTTTGTGTTTTGAAGGACCCTGAAGGATACTGGTTTGTACAACCATCGCCACAAGCTAGCTGGTTCTCTGTCAGGAGGGATGAAAAGAAAGCTGTCTATATCTATAGCTCTCCTGGGTGGATCAAGGGTCGTGATCTTGGATGAACCAACCACTGGAGTAGATCCGTGTTCACGGAGGAGTATCTGGGAGATTATATCGAAAAACAAAAAAGGTCTGGTAAAGAGACTTGGACATTTTCAGAAATTCACAAGTGATCTAAGTTCTTCAATGACCACATCACTTTTGAAAATGAGTTTTAGGGGCCAAAATTGCTTGGTTGTTTTGGAAATGTTACCCTATGGAAGACCAGCAGTAGCAGACATGCTTAGAAATGGGGGCACTGGCAGCATAAGTTACCCCTGTTGCTAATGGAAAATCAGGGTTGACTGAGAAATGGTTGGATGGATGTTCAAGAATGGGTGTGGGCAGGTTTGGCAGAGCATGTGTCCCTCCCACAGGCCCTGATCCAAAGCCCAGTGAAGTGAATTTGAGTCTTCAGGGACTTTGGATGAGTTCCCCAGCCCTGGCATGCTATTCTCAGAAGAATTAGCATACATTGAACAATGTGGGAGCATTTTCTCAAAGTCTTAATTAATTCAATAATTTCAGGAAAGAGCCTAGACTGACAACTCACATGACCAAAGCCAGATCCCAAGTAACTAATCTGTTCACTGAGTGGTTCACCCAAGTCAGAATCCTCTCCCTTTGGCTATGAAGTATCTGCAGAATTACATTTGGGCACAACTCCAGTCATAGAGGTTGATGAAGCTTCACAGCCCTAGCACCTCTGGGTCTATGACTAGTGGGAGATCCATTGCTAGCCTATCACCTTTCTCTTCTTCTCAAAACCCATGGTGGACTAGGAGGCATGGAGGCCACAAATTGCTGGACTGTAGAAGTAATAAGGTCTTTTTGGACCCTTGATGATATCTTCCCCTAAGTTCACTTTGAAAAATTTGTTCTGCATAGTTCTAAGGGGAGCTTTCAATTTCTTCCTAATGTTGTTAATCAAAGTCACTATTAATTCTAGGCATGTACAATTTATTTCCATATGACATTCTTCACACTATCTGAGCTTTCATTTGATTATGTCTTTTGCCTGTACCATATATTTCAAGATCTCCATTTATTCCATCATGTCTTTTTGTTTTCCTCTGTTTTCCAGGCCGAACAATTATTCTCTCTACCCATCACTTGGATGAAGCAGAAGTTCTGAGTGACAGAATTGCATTCCTGGAACATGGAGGACTTAAATGCTGTGGATCTCCAGTCTACCTCAAAGAAACATTCGGTGATGGATACCACCTGACACTCACTAAGAAGAAGGTTGGCAACTGCGTTAGGGAACTGAAGAAGTTTATGTTGAAATTTTTGAAATTTTCTAGTAGGTTTGGATCACCAACTAGAGATACCTTCAAGGGAATCTAAGTTTAACAGTATGATAGGGCTGAGACGAGAGAGGCTAAGCATGGCATCCCATAAAAATAAAGCACATTGTAGAAAGATTGTTAAAACTTGACTGCACGGTGGAAACTGATCATAACAGTTATTCTGGAATAATTCCTCATCTGTGGACTCTTTATTCTAGATTAAAAGCAATATTATTTCAGAATGAGGATACTTTTTCCCCAGAAAGTTCCATTTGGGTAGTTATTCTAGGATAGTTAGAGTGGAATAGTTATCCAGAATAGCGATGCCAGTTTGTTTCCCTATGTAGACAGGCTATAAATCCTAGAATCGTAGGGTTGGAAGGGACCTCTGAGGTCATCTAGTCCAATCCCCTGCCAAAAAAAGCAGGACCACTCGCACTCAATTATCCCAGCCAGTGTTTTATCCAGCCGGGCCTTAAACATCTCCAAAGATGGAGACTCCACCACCTCCCTAGGTAGCCCATTCCAATTCTTTACCACTTGCCTAGTAAGAAAGTTTTTCCTAATATCCAGCCTGGACCGCCCCAGCTGTAACTTGAAGCCATTGCTTCTCGTTCTGCCCTCTGTTACTACCGAGAACAGTCGAGCTCCGTCCTCCTTGGAGCATCCCTTCAGGTAGTTGAAGGTTGCTATCAAATCCCCCCTCAGTCTTCTCTTCTGCAGGCTAAATAAGCCTAGTTCCTTCAGACTTTCTTCATAGGGCTTGTGCTCCAGCTCCTTGATCATTTTTATTGCCCTTCACTGGACTCTTTCTGATTTGTCCATGTCCTTTTTATAATGGGGAGTCCAAAACTGGACACAGTATTCCAGATACGGCCTCACCAGTGCCAAATAGAGGGAAATGATCGCATCCCTCGATCTGCTGGCAGCACTTCTTCTGATGCAGCCCAGTATGCCATTGGCCTTTTTGGCAGCAAGAGCACACTGCTGACTCATATTCAGCTTCCCATCCACCATGACCCCCAGGTCCTTTTCTGCAGTGCTGCTAGTTAGCTGATTGCTTCCCAGCCTGTAGCAGTGCATGGGGTTTTTCCATCCCAGGTGCAGGACTTTGCACTTGTCCTTATTGAACCACATGAGATTTCTGTTGGCCCACTGCTCCAATTTATCTAAGTCTCCCTGAATCCTGTCCCTGCCCTCCAGCATGTCTACCATTCCCCCCAGCTTGGTGTCATCCGCAAACTGAGTGTGCAATCTATCCCATCATCCAGATCATTAATGAAAATGTTGAACAGAAGTGGCCCCAGGACCCGACCCCTGGGGCACACCACTCGTTACTGGTTGCCAACTAGACATGAGCCATTGATTCCTACATGCTGAAACCGCTGATCTAGCCAGTTCTCTATCCACTTTACAGTCCACACATCCAAGCCATACTTCCTTAACTTGCCAGTGAGAATACTTTGACAAACTGTATCAAAAGCCATGCCAAAGTTGAGGTATATCACATTGACGGCTTTTCCCGCATCCACAAATCCAGTCATCTCATCATAGAAGGCGATGAGGTTGATCAGGCATGATTTACCCTTGGTGAATCCATGCTGACTGCTCCTAGTCACTCTATTTTTCTCCAAGTGTTTCAGGATGGATTCTTTGAGAACCTGCTCCATGACTTTTCCAGGGACTGAAGTGAGGCTGACAGGTCTGTAATTCCCCAGATCCTCCTTTTTGCCTTTCTCGAAGATAGGCACTATATTTGCTTTTTTCTAGTCTTCCGGCACCTCCCCCGTTAGCCACGAGTTTTCAAAGATGATGGCCAGTGGTATTGCTATCTCATCAGCCAACTCCCTCAGCACCCTCGGATGCAGGTTGTCCAGCCCCATGGACTTGTGCACATCCAGCTTCTTTAGGCAGTCCCTAACCTGACCATCCATCACCAAGGGTCTCTCTTCTTCTCTCCAATCTGCCATATCTAGTGTAGTGGGCTGGGAGCTGGCCCTGCCTGTGAAAACTGAAGTAAAAAAAGCATTGAGCACTTCAGCTTTTTCCTCATCCTTCATCACGAGGATACCTGCCCCATTCAGTAAGGGACCTACACCATCCTTGATCCTCTTTTTGTTATTAACATACTTCTAGAACCCCTTCCTGTTATCATTCACATCCCTTGCTAGGCGCAACTCCAGTTGTCCTTTGGCCTTTCTGATTTTATCTCTGCAGTCCCGAGCAATATCTTTATATGCCTCCTTAGTCATCTGTCCAAGCTTCCACTTCCTATAAGCTTCCTTTTTATGCTTGAGCTCAATGCAGAGTTCTCTGTTAAGCCATACTGGGTGCCTTCCACATTTGCTGTTCTTTCTGCTTGTCGGAATGCTATCTTCCTGTGCCCTTAGCAGGGTTTCTTTAAAATGCAGCCAGCTCTCTTGGACGCCTTTCCACTTCAGATCAGCCTCCCAGGGGATCCTGCCCATTAGTTCCCTGAGGGAGCCAAAATCTGCTTTTCTGAAGTCCAGGGTCTACATTTTGCTTCTTTCCTTTTTTCCATTAATCAGCATCTTGAACTCTATCATCCCATAGTCACTGTTCCCCAGGTTGCCATTCACTTCTGTGTCCCCAATCAATTCTTCTCAGTTTATTAACAGCAGGTCAAGCTGCACAAGGGCCCTTGTTGGTTCCTTCAGCATTTGTACCAAGAAGTTGTCCTCAGCCCTGTCCAAAAACTTCCTGGATTGCTTGTATGCTGCTGTATTGGCCTCCCAGCAGATGTCGGGGTAATTGAAGTCCCCCATGAAAACCAGGGCCTGTGATCTCAAAACTTCTGCCAGTTGTCCATAGAATGCCTCATCCACCTCCTTACACAGACCATGACATCCCCTTTGTTGCCTTCTCCTCTAAACTTAACCCACAGACTTTCGACTGGCTTATTTCCACTTCCATAATGGAGCTCTGAGCAGTCATAGAGCTCTTTTACATATAGTGCTGCTCCTCCCCCTCTTCTTCCCTGCCTGTCTTTCCTGAACAATTTATACCCATCCATGGCAGAGCTCCAGTCATGCAAGCTATCCCACCAGGTCTCTGTTATTGCAATTATATCATAGTTCCTTGTCTGCACCAGTACTACCAATTCTTCCTGCTTCTTTCCCAGGCTCCTTGCATTTGTGTACAGGCACCTAACATATCAGGCTGATCACCCTATTTTCCCTTGTCGATTTTCAATTTTGTTGCATCTACCTCTTTGCATTTTCTCCCAACGTTGTCCTCCTGCACTTGCCTCAGTTATTAAAGCTTCATTAGGACATCTAACACAGTTATTTGCCCCCCCACCATGTTCCAACCACCCTCTCTTTTATCCCTGGTGTTACAGTCCCAACACCCCCAAGATCCATCCCTTCCCCCAGGTCTCCCACATTGTCACTTACCTGTGGGCTTTGGTCTCCTTCCCCCTTCAAACCTAGTTTAAAGCCCTCCTCACTTGGTCAGCCAGTCAACATCAGAATATGCTCTTCCCCTTCCTCAACAGATGGAGTCCATCTCTGCCTAGGAGTGAATCAAAATAAAATCTTGAACCCTGATTTAGCGCTCAACCTTGCTGGGAAAAAGTAAAGGCCTCTGCAGCCTGCAAAAGACTTAATCAGTTCCTTCTAGTCATGTGGCTGCTCAAGAAGGGGTATAAAGAGATTGGGAAATTGAGTTGAAAGGGAACTAAGGGGAAGTGCCTGTTTTCTCGCCTCCTGGCTGACTAAAGCAGGGAAAGTCTCTGGAAATCTTTGCCTAGTGTTTCTCAGCTTTCTTAGCTTGTGCTCTTGCTCCCCATTAAGGTAAACTTGAAGGATTTTCAAAAGCAGGTGAAGTTCCCAAATTCAAAATCAATGGGAGTTGTGCCCCTGACTCCCTTCAGTACTTCTGAAAATCTCTTTAAAAAAAGCCCTGTGTGAGTGGGACTTAAGCTAGTGGACAAGAAACAGCACAGTGGGATGTAACTGGAAGAATAAAGAGAAATTCCTTAGGGTGTATATGCTGGAGTGGACAATGGAGAGAGGACAACCCAACTCTGTGTCCAGATGGTGTGGGATTCTCCCTTCGCCATGGCATCCCTGCTTCTTACTACCAAGTAGTTGTTCTTAAAGAGTTTCCAGGTTCCTTCTAACAATGTAATGTGGCCTTCAGTCTCCATCCTTTTTACTCCATCCTCTGCACCTATGTTGAGGTCTGTGATGAAAAACTGGTACCTGAGAAAACTGGATGTCAACTCTACTGCTATCACTACACAATATTGTGTCTACCTAGAAAGGGCATTGCTGTGTGATGAAAGGCATTCCCTTGGAAGCCCCCATTCTACAGGGGGCTGTGTGCTGTGTCAGCCAGAAAGGGGGAGGCGAACAACAGGCAGCAACCTTGAGTTTGTATCAGAAGACAACATTCTTTAATGAGGTCATCAACCTGGTTCTTTGGCCACCCTGAAAGCTGAAACATAATTGTCCTCTGTTCTGAAAGAGGAATGGGAGATTAATGACAAAGCCACATCTTACATGTCAAATTCTGTAATTCGGAGAAACAAGCAGTGTAGCGAGTTCATGAGAAGTATCTGCCCTGGAGCAGAATGATAAGTCATTTACTAGAGGAAGAAATCCATTATTGACATGATGGCAGCTGTAGAAACCCTACCAGGCAGGGTACTTTGCCAGCACACCATGAGACACAGTCCACACCCCAAGATGCTTACAGTCAAAATTCATAATGATGGACAAAGTGAGTGTTGCTGTCTGCATTTTACAGGTGGGAAAGTGAAATGCAGAAAGCCAAAGTCCCAGATTCTCAAAAGGACAGAGGTGCCTAACTCCTCTATACATAAATGGGAATTCAGTGCCTAAGTACTTCCGAGGATCTGGGCCTAGGGGTATGTCTATACTGCTACAGAGAGTGAACCTTCCAGAGTGGGTAGGCAGACAAGCACTGGCATACCTGAAAATAGCTAAGTGGACATTGCACTTTTATCAGAGACTTGAGGAGTCATGTGGGCTTGAGTTCAGGTGGCTAGCCGGAGTCTCTGCTGAGCACAGTTATTTTCAGTGCTAATCTGTCTATGCAGGCTGGCTAGCTCATTCTCAGTTGCAGTGTAGACATACTGTAGGCGACTCCCTGAAGTCACTCAACTCTATGGCAAATCTGGGACTTGAGAACTCTGATTTCCTGAAGCCCAGTCCAGGGCCTCAGCTATGAGACCATTTCATCTGCCTTTGTTAAAATTGGAATCTCATGTAAAAGTCTTAGTTCACATACCACTGGCAGAGAAAGTCATGGATCAGGAGCCTGTCATCCCTTACTGATAGCTGATTGAATGATTTCTCTTTTCCTAGTGTCCCAGCCAGGACCTGACAGAGGAATATGACACCTCAGTCGTGACATCCCTGATCCAGTCACACCTCCCGGAAGCTTATCTCAAAGAAGATGTTGGTGGAGAGCTTGTGTATGTGCTTCCAGCATTCAATTCCAGAGTCTCTGGAGCATATCAGTCTCTTCTTAGAGCTCTAGATACTGGCCTGAATGACCTCCATATTGGGTGCTATGGCATTTCAGACACCACTGTGGAAGAGGTAAGCATTCTAAATCTTTTATTTTTAATTAAATGCTATGGATAGTCAGTGATTAACTACAACTACAACTCTGCTTTTGGGGCCAAGCAGTGACATGACTGGATGAGAAAGGTAGGTTGTTGGTTTTTGGTCGGTTGGTTGGTTGGGGTTTTTCACAGTGTTTTGTTGTGATTCTATTTTTTTTTGTTTGTTTTTAAGTCCAACAATGAGAACATTCTGGCTCACCAAAGAGTCCCACCTCACTAAGTATCTTCTCAGGAAAAAGTGGGGGGGGGGGGAGAAATGGCAGTATGCTGCTTATATTCTTTTGGCAATCCCAGTGAATGAGTGTTTCTGCTGAAATAATCAGAGTGAGAGAATAAATAATATTGACATTTTAATGTTGTCCATTATGCTTCAGAATGAGCTCCATATTGGCTCCTCATAATGACTGTGTGTCTGTCTGCAGACTCAAGAGATAGTGTCACATCAGTTTCTGTTCAAAAGCCTTTGTTCACTAACATAAACGTTTTCAGATGAAAGACTAAATTCTTCAAAAACTGATGGGGCTGCCAGAGAGGCACTGATACAACTGCTCAGTCTGACCCTTTGAACTCTATAGAGGTGACAGTCATTGAGACCCACCAGAATGTGTGTTTTCTCTATCTCAGCTGGAGTCACTGTGAGGCTAGTGTGGAGAATCTGCTGACATTTCTCGTGAAGAAGATATATTTCCTGCCACTGAAGTCATTAACTCACCACAAACATGGGCATTCAGCTAAATCAGAAACATAAAGTACTTTTAAAAAATAAGAGCTAAGTTATCACAACTCCTTTCTGACAGTGCAGTAAGAAGAAAGTAATCGTTTCCCCACTCCCTTCACAGCAAAGTTAATTTGACTTATAACACTGTGTTGCCCATCCCCACAAAACCCCATAACTTGACCATGTTGGTGCTTTTGACTTGACTGGTGCAAGTTGCTCCGTCTTCACTAGATGAAAAGATGTCTTCTTAACTTGAGGAATTGAAGTAAAGCCCTCATGAGGACAAGGCAGAATGTGGCTTTTCACACAGGTTAGCCAGTCAAGTTAAAAACTAAACTTCTCAGTCAGCCTTAATTTCAACCTGCTAACTTGTGTAAAAGCCAAAAATTGCTTTGCCTTCACTAGGATTTTACCTCGAGAAAAAGACACACCTTTTTTGCCTATTAAAGACAAGACTGCCGTGAAACATGAGTGAACATAACTTGTCCATGGACAACATGATCAACCATTGTACAGACACAGGCTATTGGCTATGTCTACACTAGCCAATTAGTTTGTACTAAGCAAGCTTAGTCCAGAATAATTTAGTTTGTGTCCACAATAGGCTTTGCCTAGTTTGAAGAAAGAAATTTCTTTCAAAGTTTAGTTCAAACTAGCGCAAACTAAGCGATTAGTTCAAACTAACTGCGCTTTCTAGTTCAAACTAACTTTTTAGTTCGAGCTAGTCAGCGCAGCTAGTTTGAACTAAAAATCCATGGTTAGTTCGAACTAACTAACCGGGAACTACTTAGTTTGGACTACGGAAGTCCATACTAAGCTTTCTGATGTAGACACAGCCATTGTCACCTGAATGCTGCTAGTCCTCCAACACCGTCCCACAATTCTCCCCATGTGCAAAGGAAGGTCCTTCTATAATTCACTGGTAAAGGGTCTATAGAGCAGCTCAGCTTAGAGCAGTGCTAAGAATCATGGGATGTGTCCCCAGAAGTCACGGTGCCTCAAAATTTCACAGTGGCTCATGAAGGCCAGAGGCACAACTGGATGACAAGACAACAAGCTGAATGGTAGTTCTGGGCAGTCTTGTTGTTATCCTAGGAAAGGATTGTAGCCTACAATGTTCTTCTCTTTTGTTGCCTTGTTCTGTAGGTATTTCTTAACCTGACTAGAGACCTGGAGAAAGACAAACAACACGATCCTGTGCTGCCCCAACAGGTGCCTGAACCAAGTGGTCTAATGGAGACCAAGGAGATGTCTGTGAGCACTGATAGCTTCACTGAGAGAGACGGTACTCCTTCAATGTGATTTTATTCCAGATGTATACCAAGTGTAATTAATGACAGATAGACTGACCATTGGACACATTCCCTCCTTCCTTTGGTTAAATACAGACCAAAATTCAGCCAACCAATCATCAACTGTCTCATACAGTATAGTACACAATTGTTTTATAATAGCCCTTGTTTCTAATTGTCTGAATTATGGAAGAAGATCTAGAAGTATTTTAATTTAGTCACTTTCTGTTAAATAAGTCCCTCCTTAAAACACAGGCCTGGGACTCAAGGGAAACAGGTTCTGTTCCTGGCTCTGTAACTGGTCTTCTAGGTGATCTTGGACAGGTTGCTTCACTACCCTGTGATTCAGTCTTGTCATCTGTAAATAGAGATAATAAAACTGACCTTCTTGAAAAATGCTTTACAATCTACTGATGAACAGTGCTAAATAAGAGCTGGGTTATTATTTTTGATCCAATCAAATACATCTCTTGGCAAAAGTGCAGATGTGCCCCTGAATGTAATCACTATAATGGATGCAGAGGGTTAATTTATAAAAATCAGACCAGCCTCAAAAAAAATACGTGTGAAGACCCTTAATTTTATGCAACGTCAGTACAGTTAGGGAAGAGTGAACTGGTTTTTGTTCCTTTCTGTCATAAGCAACAGAATTGTTTACAAAGTTCCAGTTACTTAGATGCGAGCAAACCCCTGGAAGGTCCAGGTGTAGCAAGAGGATAATCTGAAGACCGGGGAGTTGGGACAGCTGTCAGCAAGGGCCTACAGAATCTTTATCACTGATGATGATGCATGAAAATGAAGGAGGCCAGGTTGAATTTGCAGGATGGCATCTTAGAAACATATCTTTTTGCTTGTAAAATAACTCAATTAAATAGAGGAGTAATTGAGATGATGCAGTATAGGTATTAGGGAAAACGTTCTATTTTTCTTTGTATTTATAACTTTCTTATTTGTTATATTTGAAAAAAATAAATATATCAAAATACCAGATTCATGCTAACACACAAAGTAAATAAAGAGGGTTAGGTTAAAGGGAGGGGAAGTGACAGATCTATAATCAGAGTCTACATCGATCTAAAAAGTCAGTCCAAATTGCTTTGAATTTTTTGGTGTGGCAGTTCTGTAGAATGCCAGTTGTTAGGAAAATTTTTCTACCTCTAAGGATAATTAAGCACTGGAACATGTTACCTAAGGGGTCAGTGGAATCCTGGGAGATTTTTAAGAAGCAATTAGGCAAATAGCTGGTCTAGGTATACTTAATCTTAACTCAGAACAAAGGACTGGGCTAGATGAAGTAGGATTAAGAATAAAGTCCCTCCCAGTGCTGCACTTTTATAATTTGTTTCCCTCCCAAATAAGAGCTCTGAAAATTATTTAATTTTTGCTGTAATATATGGGAGATAATATTTCATTAGTTACAAAGGAGACTCCACTGATCCAAGTAGAGATGAATATCTTGTACAAGAATTTGTCTCTATTCTTAACATATTCTGTACAATTATCAATTAGTTTATATGGCAGATCGTATGCCTTGTTCCACTTCTCCATTTGCAATTTTCAGATAAGTTTTATTATTGATTTGTGTGTCTAAGAAGCTAGGTATTAAATGATGAAAAGGTCAAACTTGCAAAGACGAATAGCTGTGAGTTTCCCGCCCTATTTGCATTTCGCCTCTGAGATAAGGAATTAGGAAGGATGATTTAGTGGTTAGTGCATTTCCCTATGAACTTGAGATACCTTAGTTCAGTTCTGTGCTGTAGCACAGATTTCTTCTGTGACCTTGGGCAAGTCACCTTTATCCCAGATCCTGATCTGAGTGGAAATTAAGTGCCTAAATACCATTGAGGATCTGGGCCTTTGGCTTTTTGGGCCTCAATTCTCCATCTGTAAAAAGGGGATAAAGGCACTTCCCTGCCTCACAGGAGTATTGTCAGGATAAATACATTACATACTGTGATGTTATCAGACAGTGCAGAAGTGGAGAGAGGGACAGCATATAAAGACCTACAACGGGTAGACAGCTCAGTTCCTCTCACATAGGCTATGTTCACACACGGGGTTATTTTGATACAAGTTGTTTTGAAACAACTTGTATCGAAATAACGCCTTATTTTGAAATAACTTATTTCGAAATAAAAAAAAGTTAGTTCGAAATAAGGAAAAAAGCGGGAATCAAAATAGCATGTTCACACTGTGGGCTTGCTATTTCGATTGAGGGGCAGGGCACCATGGGAGGTGTGGCAAGATGGCCGCCTCACTGGGCCATGTCGGCGGCCATGTTGCCAGCCAGGCACGCCGAGGCAGGAACTTCCTGTTCCCCGGGGTGCTGAGCACCCTGGGAGGAAGGTCAGACGGCTTTTTTGAAACTACTGTTGTTTCAAAACAACATGTTCCAATGGGATTGTTTCGAAACAACTCGTTTCGAAACGACGTTTCGAAACAACGGTACATCGTGTGAACATGGCATTTCTTATTTTGAAACAACCTCTGTTGTTTCGAAATAAGACTGCTGTGTGAACACACCCATACTGATAAGAGAGGTCTGATCTAGTGACCTGACCACAGGGCGGCCACACAGGAGTTCTTGAGTTCTGATCCCATCTCTGTCAGTCAGGCCTTCAGTAAGAAGGATCTGGGAGTACTGGTTGATCACAGGATGACTCTGAGCCACCACCAATGTGATGTGGCCATGAGAAAAGCTAATGTGGTTCTAAGATGTATCAGGAAAGGTATTGCAAGTAGAGACAGGGAGGTGTTAGTGCTGCTGTACAAGGCACTGGTGTGGCCCTATCTGGAATATTGCATGCAGTTCTAGTCCCCATGTTTAAAAAGGATGAATTCAAATTGGAACAAGTGCAGAGAAGGGCTACAAGAATGGTCCATGGAGTAGGAAACCCGACTTATGAGAGGAGACTTAAGGAGACTGGCTTATTTAGGCTAAGCAAAAGACAGTTGAGGGGTGATATGATTGCTCTCTATAAATACATCAGAGGGAAAGATATCAGGGAGGGAGAGGAACTATTTGAGTAAAGCACCAATGTCTTTGATTTTTGACTACTGCTGGTGGATTTGCAAGTGGCCTAAGAAGGGAGGGTAGATGGGGTGGGGTCTGAGTTATTACAGAGAATTGTTTCTTGGGTGACTCGCTGGTGAGACTTGCCCATGTGCTCAAGGTTTAACTGATCACCATATCTGGGGTTGGGAAGGAATTTTCCTCCAGAGCAGATTGGCTAGGGCTCTGGGTTTTTTTGCCTTCCTCTGTAGCACAGGGCATGGCTCACCTGCTGGTGAATTCTCTGTACCTTAAAGTCCTTAAATCATGGTTTGAAGACTTAGATAACTCAATCATAGGTTAGAGGCTCATTGCTGGAGTGGGTGGGTGGGGTTTTAAGGCCTGCATTGTGCAGGTGGTCAGACTAGATGATCATACTGGCCCCTTCTGACTTTAGGATATGTCTACACTAGCAAATTAGTCTGGGTTAAGGATGCTTAATCCAGACTAATTTGATCACTGTCTATACCAGGCTTTGCCTAGTCTGAACTAAAAAATTTTTAGTTCGAATTAAGCAAAGCTTAGTTCAAAGTAGTTAGTTTGAATGGTTAGTTTGACCTAACTGCTTAGTTCAAACTTTTTTCAAACTTTAGTTCAAACTAGCATGATGCAGTCATGCTAGTTCTACCTAAATAAATTCAAATTAGCAGTTAGTTCAAACTAACTTTTTGTTCAAACTAGCAGTGCTTTTTTAGTTCAAAGTAAATGCAGTTAGTTCAAACTAACTTCAAACTCCTTAGTTTGGACTAAGCAAGTCCGAACTAAGTTTTAGATGTAGGCATTAAGGAAGCTTAATTTGAACTAACTTAGTACCTGTCTACACTAGGCTTTCTTTAGTTCAAATTAAGGAATTCCTTAATTTGAACTAATGAAAGCTTAGTTTGAATTAGTAAGACCTGCTCTTTAAGTTGAACTAAGCCCCTAGTGCAATCCTTAGTTCAAACTAAGGACAGTGTAGACTAGGATTAACCATTAGTTTGAATTTAATAAATTTAAATTAAGGGCAGTTAGTTTGAATTAAACAAAGTGGACTAATTCGACTTAACGTTAAATCAAATTAGTCCACTTTGTTAATTCAAACTAATAAATTCGAATTTAGTTTGAACTAACTTCGAACTTACTAGTTCAAATTAACAAATTCAAACTAACTTTTCCTAGTGTAGACATAGTCTATGTCTATAAGCCTCTTAACCTCCCTATCCTGATTTTCTCCGTTTGTAAAGGGGATAATAATATTTATCTCCCTTTTCAAGGTGTCAGGGGTTGATTTAGAGCTGTGAAATGTATTGACAAAGAGAAGTGCTAAGTGGGGTTCTCTTTATCACACACAGACCAAGCCCTGGTTAAATCAAGAAGGCTGACTGGTTTGCCACTGCTGCTCAAGAAGACAATGGCTGTCTTCATCAAGAGGTTTCACCACACCCGACGAAACCAGAAAGGCTTTTTGACTCAGGTCATTCTACCTGTGGTCTTTGTGACAGTAGCCATGGGCCTCAGCACACTGAGAACGGAGGTAGCCGAATACCCAGAGCTCCAACTTTCTCCCTCCATGTATGGTTCCTCTGGGCAGGCAGATTTCTTTGGGTAAATCTCTCTCTCTTTTTTTATTAAGCCTCTTTTGCTGACTGTTTATAAAAGGGCAGATTGTGATCTCAGGAGAGTGGCTAAGCAAATCCAGTGCCAAATATGACACAGAAAACCATGTCGCAATAGTCATATCCCTAGCGGGTTGTCTGGGAGAATGCTTTTGCTAAACCCAACAATTGAAAGCTTAAAAAATAGCTCAAATAGCTTAAAATCTCTTTTTAGTAATTAACTCAGAAATGTGCACTGCAAGGATTTAATTGTGTTGTCCTTGGATTCCACTGATGATGGAGCCATGTTGCCCATAAGGATATATTTGACTTTCCTTTTGTAATGAGAAGTGGAGGTGTACCTATTCCCAACCTGTGGGCATTCAGCTGCAGGCTACAAAAAGATTCTGTTCCCAGCTCAGCACTGTGGGCCCAACAGCCTATCTCTTCTCAAAAAGAGAAAAAAAGCAGAGTCTCCATTATCCGGACCTCACTTAACCAAACCTCTCAGTTATCCAAAGGTTAGTTATGTCTTTTCTCCCACTCACCCCTGAGGTTTGATTTTTACATGTAAGCCTACTGAAGTCTATATGAAGGGGGTCTTCCTGACTCAAAATGCTTCATTGTGCTTAAAACCAGTCCCTTACTTTTCCAAAATCTCAGCTTCCTGAAATAAATATGATGTGCAGCATTCTCATTCAATAATGTAGTTTCCTAGCTGTCTCCAGTAATCCTGGTCCTTAAATAAAAAATACAAAGGAGCTCAAACCTTCTCTCCACTGCTTTGTTGCTTTTAGAGTTCCTCTCTTAGAAGGGTTCATGTCCTTTTTCTGGACAACCACTGTTTGGGTGGGATGAGGAGCAAGAGATGCCGGCCTCTGATTCAGCAGAACGCATGTCCTCCATTCCCATCATAACCTACTCGTGCTTGCAGGATGGGTTGTTCCAGGCAAACACTGCCAGACAGTTGGGTTTGGAGGGAGACACTTCTTTAAGTGGGCTAGAGGTTTTTTGGCTTCTTAGAAGAGGAAATTGATGGAGACATACATGTGATCCAACTACTCTACCCAAAATCACAGTAAATGGCTCTCATTAGAAATGAAGTTCAGAACAGCCTTAATTATACATGCCAAAGGGATCCCCCTTTGGCTTGAATTCTACAAACTCTGACCCATATGTGTAAGTTTAAGCATGTGAACAGTCTCATAGAAACCTATGGAGCTATTCCTATCCTTAAAAATACTCATGTGCTTAAGTGCTTTGCGCCTAAAATAATAATTTATTTTCAATCCTTATTTCATTCAGATGATGTTTTTTTTTTACTCCTGGGTCTACAATGAAAATATCTTGATCGTTTCTCTCTTTCTCTATTAAATCTTAGGAACTTTAATGAAACCACAGATGCTTTAGTTGCTTCGATGCTTTCTTTCCCTGGAACAGATAACACATGCTTGAATGAAAGCAATTCGTAAGTATTTCTTCATCTCCTTCATTTTTAATTCCTAATCTGTGAAAAGGAAAAGGCATAAAATTAATAGCTGTCAGGTATTAATAACATCCTTTGATCACCTGCAAAGTTTTCCTACCCTTGTGCCACATCAAAAAAGGCTTCATCTATTGCTGTAGTTCCCAAAGATACATTTGCATGGTGTGCATTTGGAAGCAATCTGATTTATAAACTCCTTAAATTCAGTAAAAAAACCAAATGGAGCTCAACTTGAAGGACCAGGTTGTGGAGTCCACTAACTGTGGTGAGCACTTATGAGTCCTCCACTGACCTTTCTGAGTTTACTCATGTGAGTAAGTTCTCATCACAGGTAAGGTAGGGGTTTGCAAACTTTTTGGCCTGGAGGTCTCCTCTGCTTCTGGGAGGGATGGAGACGGGCAGGACTGGGAGGGGGGAGTGGCTACCACAGTCTGGACAAGGTGCAGCCACTGCACATGGTGAGAGGAGGTCAGGAGAAGGAGCACGACTGAAAAGCTGGAGTGTACACTGCACTCTGGCCAGGGTGCCTTTGGGCTCATGTGGTGGGAGGGGTGCTAGTGGCTGCCATGATCCAGCCAGGCCCAGCTGGTGGGCTGGATGAAAGGTTCCTGAAGGCTGTAGTTTGCCCACCGCTGTGATAAGGGTTACCCAGTAATGAATGCAGACTACTTATGATGGGTAGTACCCAAGGTGTTCACACTAAAGCTATCACAATCTAACCTCAGAGGAAGGGCAAATTTCCATACTTGAAAGCTCTCGTACCTTTTGGCTGAGTTGGCTGAGAGTTGGGCTACCTGGGATTTTACAGATGAACCTTCAGTGGGTCGGTGCAGTAACTGCTGAGTGTTCCTGAGCAACTTTGTGTGTTGTAGTTCAGGGAAAGAGTTTAGCTGACTAGATGCAATTTGTCAGCCATCTGATGATTATCCTATTAATGAGACCCCCCTGAGAGTGGGGTTATATTTCTTTTGTAAGGTAATTTTGGCTTTTTCATGTTAGCTTCTTAGGCTGCTTGCTAGGGGTTCGAAGAAGCCTCACCAGGCTCTTCATGAGATGTGTAACAAACAATATAATCGTTACCAACAGATAGCAAGAATTGCTAAGTATGACAATGCTGAGCCCTTCTTTAGCAGTGCTGAATCCTCCATGAAGTCAATAGGGGCAGAGAGGTGCTCAGCACTTCCCAGGAAATGCCCTGTCTCACAGGACTCTGCTCCATGGGCTCGATCATTTTCCTTCCAGTCATCAGGACTCTGTTGTCCTGCAAGTGCATGTCACCTGCTTTCCTGTGTATTGAAAACTCAGGGTAACCTGTGTTCATTTTCAGGGAGTGTTTAACAGAGAGCATGCTTGGCCCGTGGGTATCCCGTGGAAACCAGAGCATGAAATATTCAGCATGCAACTGCACAGATGGCACCCAGGTAAAGTGGAGTAAAACTTTAAAAGGAGAGAGTTGATTTAAAACACTTGAGAGGTCCTTAGCATGTGTGGGACACTGATTTATGAGACCAGATGAGTCACAAGCCTGACATCATGACTACAGACTCACGGATTCATTGCCACCAAGTCATGTGTTCGGACTTTTCCTCGCTTGGGTAATGACTCGCACTGCCTTCTAGTAGTCATTGGATGACGTGGGTTTGCTTTCTGTCTGTCTCCCAGTGGGCAACAGTCACTCTACATCACCGACAAAAATACTGACTATTATTAATACTTATCTTTGTTACGTTAAGTAGCTCCTAGAGACCTCACCTGGGATCAGCGTCTCCTTGTGCTAGGTGCAGTATGCAAACACAAAGCGAGAGGCTGCCTCTACCCTTATGAGCTTACCACCCAAAGTCCCCCTCCTGCAAATGCATATATTTAGCTTGACTGTTGTGAGGAACCCCAGTGATTTCAGTATGTTTACAGAAATAGGACCTAAGCAAACCAAGGGATCAGGAGAAATAGGTCAGACTTGGTGATCTAATGATCCTTTCTGGCTTTAAATGTCACAGACTGGAAGCAAAGGGAGGTGAAGTGACTTACCCATGGTCACGTGGACAGTGTTAGAACAAGTCAGAGACAGAATTGGGAAAGGAACTAGGCCTCTTGAGTCACAGTACAGTTCCCTAGGCACTGGGCTGTGCTGCTGACCTGTGATGCGACCATCACAACTGGCATTAATTGATGCCCTGTTAGCTAGTCTAAGCATAGAGATGATGGGCTGTCTGGACATAGAGACCAAACTAATCTCCTGGACCATGTCTTCAGCTGGTGGAAACTAGAGTAGCTATACCGGTTTACATTGGCAGAGGGTCTGACCCCTGAGGTCTAGACACATTACTCTAGATCAGGGTCGAGGAGCGCTGATGACAGGGAAGCAATTGCTGCTGTTACATATGCTGGATCTGATCTGTAAGGCTATGTCTACACTTAGATAGATAGTTAAGTCAATTTAACTTAAATTGATCTAATTGAATTGAAATAAATATCATTACATTAATTTAACATGTCTCCACTAGAAACCCAAATTGAACTAGCATGTCCATGGACAGGACTTGCTAGTTCAATTTAGGAGACGGGCACCATGGGAGGTGTGGCAAGATGGCCCCCCCAAGAAGGGTCATGCCCCCACCCAATATACAGAAAAATGAAGGCACTCTGGGTGGGAGAAGGGCTAAAAGTGTTAAATTGAAATAACAGTTAAATCAAAATAACATGGCTAAACTGCATTATTTCAAAATAATAATTTTGATTTAACCATCATTTCAATATAAAGCAAGATTTTGTTATATTGAAATGACAATTCCTTATTTCGAAATGAGGGAGCTCCTCATTTCAAAATAAGGCAAGCTAGTGTAGATATGCAATATGTGAGCAGAAGAGTGATGTCAGTTTAGCACCATTAATAAGCACTAAAAAACTCACTTAGAAAATTTTGGCTAAAGAAAAGGGATTAAATACCATGCTCTGTGGAACAATCACACACTATTTGGGCTACCTTCTATATTTACCTACCTCCACTGGAAAAGGTTTTAATGCTGTTTTTCAGTGTTGTATGATTGTCCCATTTAACGGAGGCGAGTATGTATTCAAGAGGAAAATTGCATTTCTTAGAATGTTCTCTTTATGTGAAAGTACTCTGTTGTTGGTCTTCATCATCAAAAATATAAACTTGGTGCAACAGTCTGGATCCAGCTGCTTTTACTGTGCCTTGTCTTGGAGATGATTGTGATTATTAGCTCATATTTGTTTATTTTCATTGCACTGGTATCTCCAGAATATGGGTGACGACAACGGCCAGAGAACCTATGTCAGGTGGAGATTTCTGGAGGTGGGGAACCTGCAGATAAACACTCAGACCTTGGGGACTTGTCTATACCACAGTAATTCTGAAGTCCTGCTAAAAGTGCCAGGTCTCAATTCAGCAAAACACTTAAGTATATGCTTAGGTTTAAGTACATGACCAAATCTCACTGATTTCAAGGAAACTTCAGTATGTGCTTATCTAAATAGGGATAGACATAAGCTTGTGCTCAAATACATAAGACTTTGGCAGAATTGGGGCAATAATCATTCAGAATAACTCACCAGACTATAGATCTTGTTCCTTCAAAGCCCCAAAATCCTGTCTGTATGAAGAATTGTCTCTTGGGGGAAAAATGTAAATTTTGTCTTGCGTTGTGTTGAATTAAAGGAACAATTTTTTAAAAATAAACTTTTTTCTAGATGTGCCCAAAGGTTGACTTTTCTCCACCTCACAGAAGAACTTTCTCTTCTCGGATGATTTATAATCTTTCTGGGCAGGACGTGGAAACATATCTTCTAGCAACTACAAGAGATTTCCTCCAAAAAAGGTAGAGCATACAGCTATTTTCTTCTCTTTCTGTTGTCCTGTTTCATTGGCTGGTGGCTTCTTATGGGTTTGAGTCTCCTTTAACAAAGCTAACAAGGAGTCCTGTGGCACTTTTAAAGACTAACAAATTTATATATTGTGTGAGCTTTCACGGGAGAAAATGCCACTTCGTCAGATGATCGAAGTTAGGGAATTTACAGAATTACAGAATTTATCATGTGATAAATAAATTTGTTAGTCATTTAAAGTGCCACAAGACTCCTTGTTTTGTTTTGCTGAACTAGACCAACACAGCTACCCTTCCGTAATTTAGCAAAGCTGTCATTTTATATTAATTTCTCATGTTACTTGTAGCTGTAGGCACAGGGCAGTTACCTTAAAGTGCACCAGGTCTCCAAGTACAAGGTTATTGGATGCACTGAGCACTCTCTGAAAGTTGGAGTGCATCTGTCTTACAGTGTATATGCATAACTATTGAAAGTTAGGATTGCAACAGGCACAAACCACCCCTTTACTGAAGAAGAAAAGCCTTTGTCCAATCTAGAAGCTTAAGGAAAGACATCTGGCAGAATACCCAGTTAAGCAAGTCTTGTACATAGATTGTGTCCTTGAACTCTGATTTAACAAAGTATCTAAATGCATGCTTCACTTAAAATGTGTGCTTCAGTCCCCTGAAGTTAAGATTAAGCACATGCTTAAGCTACTTTACTAACTCAGGGCCTTCTGCTATCTTGTACTGTTTTGCCCAAGAGGGGTTTATGTGTGTAAAGTGCTCGGAAGCAAAATAAATATATTGGACAGTTAAATCAGTCAAGAGAAAAGCCGCTCTCCACGCCGATTGAAAGGGAACTATTAGTCTCTTGTGCAACTCTCACACAAGTGTGGAATTGTTTGTTGGAGAGGGTAGGAAAATAACGTGATTCCTCAGCAACCAAAATACATTTCAGAATGGTGTTTGTTGACACAGATCAGGACTTTGCTGACTTGTTTTCTGTCTTCTCAAAAGTAAAGGGTCTTGAAGCAGCGTTAATAGGGCTGTGCTAAAAATACTGGCTGAAGTCCTATTCCCCTCTGCTCCTGTGTAAATCCAGAGTGACTACTGTGAAGACCATTTTCTATAGTACCTGGGGCCCCAATAGAAACTGATGTACCTCAAGTAACATCAGTGGAACTAATGCTGTTTTACACCTGCTGAGCGTCTAGCCCTGGATCTTTCCAATGGCAATAATCCATTTCCTTGTATTGTTTACCATGAAGGTACGGTGGCTGGAGCTTTGGCTTGCCTTTGACATCTGACCTCAAGTTTGACATAAGCCCAGTGCCTGCTAACAGAACTCTGACTAAGGTAATGAACACCTCCGGCTACCAAGCAGCTGTAAAGTCAGGGCTGCACTTGAAATGTCCACTGGTGAATGAAGGTGAAGTGCATGTTTTATAACTGAATAACCGCAGAACTCCTGTAGTTTACCATTGACACAGAGGGCGAAGAAGGAAAAAGGAAATTTAAGGAACCAGTTTTCCCTCTGTTGATGAAAAGAGGAATGCTGTACCCCTTAGCTCCTCCTAACTACTGTACACCGGCATCATGCAGGACCTGTGCCACCTCAGACCCAACTTTTCCCTTCCACAGACCCTCACTCTCCCCAGTGGCTGCTGCATTGCTCTAGTTAACAACTCATCTAGCTTAGACTCATCAGGACTCCTGGTCTTAGCTCCTGCCTAGACCCCATTCCTTCATTCTCCACCAGGGCACCTCTGCAGTACCTAAGGTGTACCCCAGGGGACCAGAACGACAGCAAGAGTGCCCTCTAGAGGGACCGTTCAGTGCTGCCCATGCCACTATGTCCTGCCATGTAGAGATGCTGGTCTGGCATAGCAACTCCATTAGGCTATGTCTGTGCTTACAAGTTATTTTGAATTAAGGAGGCTTAATTCAAAATAACTTATTCCCTGACCAAGGAGGCATTTTATTATATCGAATTAAGCAGTTCCTTAATGTGAAACAAGGAACCTCTAATTTGATATAGTAAAACCTCCTTTTACTTGAAGTATCACTTACTTGAAAGTTATTGGTTTGAATTAAGCCATTTTAAGCCATGCAATAAGCTTAATTTAAACTAATTTCCCTGTTCTTTTGCCTGCCTTCTCCTATTTTGAATTACAGAGCCTAGTGAAGACTCTCTACTTTGATTGGATAAAGCCCATTTTATTTTGAATTAGAGAGTCTTCACTGGACTCCTAATTTGAAATAATAACTTTGAAGTAGTGCTAAATAGAAATAATAACTTCAATTTAAATTTGAAGTAGTTATTTCAAATTAACTACTTTGAATTAATTTTGTTAGTGTAGACATAACCTTAGAGACAGCTCACAGACCAGGTGTTGTGAGGGTGAGCTAGAGTTTTTACTCCCAGTAATGGAAGCAGTTCCTGGGCCTTGTCCAGCATACGCTCTTTTCCCCTCAAGCCTCAACTCTGTCCTGGTCACCCCCTCAAACCCTCTGCAGTCCTTCCACTCCTCTTAGTAAACAGCATTGTTTGGCCTCCTGTGAACTGGTCAGGGCAGTTTGCCACCTGTCCGAGATCTGGCCTTACAAAGGCAACTGTGTTAGTCCTTTTAAATCAGCTTTTGCTGCAGAGCAAGATTGCCCTACCCCCCACTGTTCCACCTATGAGAGTGTCAGAGGCATCTCACCTAATTGCATCAGTGATCTCAGACAAGTAGACCCTTAGATCCTATCTGGGTGAGTAATTGCTCACCGGTGTGAGTACAGGGAACACAGTCTGGGCAGACTTAGTCATGTAGCTGCATGTTTTTTAATGTAGCAGCAGAATGGAGAAGATCTAAATATTTGGATATTTCAGGAATATGAAGACAAACAAACAGTCCTGTGGCACGTCTAAAGACTAACAGATTTACTTATCCTATGAGCTTCCATGGGAGAAAATTATAGTTCATCAGATCTCTGACAAAGTGGGATTTTCTCCCATGAAAGCTCATGCCATAAATAAATTTGTTAGTCTTTAAACGTGCCACAAAACTCCTTGTTTGTTTTGTTGAACTAGACAAAAATGGCCACCCCTTTGGAATGTGTCATTCACCTTTCCTGGTTTGCATAGAGGTGGTAAATCCATCCTGAAATCCTGAGCTTACTTGGGCCACTGAACTAAAATTCATCCCATTTCCTTCCCTTATTTTCCTTGTCTCTGTCTTCTCTTTTGTCCATCTTCCCACTTAGTCATTATGGTTGTTACTAGTTATATTGCTTTATACCTGACACCAAAAAGCAGTTATTCTAAGAACACCACCTTCCTTTTGAGGGAGCAAGGTGAATTCTCACTGCAGCTAGCTTGTTTCTTTAGCATGCTCATATTTACCCATTGCACGTTCTCATGTCTGTAAAAATTCTCCAACAAACAACAACCAGCCTTAGGAAGAAAAATCCATAGTTGGACTCTGAAATAAAAGAGGCAAAATAAGGGCACTGTCCAGATCTTGTAAAGCCATGTAAATTCTAATAGTCATGTCAGTTGTCCTTCAAATACAGTTCTGCTCTGAGCTGTAACTTCATAAAAAATGAGTGGTTCCATATTTATTCTCTCAATAGCTCTCAGAGAAAACCAGCTCAGCTTGCAGGTAAAAAGCTACTTTTGTAGCTGCCAGCCATTCAACCTCAGCCTGCAATCTGAGAGTTATTGTGGTCTGTTATTAATCATCTTGCAATGATGCTTAGGGACCCCAGTCACACATTGGGATCTTATTGGGCTGTGCAAGCACTCCCAAAGAGTTCACAATCTGAATGTCAGTCAAGACAATCCAGGAGGTATCCATCATCATCAGAAGTCCCAATTCAGCTTGTAAATCAAACGCAGTAGATACACCTAACTTAGAGTAATATATTGCTGCTCATCACTGGGATATCTGGGTGTATTCCATGTCAGATCAAAGCAAAGTTCCTAGTGGACTGCTTGGTGTCTCTGGCACATCTCATTTTCACGGTAAAATTCCACTTGAGGTAAACGTGGTTGGTTGGGGGGCTTTTTGTAGAGTTTTAGGAATAGCAAGGGGCATCATCTCTTTAAGTAAAGACTGCAGTTGGAATGTGGGTGTCTGTCCTTTGGATGGACACCTGAAGTTGTTGACTCACTGCAGGATCAAGACCCTAGTCATCAAGTGCTCAAGCCAGGTCTAAAAGCACAGGCTCTGTAGAGCGAAAGCCAGTAAAAACATATATGTATTACTAACATAAACTGATAGGACTTGGAATTCACAAAGTGTATATTCCATATTTTGTACTCCCTTCAATTCCTCTGGCTTTATACAAGTGTAAGTGAGAGTAGAATTTATCACAGAGGACATAGTTGTTAATAACAAGGTGCTATGCGCACTGTGTTTTCTGCCCTAGAGCAAATAGGTGCCCAGTGGGCAATTTACTGCAATAGGCCTCTTGGAAAACACCAGCCGCTGACATTGCTTAAAAGCAAAAGAATTTATTGTGGAAAAGTGAAGTTTCAGTATGCTAAATGCCACAGGCACCATTAACACAAACCATTAGTGATGGGCACTTCTTTCTTAGCTTTCTGAAGGCAATTGAATTAGATCTCACAGAGGTCAGTGGTGAATTGTATGATCCAGGCTAATTCACCCAAATCTTGCACAGTTGAATCCTTGGCCCTTAAAATGTAGCTAGGTCCAGCTTTAACAAACACTTTTACTGATGCAGCTTTTAAGTATCAATTATGGATTTTGTTATTTGTTCAAATAGAAGAAACCCACATCCTTGGAAATGATTTTCTGCCCACTGTTTGTGTTTCCCAATTGAGTACAGGTGTGGTATAATCCAGAGGGGTATCACAGCCTCCCAGCTTACCTCAACAGTCTCAACAACTTCATTCTCAGAGCTAATCTGCCGAAAAACAAGTCTTCCAAATACGGTAGGTGCTAACCCATCCTTGAAACATCTTGTGCTGCTCCTGTGTGAAGGGAAATCAGTTCTCTATCTGTACAGACAAGACTGGAGTGTATGGGCCAGGTTCGCTGCTCTTTGTGAAACGGAGCTGTGCCAATTTAAATTAGCAGGCAACCTGCCCCCCAGATGGAATCTTGGCCCCAGTAAAGTCAATAGTGAATCTGGCAATAACTTCAGTGGGGCCATGTCATTAGTCCCACTAACATTGATTCAACCAACTCTCCTTGCAAGACTGTCAGTATAGGACATGTCCCCAGAACTGGCTTGATCCATAATTAAATGAGGCTCTGAAGCAGGGCATCATTTACTTAAGGGCAGCCGTGGCACCACGCTAAGGGCTGGACAGGCCAGCCCAAAAGCCAGACCCCCTTGCTCCTGCATCTCTCCAAACCAGTCACTCTCCCCCAGGGGCAGAGTGGGCCAACCAATGGGATGGGCTCAGTTCTCTTGCCACACCTCTGGGCTGGCCCGCCCCACCTCTAGGGAGGAACAGCTGGCCCAGAGGTGGGGTGAAAGAGCAGCGCCTGGCCTCTGGGCTGGCCCGCTCTGCCCCTGGGCTGGCTGTTCCCCACTCTGGGGCAGGGTGAGCTGGCCTGGAGCAGAGGCTGGGTTCCAGCCCCATGCCGACCCCCCCCCCAGCTGGCTTTGGGCGCCAAAGCCCCTTGAGCCAGCCTTGTATGTCCCACAAGTCTATTTCTAGGAACAGAAGAAGTTGACCAGATAAAACATGAGAAATAGATTTTCCTTCTACAAATAGCATTCTTCTGCCTGGTATGGACTTCCATCTTTCATCAAGATAGCTGACTGTAAAGATGTGACATTTTAATGCACAGGAACTTGGCAGGCTACTTTGTGTTGCTTTCAGTGATGTTTTAGATTTAATATTTTTTCTCCCTCTGAGCTGCCCATTGTTGGACCTATGGTAGTCAAAGCCTCTTATTCTACAAAACAAGCAAGGGGTCCTGTGGCACTTAAAGACTAACAAACGTATTTATCACATGAGCATTATTTTATAGGAGTATGTGAGGGGGAGAGGGATACAAAAATATTCTACCACTGAAATTGTTTTTCTACAACATGTGGCCTGCCCAGAATGCGGAGATGTGGAATGACCTGCTTAGCTTTGTAATGCAGCGTTCCAAAGTCATGTTCTTCAAGTTCTGCTACACTGTTTGTTCCATCCACATGCCATGCGTAATACAGGCATGCTGGCTTGTGTGTGTGTGTGTGTGTGTGTGTGTGTGTGTGTGTGTGTGCGCGCACGCGTGCACGTTTGCCTTTGGTCAGATCTACATTGCTGAACTCTGCTGGCTCAGCTCTCATAGCCAGCAATGCTGTATTTTGGCTTGTTTTTCTTGTGGGCTGGGGTTTTACCATGTTGGTATCAAGTGCAGACTTATCAGGAAAGCTATGTCCAAACTAGGAGCACCTTGCCAGTATAATATAACCATATTCCTATAACAGTAAAACATGCGCATGTAGGTATGGCCTATATCTAGAGCCTGAGAGAGTAGAAAGTTTATGTGGAATTTTGTGGTCTGGCAAGAGTAGCAATGATGTTCAGAATTCACCTCTCCAGTGATTCGCTTCAGCAAACACAAGGAAGGCATGTTTAATGATCAAGGCTTCTTTAACATCTATTAAAACCACAATTATTATTATAACAATGTATTATTGGTATTACTATAGAACATAAGAGCTGTAGGCATAGACCAAAGCCCTGTGGTGCTAGGTGCTGTACAAAAAGATGCTCTCATCTCAGGGAGACTTACAGTCTAATATAACACTAAGTCAAAAGGCAATACATCACACATTTTTCACAAGGCATACTCCCTCAGCATGCATTTTTCACCAAGTAAGACAAGCTCTTCTGCCTCACAGCTATCTCTGCTGAACCTTTCAGGTCAACTGGATCCAGCTGTTTCACACTCAGTGGGGGAGCAAATTCCCAAGTGGGAAGGGTACAGCAGGCCACCACAGACCATCTCCCCAACAAGAAGGTCCAAGGCCAATTTAGGTGTTAAGAGGTGAATCCTGACCCTGCCTGTGCATCCCCCCAGGTAGGGGTTAAAGTATGCCGGAATGCACCACAACATCGTTCCAGGTCCCACTATTTCAGGGGCGCAGCGTTCCTGGGCCCCTAAAAGTAGAAAATGGAGCCAAAATGCTGCATTCTGGGACCCACCATTTAAAAATAGCGGGCCCCGGGACACAGCGTTCTGGTTCCATGTTCTATTTGTAGGGCCCTGAACACTGGACCCCTAAAAATAGTGGGCCCTGGAACGGTGTTCCACCACATTCCGGCGGGCAGGGGCCAGGGGCATTCCTGAGTATAAGCCCCACCCCAAACCTTTCCCCTTCCAGGCCCTGCCCCAACCTCGGGCCTGCTGCCTCCTCTGCAGCCACACCGCCACCCCAAGCCCAGGCCTACTGCCCCCACCTCCCTAGCTGCGCCGCATGTGGTAAGTGTTGGTGGCCCAGCTCGCACTGGCGGGGGTATTGGGGACGGGGTGGGGTGCTGGCATGTGGGGAGGCAGGAGCTGAGGTCGGGGGGCCCACCCGTGTGGGAGGGGTCCCACCCCATGCGGGAGTATTCCAGGACCCCCCAAATTATACTTAAACCCCTGCCCCCAGGATCTCCTGGTGAGAGAGGAGGCAGGGAGCTGAGGCCTTGCACACCTCCAGTGCAGTGGGGAATCCTGTATCATGTCAGGATACAGAAAGCACTACTCATACACTTGGCTGGGCTTTGTTAGGGGCTGAGAAGGCCACCCAGTGGTGGTGCAGCGCTTTTATCTGAGGAGATAGCGTGCAGTGGTATGCTGGCGAAGATACCCCTCCCCAATCACCAGTGAGCTACTCAAGCTGAGCTAAGTATTACATTATCAAGCCTTATGCAAAATACAGAGTGGTATGTGCTATGTGTGGAAACTGGCAAACAGTCAGATTCGATCCCCCAGGAATGTGTACCTTTCCACGTGCCAAGGCCAGCAGGGGACATGGGGTGAGACTTAGACCCTAAATGAAGGACACAAAACTGTTATTTGACCAGGGGTTGTTCCTTTAATATGAACAAACCTTGGCAACTCTAGTGTCACTGTTCTTTATTTTTGGTGTAAATAATTTTCTGTGTTAAAAGTAAGGGCAGATCAAATCTACATGGTAAATAGATAACTTTGGGATGAAAATGAGAGATGTCCTTCAAAATGAGGGATAGTTGAGTCATATTTTCCAAACCTGTCTTCTGCTCAGAGACCCATTTTGTCCAAATGTGTCTCCAAGCTTTCTGGAGATCACTTTTTATGTTTGTTAGACTAGGTCAAAGCTTGGCATCTCTTTTGCATGATGAATTCTGATGTTTTGAAATTTGTTTTCATTTGGGAAGCAAACAAAGCCCTGTGAGATGAACTTCTCTAACAAAACTTTTGGGGGAAAAATAACCTCAGATCAATTGAAATGATCTGTTCTTATTTTGACTTTTTGTTATTTTGTGTTCAAATTTATAATTTACCTTGAACTTTGAAACAAAAAGAATCACTTTTAAAACAAAAAATCAAAAACCTTCCTTTCCTGTAAGTTCAACCATAATCAAACGCTTCAACTTCCCCCTCTTCCCCACAACCCCACTCCGCCCAATTTCATAACTTTCCCTCTAAGGAACCTTTACTCGAAATAGAGAAAATAAAATGAATTGATGTATAAAGCTTATCAGGACTTGTGTAACCTAGTCTGAAATACAATCAAAGAAACCCGTCTCTGTAGTGGTTTAGTGGCAGCAGATAGCCGTTTGTTGCTGTGACAAATAAATGGCAGTTTAAGAATCACTGAAATGGCAAGATAAAAGCACTGTTATTTCAGCAGTTTGAAAGAGGTGCCAATCTTGCTTTTGAGATTTGACTTAAACTTCATATATTTAAAAAATAAAATACATAAAGGAGCTTTTTGCCCCATCACCAAGCAAATCACACTAGCTTTTGACTTATGTATGCTGTGCTTCCTCTTCTCCATCCCTACCAAAAAATACGTATTGAAATGGAAATTTTGACTTCTAGACTAAGCTGCAGTGAAGGAAAAATGGCTTTATTCTGCAGCATTAACAGATTAGTCAGACTGGATCACCTTTCCTTTTTACAGAAGGAAAACCTTTTCTAGTTGTTTTCCCATCCTTATTAGCAACCTGGAAGATTTTCATTGAATCCTGCAAGGAAAAAAAATTGCTTTTGAAGGACACATCTTTTGTTTTCCATAGAATGAACTGCAAATCTAACCTCACCCTTTCTTGTGTTTCAAGGATACAGACTGAACACAGCAGATAAAACTGAGGCCAGCATCTTTCGATGTCTTTGTAATTGGGCACTTAAGTCTAGGCACCTATTTGGTGGAGACTGATTTTCAGAGGTGTTGAATACTCACAGCTCCCTGTCAATTTAATGACAGCATTTTTTTCTGTCACCCACTTAGTTAACTGCCTAAATATGGATTTAGTTACATAATTTTAGGTATGTGAAGTTTGAAAATTTTAACTTAACCTCTTGCAGGTCAGTCATGGAGGCTGCTCCCCTGTTCATAGAACTTTGCTGGAGCTTGGAACTGACTTTATTTTATTTGGATTAGGGTACAGAAGTCTATAGGAAAGAAGTCATAATAGGATTAATGAAAATCCATTCCCACAAAAATAGTATTTGCCAGAGCCTGAGATGGCTCATCATGGGCATAGCTATAAAATGTGTAAAGTGGAATTCTGTAGCAATGCTGAGGACATGCTACAGCTTAAGTCCATATAGGTTATGTCACTCAGATGTGAATAAGCCACCCTTCCTTTTACACTGACCTGAACACCAGTGTGGACAGTGTTATGTTGGTAGGAGAGCTTTTTCTGTCAATGTAGCTACCACTGCTTGCAAGGGCTGGAGAAGTTGAATAGACCGGAAACCTTTCTCCGGTCAGTGTAGAGCAGCTATCCTACCTGTAATCTCTTTCATGTAGAAAGTTTATTGTTTCCATGGAGCGCATTGAAGGGCCAGCACTTCCCTGCTTGCACGACCATTGCCACTAGTGCACAGTGGATGGTAGATGCTGTCAGATAGAATTTTGCACCAGCTTTGATCTTTTTGTACAAGGGTGTAAATGACAATCTGAGATGCAAAGCAGTGGAGGATCAGATCCACAGTCTTAATATAATTGGATCGGGCCTCTGAAAATCTTGCTGTGACAGTCACAAATGTTGCATCAAGTCAGTTCTTTTGTACAAATACGTTCACTTGAAATCACTAGTCACGAATACAAGTAATTGCACCTGTTAGGGAGAAACAGAGAGGCAGACTCTTGATCATTTTTCTCCTTTATGCAAACTTGAAAAAATAAACGTGACTGGCTCTGACATGAATCTGAGCATGATTTGGCCTTTGCATGAACTCTATAACTCTTCTAGAAACATACCAATTGTCTTTTCTTTCTCAGCATCAGCATTTCTAATCTATTCATAGTGCTCCCCCTAGTGGCTAATTCAACATGTGACAAATGTTTTTCTTCTACCAAGACCTTCCAAAGGAACTCAGACTATGTCTACACTAGCAGATTAGTCTGGACTAAGCAAATTTAGTCTGGACTAATTTGAACCCTGTCTACGCTAGCCTTTGGCTAGTTCGAACTAAAAAATATTTTAGTTCGAACTAGCCAAATCTTAGTTTGAACAAGTTAGTTCAGCTGGTTAGTCCGAACTAACTGCTTAGTTTGAACTAGCTGCTTTGGCTAGTTCGAACTAGCGTGATGTAGGCATGCTATTTCAAACTAAATAAGTTCAAACTAGTGGTTAGTTCAAACTAAACCACATTTTTTTAGTTCTAACTTTTAGTTTGAACTAAAAAAGTGCAGCTAGTTCAAAGGAAAAGTTAGGTCGAACTAAAAAAACGCGATTTAGTTCAAACTAACTTCGAACTACTTAGTTTAGAAGTCCGAATTAAGATTTTAGGTGTAGACATAGCCTCAATGTTCTTGTCTCAAAACAGGCTATTAACAGACAGGGTGTTCTATAGCGCATTAAGAAGAATAAAGATCTGCAATAATGGAGGGCTATTGTGATTGACGCCAGAGCACCATTATAGAATTCTGCTAAACTAGAGAAATCTTGGTATAAATGGGAATAAGGTCTCTTGAATCAGATAGTTGCCTTTGGTAAAGCATGGGTTGCAACCCATTTATCGATTACCCTTGCACTCCTGGAATATTTTTTATCAGAGTGCAGTGAATGAAGTTTCTTATTGCTCCTACACAGAGCAAAAGCACTTCATATATGATACAAGATATATTTAGGGTTAGATACTGTCCTTGGGAAGTATTTAAACCAAATATTTTGGTCGATCTTTGCATGGTATGTAAGAGAATTCTTGCCACCCTCTAGCAGACTGGTTATAGACCTAGTTTTGTCAATCTGAATTTGGGAAAGAACTGGTCTCTTGGACCAATATCTTTAGCCTGGCAGTTTCCTTTGGTCAGAGTGCTTCTTTCTAGCCTCACAAGACAGAACTGTTCAATTTCAATTTTCTCATCAGAAAATACACTCTTTGCCTTCCCAAATGTGAATGGCATTATCTGAAGCTTGTTCTAGTTTTCGCTGAAAGGCTGAAGACCCAGTGGAGCAGGTGAAAGATGATTCAGCACAGAGTTATCCCAGACAATATGTATCAAATATGGTGCAACTCAACAATAATGAACAAAACTATGTATCAAAATCACAAGAACTGCTCATCCATGCAGCATAATACTTAATGATGGAGATATTAATAGGGTAATAATAGGCTGTTCCAGTGATTTGAGCACCTGACTCTTAACAGCTGAGTTAAAATTCTGCTTCAGAGGCCAGCTTCAGTGGTGCTGTTGACACATCACTCAACGTCTCTGCCTTAGTTTTCCCTGACTTTGAAATGGGGATAATGTTTACATACAGTGTGCAGCACCACATTGGAGTGCACTGAGGCTCAGCTAATGGTAGCAAAGCATTTTGCAGATAAAAAGACTAGACCCTACACTTGCCTAAATACTCCCTGAAATCACTGGGTCAGGCAAGCCGAGAGTTATGATTAGATAAGTCTCTGGCAACTCTAGCCTGAAGACGTCAGATCTGAACAGGGTCACTGGCAACGGACACATTAAATAACACTTTCTAGCAATGTAGGATGGTGTTCTTTCCAGCAACGAAGATGGGTGAGCACTATCCTGCCCCTACAGATGGGGAAACTGAGGCACAATGCCGTTAGAGCCAGGATTTTAGAAAGAGCACCTCAGCTTTGGGCCACCCAACTTAAAACACTTGGGCCCTGACTCAGCAAAGTATTTAAGCATGTGCCTGACTTTAAGTATGTGAGTAGCTCTGTTGAAGTCAGCATGTCTATTCACACAGTTAAAGGCATGCTCTTGAGTTCCCTGCTCAGTTCAGACCCTAGGACTCCATTTTTCAGGTCTGCTGAGTCCACAGTTCCCACTGGCTGCAGTGAAAGCTGTAGGCACTGGACACTGCTGCAGATTAGGCCTGGTAGGGCCACACAATATGATGGATGCCAGTTTTGAAAATTTTGCCAAAGATCACACCCTGAATCACTGGCAGAAGAAAACCTAGCCCCCTACTTCTTCCTGGGACTAGCAGCTGTCACAACTTCCAGCCTGCATACCTAATGAGGGACTCACAGACTCTAAGATCAGAAGGAACTAGCATGATCATCTACGCTGACCTCCTGCCACAGAACCTCACCCATCCCCTCCTGTGATAAACCTCTAATCTATGACTGAGTTACTGAAGTCCTCAAATCATGAATTAAAGACTTACTCATTGTAAAGAAATTTTCTTCTTTTTGCAGGTATTTCCGTAGCAAGTCATCCCTATCCTGGAGGACAGAGTAAAGAACAAGTCATGTAAGAGGTTTATTTGGCTGCTCTGGTTCATTTCATTGCAAGAGAAGCAAACCAGCTATCTGAAAATGGTGAAACACCTATGCCGACAAATAACTTTCCTGAATATCAGATTGCTCTTTCACAGAAACAAACTGTCTCCCCTGTATCCAAAGAGTTACTGATTTTCCTTTGAGTTTCTTCCCAGAATCTCTTAAAAATGTGGGAGTATTACAGAGATAGCATCAGCCCTGAAGCAGTGACAATAACATGTTTTCCTTTTTGTCTTTCCAAGAAATCTGCTGTTACAGTTCTAAGGACAGACCTTTTGAATCCTTTCTGCTAGCCGTGGTGCCTTGTACTATGAGCAACCACTACAAAGAATAGGATATATTGAGAGGATTGGGTCTTGGGTCTTTTTAGCTATGAATGTTGTCTTTTAAATAAGGAAGATCAAACAGTGACTATTGCTATCTCCCCTCTTTCTCCTCAGGCTCAGTAGCTTACTTGATATCCTTGTCTCAATGTCTGTCCTGATTGGCTACTCTATCACAACAGCCAGCTTTGTGCTTTATGTGGTAAAAGAACATCAAACCAAAGCTAAGCAACTGCAGCATATTTCAGGCCTTGGTGTGACGAGCTATTGGGTGACTAACTTCATCTACGATCTGGTAAATTACTTCAATTTTATGCATGGAGAACAGCATTCTGGAGTGCAAAATCCCATCTCTGTATTTAAAGTTCATTACATCGACTTAGTGATATCATCCCTACCAGGACAGCTGGGTGGTAATTGTTCTCGAAGGCATTGCAGATTACTAAATGTAAACCATAACACTGGATCTTGATAAGGGATTGAATTTTTTCTACCTCTAGGGTGTGTATAAAACTCAGCAGATTTAAAAGAGATCAATACAGCAAAGATGAAAACTTGGGTTAGTTTTTAATGTGTAGATGCCAAATTGCCTTTCAAGTTAGATTGCACAGGGAGAATTGTTGTCATTCAGGATCTATATTTCTGGGGAAGGCTTATGGACCTGATCCTGCCGCTCTTACTCCCACGAGCAAGGGCTGCAGGATCAGGTCCTTTCTTCAGGATTCTGCCCAATACGGGCGGTCTCTTCAGAATACAAGATCCAACCTCTGTAAACATCTCTTGGCTGAGAGGTCGGAGCTTGGAAAAAGCCAGCTGGTGGGTTGAATAATATAATGTACAAAAGTTCCAAACTTTAAAGCCAAGGAAAAGCTACTTTCTGGTACAGGGGTGGTGTGCTGTATATATTTAGACTCATTTGCCTCCAGAGAATCCCTTGCTTTTTTAATGGCATTTGAAAATATCGCTTCCAGAATTCCAGAGTTTTCAAGTAACCCAGGAAACATGGTGTTAATAAAGAATTCAGTGTTGCCAAACCCAAGAATTAAAAATAACCCTGAGATAGCCACCCATATTCATAAGCTTGACTTAAAAATCATGAGGGTTTGTTTTGGTTTTGGATTTTTTAACAATCATGAGGTACCCTGGATTCTTTGTCTCATGGTTTCTGAGTCATGATACTTAGAAGCCATATATTTAATATTTTTTCCCTCAACCAATGGGGCTAGGAACTCAATTAAGGGGAAAAAACCCAAACCTGAGATTTTCACCTGATTCTAGAAGGAGAGGCTTTGGGGAAAAAATCAAGCACTGCAAGGCTCAGGATAAAATCATGACAACTGACAGTGGTAATGAAACTGAATCTTTTTGCTCAGCAGATGATCTCCCAGCTCATCTGTGTGGATGTTCATCTGACAGCAAGAATTTAATCTCTCTCTTGTATTGCTAAGGGGTTTTCCCCACCATAATTGTTAATCCTTTGACTTGCAATTTAACAGGTTCTTATTTTGGCTCATGATACCAGACCGTGGGCATCCACTGTGAATTTTATTCTTTGCCTAAAGTTTCAGCTTCACCTGCATCCCACTGTCCCCTTCACACCCAACATAGACTGGTTCCTCAATCAGTTTCACACAGCTTGTGGCAGAAACTGTGCATCAGAGTTTTTAGGCCATGCCTACTGTGTGAGGTCTCTTATTATAATTATTCAGCTATTGACATGGCTGCATTGGTAGCTATGCTGCAATTCTGACACTTGCGTTCAATTTCTACAAACTGTGTGACCTGGGGCAAATTGTTTCACCTCTCTGCATATGTCTACACTGGACCTAGGGAGAGACCCTCCCAAAAAGTGTAGATAGAGTGGAGCTAGTTGCTAAAAATAGCAGCGTGGATGTCACTGCTTGGGCTTGCCACCTGACCTCCAGTTTAGATTAGCCTGAGTGTCACTGGAGCCTCAGTCTGCTCATTGCCACTTTTAGTATGCTAGCTCAAGCCTTTCTAGTGCACGTCTGTCTGCCAGGCCTTGGAGGCTCCTTCCACCTGCAGTGTAGACGTACCTTCTGTTCCTCAGTTCCCCATCTGTAAAATGGTAGTAACAGCCCTGCCTTGGCTCACAGGGCTGTGGTGAGGATACAATAATTATGCTGGGGCACTCAGGCAGCGTGGTGATGGGGCCAAATGAAGCACAAGCAAGAGATAGTGCTGATTCCTAGTGTAAACACTACTGATTAGAGTACTGCTTGAACTGCAGGTACAGCTTGCTTGGGCTTGAAAGCTGTCCCAGTGCAGCCTGTGCTGCACTGATGTAAATGTGCCTGTATTAGCCATTTGCTATGCAGCTACACTGAGGGCTAAATCTCAGTGGAGGAGAAGGCTGAATATTTGATTAACTCCTGGGGGCAGGAACCACCTTTTGGTGCTGTGAGTGTACAGCACCTAGCATAAGGGGGTGCAGGACCATGTGATGAGAGCTGCTGGGCACCTCCAGGGATATAAACGATGCATAGGAACAGGAATAATACCAACAAGCCCCCTAGGCCTAAACTCAGAACTGTCCAGCTGAAACTGCTCATGGCATAGGGCAACAGAACAAGCAGCTCCTTGTTTGTAAATGCAGGCGAGGAATTTGAACACATTGTCTGTGGAGACAGGTTTGAAGAATTGGTGCTCAGGCACTGTTTAGACACCTGCGACTCTGGTCTGCCTGTGCTTTCATGCTCTGGGCTCTTGCACTGGTGCTGCATATTTTTAAATCATCAACTGGCCCCAGCATTCTAACTGTGACCAATATTCAGCAGGCTGAAACTAAGCCACGGTTCTCAGCAGCCTGATATTTCTCAGTGAACACCTTTCAGCAAATCCTCTGAAGTCCCAAAGTCAGGGAAACCAGGAACCGCTTGAGGCACTGGTCTGCATATCTCTGGCTTGAATTAGTATTGTAAACAGCAGAATATGACTGTGTAACAGGAAAGGCATGGGGTATTTTTCATTCACATCTAGGTCTTTCATGCCCATGCTTCCTGGTGTTGAAAGCTGGGGTGTTTCAGAAAGTCTAACAAAATTTATTCTCAACTCTCATTGGACTCTGTGACAGACAGCTTTCTGCTCAGCTAGGGCAAAATTCAGATCTGGTGTTGTTCTCTCCCCTACACAAGCTGCATGTAGCTCTATTGGAATATTAATTCTGACTATAATGCATTCCTAAATATCCTTTCACAGGCTCTTTTTATGGTCCCAGTTGCATTGTCAATAGGAGTTATTTCAGCTTTCCGAATACCTGCTTTCTTCAACAACTATAACTTAATGGCTGTATTTCTTCTTATGATGATGTTTGGGTAAGAGTGTCGCTCAGTTATTTTGCATATCATTCCATGGGGGGAAGTTTGCTTAGCATGCCACCTCCTGAAGGTTGGGGCCCTGAACGTTGCTGAGTGACTCTCCCATCACCACTGCTACTGGGAATCCTGCCTCTTGGAAGAGCTGGAAAGGCTGAACAGACCCTGGTGCCTAAATATCACATGATGAACGTTAACTAGTTAACCAGTTAGTTGGTCCTCTAGAGGCTTGGGTGAGATGAGGCAAGGACTCGTTCCCCTTATAGCCTGAGGAGAACCAAAGCTGACAACTTAAATTGTAGATGCCGTGGCTGCAATGAACAATGCATGGCTGTCCAGATTTCCCATTTACACAGACTACTATATGCTGACTAGTGGACACCCTGAATAGCAGAGCTGAAGGCTCACAACCAACACTGAAAAATGATATGCCCAACGTCACAGAGACAGCCTGGATTGTGACTGAAATTAATGTCAAAATATCAGACACATTCCAAAACGTAAAGAAAAATCAGGAAAATTTAGATAAAATTCCCCAGTTTTTGGTTTGTGGGGTTTTTTTTTTTTTTGAAGCTTGTTTAAATTTTTTAATTTCAACCAAAAGAAAAAAATCAGGATAAAATTCACCCCCCCCCCCAAGAAACAAACAAAACAAAAACAAACAGTTTTCAACCAGTTCTAACCGTAGCTCAGAAGTTTCTGACTCCCCATCTAGTTCTCAGGCAGTATTTCTCTGTCATAGGTAGAATTAAACAGACTTGCATGATGAGATAAGAATCCCACAAGGCTACAAATCTTCCCTCAAAATTTTCATTTTAAACCTGAACGGGGTCAGGACTACAAAGTCTTCAAGACCTTGTACCTTTAGTTAGTGCAGTCACACAGTTTTCATTTGACATGAATGTATTTTTCCCCAAATCATCAGAAATAGTTGATTCCCCTCCCCACACCACCTCAAAGTCCTGAGTCTCTGAAGTTGAAATGAAATCTAAATGTGGAAGGAGCAATGTGGTCTGTGATAACAGTTAGGGCACTGACTGAAGCTGTGGGAGGCCTCCGTTCCCCCCAAGACTTCCTCTGTGACCAGAGGCAAGTCACTGTGCCTCATTTATAAAATGGGAATTAATGCTTCCCTACCTCACAGCAATACTCTGAGGCTTAAAAGGTAAAGGGTTTTGAGATCTGCTGATGAAAAATGCTATATAAAAATAGGCTTTATTATTATAATGACTAAGTGGGCGAGACAGAAGTTCTTGAGCTGAATTATTTGTTCCTGGCTTTCACCACTCTGAATGACTTTTAATATGCTCTTTGCTGCTGTGATCTACAGATATGCAACATTTTCATGGATGTACTTGTTGTCTGGGATCTTCAAGGAAACAGGAATGGCCTTCATAGTTTATGTCAGCATCAACTTGTCCTTTGGTATTAATACTGTCATTACTCACTCAGTTGTATTTCTGCTTTCCCAAGAAAAGACCACTGATCAGGTAAGAGCTCCCTAACACATTGGGCTTGTCTACATGGTGCATCAATCTTCACCAAAGGGTTGTAAATTCTAGTGGGCACTAGAGTACATTAACTTGCCTGGGAGAGCCCTGCTGGTATGCATTGAAAGTTCTCCAGTGTAGACTAATAAAGCCCCCTTTTAAAACAGTATTACTCATGCAATGTCTAGGCAAGCCCTGTGTTAACTGTTAGATTGGTTTCTACTTGCAACAAATCTTGAGGCCTGAATCAAAATGTGATGAAGTCAAGGGGAACCCTTCCATTAATCTCAGTGGATTTTGGATCAGACCCCAGGACTACTTCTGTTTTTCCAGGTTTTTAGGCAGGTCAAGAGGGGAAGATTAGTCTAGAGATCTGGTGAGGTTTCCTGTAGTCAGGATATGAGATGAGTTGTTTCTCCTTGTAATTTGCATTTTGGAACCAGGAAAAAGACAGACAGATGAGAGTGGACATACGGGAGGGGTGGACACCATACTCACGTGGAAGATATCTGTGAATGGATACAGGTCCAATTTTTGGGGAAAGATGGTCATATTGGGAGTTATTTTAAGATCCTCCGGTTCAAATGCCTGAGGCTGACTACTAAATCTCAGTGCCCCAATGGCTAAACCATGCTCCATTAATTTTCATCATCTACCTGTGAAACAAGCGCTCTAATTAGTGAAATCCTGTCCACACAAAGGGAAAAGTGACTCAGACATTGATATTTCTCCAAAGTTAAGCACTGCTCTTTAATAGATCTGCTTCTTGTGTGTATTAGAGAATCAGTCCTTGCTAAAAAGTAAACTTTGGTTTTGTTTATTACAAGAACAATTCATGGGTTAAAAAAAATAATGGAATCAGCCTTTGTCCACTGCCAGGCTGTGTTTATCAAATACCTTTTTTGATAAATTGCCTACCTGCTCAAACCTACAGATCATGTCATTTGTAATTGTTTAGTCACCCTCTCTACTAATTTATTGCATATCTGATGTCACATATCATGTCGCTTGCGTTCAGCAGTTTTCACTACCAATGGCTATGTCTACATTACAGGGCTCAGTTAAGTCGACATGATAAGGTCTACTTAAAGTCGAATTTAAGTAGACCTTAAGTCAAGTTAGGGAGGCTACATTGCATTAAGTTGGCTTTATAAAGTTGACTTAAGCCAGGGTAGCCATTTAAAGTCGATTTAGCAAAGTCAACTTTTACTGGGCCCCCTGGCTTAAGTTGACTTTATAAAGTTGACTTAAATGGCCCCACTATACTAAGTCAACTTTATTAAGTTGACTTAAGGTGGGAGTTAAAGTCACCTTAGAAAGTCCTTAAGTCAACTTAACTAACTACAAATTTGGCCAGGGCTTTGCTTAAGTCAACTTAAGCTCATAGGCTACGTTCACACGTAAACTCTTATTACAAAATAAGTTATTTTGAAATGAGTTATTTTGAAATAAAATCCTTATTTTGAATTCAGCAAATATTAAATCAAAATAAGGAAAAACCTCGAAGCAAAATAGGATGTCCGGACATAGGACTTGCTATTTTGCTTCAGGAGAGGGGCAGCATGGGAGATGTGGCAATATAGCCCCCTCACTGGGCCATGCCCCCAACCAATATATACAGAGAGGAAGGCACGCTGGGAAAGAGAAGGCAGAAGTGTTATTTTGAAATAACCGTTACTTTGAAATAACACGTCCAAACGGCGTTGTTTCAAAACAATGGCTATTTCAGACAAGGTTTTATTGTTCCAAAATGACGGATGTTATTTCAGAATGACAGGGTCCCATCATTTTGAAATAAAGAAATGTTGTTTGGACATGACAACTTTTATTTTGAAACAACGGTCGTTTTGAAATAAAAGCTTCGTGTGGACATAGCCATAGTGTAGACATACCCTATGTTAGCTAATAATATTACACAGCAGCTCTTCAGTGCTTGGTGTTTGTATGCACTTCAGCAATTACCTGGGCCAAATCTGTTTCCTGGTCTTGGGCATGGATCTCCTTGACTAAGCAGAACTGATGGGACTATGCTGCAGAGAGTAAAAAGGAAGATTTGGGTATTACCTGCATCCCTTAGGTCTTCATGGGGACGCCCTGCAATTCAGCATGCAGTAAGAGGGATCCACGGCTCTGTGACTCAATGGATGGGGCACACGTTGGCAACAAGGGTTAGTGCAGCTAGATGAAGTTCTTCATGAAGACCTCCAAGCTGAAAACTGCTTATTAAAGTTTACATCATATAGGGAATCCCTATATCAGGAGAATTCCCTGTTGCAATCTCAGGGTGCTTTTCTGGCTGCTGCATATTACCAGGGCCATGCAGTTTAGCTGGAAGAACAGTCCAGGATCCATATCAGGTGTCAGTCCCAATGCTGTCCCAAGCATAAAGTCACAATGACCATTAGTGTTTCTCTTTTTTCAGGCCTTGAATGATCTCTCTGAAATCTTGAGGCACGTTTTCTTGATATGTCCACAATTCTGCTTTGGATACGGCTTGATTGAATTGTCTCAGCATCAGGCACTGATGGGCTTCTTAAAAGCCTATGGAGTGGATTACATCGACAAAACCTTTGAGATGGACAGAATTAGCTCCAAGCTGCTTGGCATGTTTATCCAGGGCACTATATTCTTTGCAATTCGGCTGTTAGTGCATGATGGGATGATTCAGAAAGTCTGGTCTAGTATATTAGAGTAAGTAACATCTGTGTTCCTCTAGTGAATGGAGACAAAACAGTTCAGTGCTTCAGTCATGGGATCTAACATTATCATTATCAATTATTGTTGTTTTGCACAACTCCATAATCTTACGCAGCACTTTGTGTAAGCGCCCTCCATTGGCAATTTCCATATCTCTCTAATTACAGAGACGAACTAACAAAGAGGTGTGCTTAACTTTTTGTTGCACACACCCCCATTTATGGCACTGAGTGGATTTGCTAAACTGCCCTACTTCTGCAAGTGCTGGACATCCAATGCTTGAGAGAGGGCAGGTATTCCTTTTTTGTGGTGCCTGAGTAGGCCTCAGTGTTGAATTTCAAAGAATAGTCATGGCTAAATATATATGAAAGTTGCCATGATGTTGGACCTACACCAAAAGCAATACTTTTGCTGAATACAAGGAAAAGCATCATAAAGAACATTTAAGCTTCATACATGGACTAATAATAGCAGAGAGTTTTAAATTAATATAACTCACATACGTTATAGGATTGCCTTTTGACTTTACTAAAAGGACACTAATTCCTTTGTACAGACAGACCCAGAATGTAAACTAACCTGTCTCCTACTCCTTCAGATTCCTGTTCGACAGAGTGCAGGGAAAGCCAGCAGTTCTGTTTGAGGCAGCTGATGAAGACGAAGATGTTCAGGCAGAAAGGGAGCGGGTTGAGTCTGGCCGAGGAGACATTGACATGGTACAGCTCCAGAGCCTCACGAAGATTTATCACCTTCCTCTCAGAAGGATCATGGCCGTCAAAAACATCAGCATTGGAATCCCAGCAGGAGAGGTAAGCAAGCAGACAAAGGCAGCAGCTGCCTTTCCTATTGTAATATGGAGCAGTAAAGGAAATTGAAAATGCTCTCTGGTCTTCTACTTCATTCTCTTCCCATTCCCCACTTAAGGCTCAGTAAGACCAGCTGATTATAGCTAGGCAGGTAGTGAATTGAGACTACTACTTGCTGGACAGTAACTTGCTTGCTTTACTGTTACCTCATCCTTTCTTTTATCCCTGTAGTACTTGTCACTCCTTCTATTGAGTATCATTGATCATTTGTATTATAGTAGAGCTGTAGGCAAATCCTTTGCTTGACCCACCTGGAGTGCACCCTCTAGTGTGTGGTTTGGGGAGTTCCACTCAAGCTGTCCAGTAGTCCAAGCAAGGAAAGGGGGAAGAACAGTCCGTCTTAGCCCCTCAGAGGAGGTAAACCCACAGTCTATAGCCCTGAGTTGGGTAGTTCAATAATAGTCCTGGTCCCTTTAATCAGGACACACAATCAGTAAGTCTTTAGGTGAGAAGGAATAAGCAATGCTAGGTATCACATGGGGTTGTCGTCTAAGGGAAGGGGAGAAGAGGAGGGGGACACAGGCCCACCCTACTCCACTGTGTCCCGGCCCAGAGCCCTGTCAGAGGCCAGGCCCTTGACCACAGGGTCAGCAGGGATCCAGCTACAACACGCTGACCCCAGTGTGGGGCATAGCTCCCCTGGGCTACTGCCTTCCCCCTCTCCAACTAGTACCTGTTCCACTCCTTCATCAACATCCCCTGGGCAGTCGCTGAGAGGCAAGGAGCAGAAGCCCTCCATCAGATCTGACGGGGGTAGATCGGGAAGCCCTGGTGTGATCTCCATCTCCTCTGGCAGGGGTAACTCTGGCAGCTCCTCTTGGTCCAGTGTGAGGGGCAGCTTGTCCAGGTCTTGTCCTGCAGAAGAGTTAGCTTCTTGTGTGGCAAGTGGCAGTCATCTAAGTCACAGGAGGACCGCGGTGGGGCTAAGTCATGGCAGCCTGGACCTTCTGGGAAACACTTGGAGTTCTGGGGTCCCGGATGTTCCCCCAGTCTGTCATCCCCAAGCAGAGTTGGGTCCTCCCCTGGGACACCCGCCATGGGAGGCCCAAGCCAGTCATCTGGGTACTGGTAGGAAGCCTGTTGGTAGGCCAGGGTTCCCTCAGCAGGAGGAAAGGCTGGGGCTGAGGAGTCAGGAGGGAGCCATCCTTCCTCTTCAGCAGCCAGGGCTGGACTGAGCTCCCGAGCCTGGCTTTTATACTTCCTGTCCCACCCCTTGTGCTCTGCCTTGATGGACAGCTCCTCAGTGGCCATTTTGCCTCCTCTGGGGGTGGCCATCTTGCTGCTTCTGGGGGTGGCCATTTTGCCACCTCTGGGGGCAGCCGTTTTGCCTCGCCTTGAGGCAGCCATGGTACCTCTTTACGAGAGCCCAACAGAAATTGGAACCCCATTGTGCTAGGTATAGCACAGATGTACAGCAAGAGATCATCCTTGCCTCAAAGAGTTTAAATAGACAAGAGAAGGAAAAAGTTGGAGGGAAACGGGTAATCTGAAAAATCATTTCCAGGAAGCATCTTTCTATTGTATTCATGCAGCGCCTTGCGCAATGGGGTCTTGATCATTGATCGGTGCACCTACATGCCAGTGTCGTATAGTAAATAATGATAATTCTTTATTTTGACTTGTTAAACTAAACAGTATATGAGATCTGGATGGTCTGGTTTGTCTGAAATTTTGTACTCCTAAGATAGGGAAAGAAGACCCTTGTCAGTTAGGATACTGAAAAATATATTAGCACTAGCAGAGAATTAAAACTGAATATAAACTCAGAGACGTTTGTCTGTTCTGGATTTATAGTTACTGTTAGAAAAATACTAAGGAATCTTTATTCAGAATGCACTGGGCTTGGAAAATGGGACAGGCAGGTGGAAAGACAGTGTGATCCAGTGCACAGAGCATGCTAATAGGAGAATTGGAGTCTGTTTCTCTTTGCCACTGGCCTGCTGGGTAACGTTAGCAGAGGGGTAACCAACTCCCATTTTCTGGCTGGGCCCCTGAGCCTCTAAAGTTGGCCCATCCACGTCCTGCTTCTTGTCTTGTGACTGGAAATTGCCCAGTGATGCTCCAGTTGCAAGGTAGGAGGTGGAGCCGGAATGGAAATGCTCGGATGCCACTTGCTACCTAGCAGCTGAAATATCATGAGAATGAGGGGGAGGGAGGAGGAGATGTGGTCAGAGCCTGGCCCATGCCATGTCATGGCCGTGGTGGCTGACCCTCAGCCAGAGCACGGAGGCAGTGCAGGAGAGCAGGCCACCCCCACCTGTCTGCCTGAAGCACCATTTCTGCTCTGTTTGTGTCTGCCACTGTGGTCGTGGCAGCAAAGTTCGTGTGCAGCAGGACTGCTGGCCAAGTGGTGTGCCCAGTCCAACCCATAGCTATGCCCCTGCACCTCAGGCAAGGCCAGATTTTCAGAATTGCTCAGATCCCAGTTGGACACTGACAACAAGATTTTCAGAAGAGCTTGGCAAGTAGTACATGGACATGGTACATGGGACCTTACGCCTTTGGAAAATCTAGGCTCTGATCTCTGTGCAAGAGATTTTCAAATGCAGAAATGGTAGATACACTCTAAGTTCCATGGAAAGTCAGTGGGAACTAGACACCTAATTGCCATTTGTGTATTTGAATCTCTCTCCCCATGTTCCTTTGCTTTCTCTGCCATCTGTCTGTGCAGGCGCTGATCCTGCTTTCTCAGCTATGTGCTGTGCCTGAAGGATCAGGGCCTTAGAAGGGTATCATGTGCCTGTACAGCAATTCTGTCTTACTAAGGGTCTGCCTACGCTGCTGTAGGAGGTGTGATTGAAGCACATGGAGACATGTCAAACTAGCTTTAATCTAACCAGTGCAATAACAGTGAAGCTTGCAAGAGTAAGACTTCCAAGAGTGAGATGATCAAGATTTGATCCTTCACCAGGCCTACACATGAAAATGCACTTTGCAGTAAAAAGGATGACAGTTTTAAAAACCCATCCATTATTTTCTACCATATTAAACAGAGAAGCCTAATACAAACTGCAGTACCCTGCCCAATAAACCAGTGGCTCCCAACATTTTCTCTGCTATAGCACACCTAGCTACCTTAATTAATTTGAGGCACACCACTATATAGCTTCGAAATGAACTTATGAATATTCATGAGCCAATGAGCCAATCCAGAGCTCTTTGAGTAGTTTTTCAAAAATTTTGTGGAACAGCTGCTCAGACCTGATGGCACACCTGTGTGCCATGACATACTGGTTGGGAAACACTGCAATAAACAACCTCCATTACAATATTTATACACACTTTGACTGCCTGTGCCTTTTCCACAATTCATCTTGCTCAAGGGCTAGGGAGGAGAAGTGACAAGTTGCATGGAACACTCATTGCATAGCAACACTTCAGCATTAAATGCAGCATGCTAAAATCTCCCTTTATGTTTCTCAAACAGTGCTTTGGGCTGCTTGGTGTGAATGGTGCTGGAAAGACAACCATCTTTAAAATGCTGACCGGAGACATCAGGGCTACCAGTGGAAGATTGCTAGTCCGAGATCAAACTGGGTATGGAGGGTTTCTTTTCCAGAAATGATGTGTCTAAAGCAGATAGTTCAGCCATTTAAAATTATTGTATGACTTCTTCAGGTCTCAAGTCTCATTTCACTGAAAAGTTTTTGTGCTGTTGCAACTCCCTTGGTGTCAATGGAGTTTCTTCTCATTCTCACCACTGTGAGATCAGAATCTGGCCCTCAGTCATTAAGAGCTTGATTCTGTCACCCTTACTGATGTTGAATAACATCACGCACCACGTCTGGTTCCATTGAAGTCAGAGCACCTGATAATGGGTTAAAGTGCTAACAAACATGATTATGCTCATCAAAATCACTAGACACACAAGCAGAATAAGTTATTACTCAGCATTAGTAACTGGGCCTGAAGACACACAGTCCTTTCTTTTAGGAGCTAAGTGCATTCTATTTGCACAGGCCTTCATGTCATGAACTAAGAGAATTTTACTTCTCCAATGGGGGACATGTTTTCCCTTTTCCCTCCTGTTTAATAGACTGTATAGGAAACTCTTAAAGTTGTAAAATCATGGAAACTGGAAGGTACCATGACGGGTCATCGAGCCCTGTTTCCTGCACTCTTGGCAGGACCAAGCACCCCCATTAAATCATCCCTGACAGGTGTTTGTCTTGAGTGTTTATAACATGACCTTTCACCTTTCTTGATCCAGGTTGTTAAGTGACATTGATGACACCCACTGGTCATTGTTTGGCTACTGCCCTCAAGAAGATGCCTTGGATGACTTGCTGACAGTGGAGGAGCACATGTATTATTATGCTCGGCTACATGGCGTTCCAGAGAAACAGATTAAAGGAGTAAGTAGGCTCATATGATAAAATAGTTCCCTTGGTGTCCAATCAACTCTGTGATAGTCTTTTCATTGACTTCAGTGATCTAAATCAAGGCCATTATGAGTGATAATAAACAGTGGCTATGTCTGCATTTACAAAATTAATTCAGAATAGTTATTCTGAAATAACTACTTTGATTTTAATTAGAAGTAATTATTTCAAATTAGCACTACTTTGAATTTATTATTTCGAATTAAGAGTCCAGGGAAGACTCTCTAATTCGAAATAAGGTAGGAGTTGTTATTCTGAAGTAGAGAGTCTTCGCTAGACTCTCTAATTCGAAATGGGAGAAGGCAAACAAAAGAATAGGGCCATTATTTTAAAATAAGCCTATTCCATGGCTTAGAATGGCTTATTTTGAAATAATTTTGAATTAAGCACTATTTTGAAATAAAAGCAGGTTTTATTATTTCAAAATAGCACTTTGTTATTTTGAAATAAAGAAATGCATGGACAGAAAAAAAGTTATTTCAAAATAAACCACCTTATTTTGAAATAACTTCTAAATGTAGACATACCCAGTGAGGGTGATAATAATGAATTTGCAACCTGAAGATCCCTTGCTTGATGACAGGGTAGACATGGGAGGGTCACAGAATGTGACTTTTCTGTAACATGGGACATAGTACAGAATAAACTTAGAACCATTACACTAAGGCTATGTTCACACACAAAGTGCTTGTTTTGAAACAAGACATTTCGAAACAAGCCATTTTGAAATAATGTGTTATTTCGAAACACCTTATTTCGAAAGACAAAAAAGTGTCTTCGAAATAAGGGAAATGAATGGACATGCTATTTCGCTTCGGGGAGCTGCAGACCCCTGTGGGGTGAGCCTCCCTGCCGGCTGCAGCTCACCCCACGGAGGTCTGCAGTCCCCCTCTGCCGGCCAGGGGACACCCCTCAGCACCCTGGCCAGGGTGCTGCAGGTTCCCTGGCCAGGGTGCTGAGGGGGTGGCCCTTCCTCCCAGGGTGTTTAGGTCAAATGTTGTTTCGGAACAGTTTGTTCCAAAACAACATGTCCCCACGGGGTTGTTTTGAAACCACTGGTTTTGAAACAACCTTGTTTCGAAACGGAAGGAGGTTTAAGCCATTTCAAAACACGTCTCCCATTTCGAAACAAGGGAACCCCTTGTTTCGAAATGGGAGTACATCGTGTGGACATGCTGTTTCTTATTTCGAAACAACCTCTGTTGTTTCAAAATAAGAAGCCTGTGTGAACACACCCTAAGGGGTTCATATTGCAAACGTTTGATATTGTGCTTGATGCTGATGCCTTGAGCAATGCTGTTAAAACTGGGCCCATAAACATCAATGCAAAAACTCCCATTGATTTCAGTGGTATTTGCTAGATTGAGTCCTAAATTAATGGGTGAAGCTGGGGTTTGTATGGTTGTGTCCCAGATGTATTTATCCCATGGGGGTCTTTTGAGAAATCACTGAAATCCTATGTATTTTAACAGGTAATTCAAGCAAGTCTCCACATATCAATGACTTCCTTGCAGCAAGACCCTACCTGGCTGCAATATGCTATTTCAAAGAAAATTTAATTATAGCATTTTACTGACCACTGCCTGAGAGCTAGATCCTTAACTGATGTAACTAGGTATAATTCTGTTGAAGTTATTGAAACTGCACTGATTTTCACCAGTAGAGGATTGATTTCTGAATCATGGGCAAATACATACTTGTTCAAGCTATTTTGTTCATCTAACTCTCAGCATAAACCATATTTATTATTATTATTTGCTCTCACAGATTGTACTTCAGCTTCTCCATAGACTTGATCTGATACCATACAAAGACAGAGTTACCTCTATGTGCAGCTATGGAACTAACAGAAAGTTATCCACTGCTCTGGCCCTCATTGGGAATCCATCAGTTTTATTGCTGGTAAGAAATCAGAAAAGCTGATGAAAAAATCATAACATTTAAGGCTAGAAAGGACCACGGTATCATCTTTTTTTGACTCCTCTATGTAGCCGTTCATAAATCTAGTTAAATTGAGTGCAAATTGCATCAGTCACTAGTAACTGCTGTGTAAAAAAATCTGTTAGGTAAGAAATGTTGCGGAGTTGGAAACTGGTGAAGTACACACAGAAACTTTGGACTTTATTTCAGTTATATTTGTAGGTTCTAACTAGTGAAAAAAAATCAGTATGTATAAGTATAAGGATAGTAAAACAGTTGCCTGCATTGTGCATACTTACAACCTCCTGGAACCCATTAGAAATGACAATGGAAAGGAAAAAATTGGAGGTCATTCTAAGTGGTGGTGATGATTTTGGCTATCATTTGCTCTGTCATTAATCCCAATGGAAGGCTGGCTTTACACCTTATTTTATGACTGACCTCCTTCCCCTGAATGCCTATCACTGTCCCATGGCCATATTTAGATTTTCTGGTCTTCAATCTGTGTGCGGTTGTCTGGGAAACCATAATCGGTGTTCTGATTGTTGATATAACCATTTGCATCAATGCGTTTCCCAGGTTTTCCAGGATATTAATGAGGTTAACCACATGGTTGCACATACTAAAAATTCCCTAGAAGTTCATTAGCATTTCATTAACTTTTTCTTTGCTGTGTATTTTTGTATTATAAAACACTTGTTGCTAAAATCATTTTATAACCCTAGGTTGGTCTTTTATGCTAAGTCTTATGCTAACAAATTTGTGACTGGAAGACCCCTGTTGGATCAGGTCATAAGTCACAGGTCAACATGAATAATGCAGGCCACGGAATTTCACTCAGTTACTTGTAATTGGCCCAGTAAGTTGTGTTTGACTAAAGCTTTTATTCAAAAAAGGCATCAAGTCTTCACCCGCAGACGTCACGAGATGGGGAATCCATCACTTCCCTTGGTAGTTTGTTACAATAGTTAATCATCCTTGCTGAAAGATGCGTTCCTTCTTTCTAATTTGAATTTATCTGGTTTTTACCTTCCAGCCATTGGTTCTTGTTATGCCTTTCTCAGCTAGATTAAAGAGCACTTTAGTTCCCACTATATTCTCCTCAGGAGGGCACTTATACATTGTAATCAAGTCACCTCTCAATCTTTTTGATCAGCTAAACAGACGGAGCTTTTTAAGACTCTTACTCTAAGGTATTCTTTATTCCTGTTTCCAAATTATTTCATGGCTTTTCTTGACATCTCTCAAATTTCCAGTAGCCTTTCAACACGTCAGCATGAGAACTATCTGAAGCACTTCGGTCATGGTCTAACCAATGATGTACACAGAGATCATTAACCTCCTGACTGCCCGTGTCCTAGATTTCAGTGGAGCAACAATAGAGAAATCCAGAGGCTCTGCATGAGTGATCCTTTATAGAACTTACTGCTCTTAAAGGGAAAGGAACTGCAGACACCATCACACTAGTCTACGTTTATTGTCTCTGCACACCTTCCATATCAGATTTAAGATGAGATCATGCCCCCCATGGTATCACAAGAAAGGGATGAAAGGACACCACTGTGCCAGTGATCACAAACTGCTATGCTATAAAGAAGAGAACCAGAACACAGTAATGTGCCTTTAAGATAAAATCTAAAAAGCATACATCTCTTGCCACATATATGGAGGATATTAGAAGGTTTCACCTAAATGTAGCTTAACATTTTCTTCTTACATTATACTGGCATTTTGCTGTGAAATAGCATTTTATGGAAATGGTCTCCCTGTGCAAACTTCCATTTGCTGTTGCCAAAAAATGCCTTCACCAGAGAGTCTGACTTTGACGTAAGAGTCACCGGTGTTTCTCAAAGATTATACGTAAGGTTTAGTCATCTTTTCCTGAGGTGGGAAAGGAAGCACACAAAACATTCCATAGTACATAAATCCCCAAAGGCACAGTTCAGGTTTCCCAGTCACTTGCTGTTCTCTAGTGCTAGTGATATCCTCAGCACATGAAGTTCAGTAGTCCCAGCATTTGGAATCAGGTTTCTGGCACAGTCAGTGTGTAAACTATCCACACTCAGCCCCAGAAGCTGTTTTTCTCTGGTTCTTTTTCTGCTGTGATTGGCCCCATATTTTGCTTTCCTCAACAAGCTTGACCTGGTCTTCCAGGATTAAATTATGGCAATTAGCCTCTGTCACTTCTGCCTAATTGTTGTTAAGGCAACCCAACTGACTTCCAGATGTAAGCACTCTTTGGGCTCTTATGAAAGAAAAGGAGCTTGATCAGAAAAAATGTTGCAGCATAAATAAATGAGAAGGGAACAAACCAAGACAAGATGATCTTTCAGACTCCATTTGTGTCACATTCACTCAATCATACTATACAGAGCATAAGTCTTTTAAACTACAGAAGCCGACCCCAAAAGGTACTAGAGCATCCTCTGATTGCTCTGTTTTAAAGTCTGCAACACTTTGTGATGAATTTTGCAAACCTCGGGCCAGTTCCTCAAGAAGTGTAAATCAACCCAGCTCTGATCTATCCTTACATTTATATAATCCCATTGAACACTAGCTTCTCTTTGTATACATCGAATCTCACCAGAAATGGAGAAGAAGGGACTGTTGAAGCACAAGCTACTTTCTGAATAACAAGCTGTTTTCTTTCTGCTTCATAAAATACATTATCAAGAGCAATAACAATTCCACAATAGGAAGCTGACTGGCAATTTTGTTGATGATGAATGAGGTGGGGCATAACGTACTATAACTCAGCTATAACATATTGTCTATGTAATCCTGAAGATAGAAAACTTGTTTTGTCCGTAAATGAAGTAGATATTACTTAGAAGGCAGGGAGGTATGGAAACAAAGTGCCATTTTGGTATTCTCATTTTTGGATCATATCTACAATTTATTAAAGGTATTACTTGTGAAAGTATGAACTAGAATAGCTACACAGAGGGATGTTTATCTGGGGAACCGCTGAGTCAGTTTTACTCTTGGAAAACTAGTGCTGAGATTTTCAAACTAATTGAGCTGAAGCTAATGGGAAGTGGGCCAAATTGTCTAGGCAGCCTAACTGTTTGTAAATTAGTTTAAAGTTCAGATGTTCCTTGACCATGGAGAGGGCACTGAACTGGGAGTCAGGAGACCTGGGCCCTGCCACAGACCTGCTGAATGAACTCGGGAAAGGCGCTTCCCCTCTCTGTATCTGTTTCTATCTTGTTAGCTATCTGTGGAAGAGACTTCCTCTTAGGATGTCTTTGCACAATGCTTAGCATGAAGGGGATCTCATCCGAGGCACTTTCATCATGCAAATAAATAATATTAGTGACACAGACAGAAAGCTCCATATAAGAGTTAAGTAGTTGTATTAGCATTTATAGTATTTGTAATCATGATCCTAAACAGAGAGGAGTGGTATACCACAGGTCTCCAGTGCCTGGTCAGCCAATGCTGTCATTTGTGGGGGGGGGGGGAATTGCAAGCCCATTTCCCACTCTCCCCTACTTCCCTCTCTGCTATGAGTGGTGGGGGCTGGCAGGGATCAGGAAAGGGGGAGAGTGGGAAATGGGTCTGCAGACCTCCCCCCCCGGGCATGTTGCCACTGACGGAGAGGATATGTTAGGCTCCGCTCCAGAGTCCTGCCCTTGGCTGCCTGGATCCTGAGCAGCCGGGATCACCATGGCTCCCTCCTTGCGCCCAGAGTAGAGGCAGAGGGGACAGAAGGCAGGAGGGCTGAACAGGGCTGTGAGCAGGGGGGGCTTCTCTGAGGAGGGCCTGGCCAGTACTCCCCCAGTCAAGGCCAGTGCCCCCACTCACTACGCCACTGACAGAGAGCAGATATGGTGAGGAACAGTAATTACATTTTCTGTACTCTTTAAGCTACAATCTCTTTTGTTTTTTAAGGATGAACCAAGCTCTGGAATGGATCCTAATGCTAAACGCCACCTTTGGAAAATCATCACTGAGGAAGTACAGAAGCAGTGTTCAGTGATACTCACATCCCACAGGTAAAGTTTACTGGAATAATGGACTGAATCCTCACCCTGAATCACAACTGTAGCACACTTATCTGGGTTATGCTGCTTGAGCCTGTTTGTAGTAACATCCACCTATAATAACAAATAATAAGAGAATCTGGGAACATCTTCCAGGAAGTGTTCAACACTTTCAGGACATGTGTGATGTCTCTGCATTGAATGGATTTTTTGTCCAGCTCTTCAAAGGTATTTAGGCAGTTAACACCCAAAATTTGGGCCTTTCCTATTCTAGTGGAAGAGGAGCCAGCGAGAGATTTGAGGTGAGATGATTAAGATGATGAGTTACAGGTTATTTTCCTGAGTAACTCATGGCTAATCATTAATGCTCTATCCTTTAGATCAGTGGTTCTCAACTTTTCATCTCTTACATCCCACCAATCACTCTATCAAAGAACCTGGGTGCCACCATGATAGAAACAAAAAGCCCATTTTTTCTGAGGACAGTTATATGTTTAAAGGCATTCTGTTATTGTATTTATCATTCACTGTAAGTTTTAAGGACATAACAAATTGCAGTAGTAGTGTTGGGAGCAAATTTAATAAAATGGTTTTATTATGCTTTACTATGGTTTTAAAACACAGATGAACAAAAATAATTCCATTAATAGTTGAAAACTGTAATAATACTTATGAGATAAATTTTACTGCTACAATTCATATATAATGATACTGGGTCAGGTGGGCAAGGCAGATCAGTGGAAGGGGGAGTGAATTCTTAGTAATTATTATGAAAACTCTGTCCCACTAAGACTGCTTCTGCATCCCACCACCAGTATGCATACCATCAGTTAAGAACCACTGCTTTAGAGGTTTTTATAGTTGTTCAGTGACAGTATAGCATTTCTGTATTTGTTTTCCAGCATGGAAGAATGTGAAGCCCTCTGTACCAGACTGGCTATTATGGTAAATGGAAGTTTCCAGTGCCTTGGTTCTTTGCAGCATATCAAGAGCAGGTCAGTAAAATGTATCTGCTATACTTTCACTATATTGCATATAGAGCCAGATGACTAGCTGATGTAAATCCATGGAGCTCCACTGAAGGCAAATAAGGTATTCTGTCCTACATCAACTGAGGGCCTAGTTGAGTGTATTCAAGGCATCAGCACATAGGATATGTTCACACAGGGCTTTTATTTTGAAACAACACTGGTGGTTTTGAAATAAAAGTCCTTATGTCCAAACAACGTTTTCTTGTTTCGAAAGGAGGGAGCTCCTTGTTTCGAAACAAGAGCCCTGCTTTCGAAACAGCTTAAACCCACTTTGCTTTCGAAAGGAGGGTTGTTTTGAAACCAGTGGTTTCAAAATAAGCTGTTCGGACATGTTATTTCGAAACAGAGTGTTTCGAAATAACAAGGACCTTCCTCCCAGGGTGCTATGCACCCTAGGAGGAATTTCCCACCCCCCCAGCACCCTAGCTAGGGTGCTGAGTGAGGTGCAGGGGGTCAGAGGGTGCCCCAGCCGGCTTCCCCCCGCTTCCCCTTGCTGGGAGCAGGGGGGATGGGAGCCTCAGCCCCCTTCGCCCCCCTACCGCCAGCAAGGGGAAGGGGGTAAGCCTGCTGGGGCTGCCCCCACGCCTGGGGCGCCCCTCCCCCAGGCTTCCCCTGCCCCCTCACAGCTCCTGCTGGGCGCGGGGGAGCTTCCCCCTCCCCCCGCGGCTCCTGCCGGGGGTGGGGGTGG